>BDGG01000005.1:0-308629 GCA_001949185.1 Ramazzottius varieornatus
AGAAACCTACCTATCAGGTGAGAGCATCAAAACGAACATCGGCGTCTGATCGTCCTGACCGTTCCCTCGTCAACTATGAAAAGGCGATGATGTTACCTGCACTGTATTCTTTGCGACGAAGTGTTGGGAACGATTCGCATTTACCGGGGCCAGTCAACATCGTGCCTTCCGTTTGGTGTTTTTCGTTGATCAGAAAGACTTCGGTCTCGCCCTGACTTCCGGCTTCATTTGTGGCAATGTAGTTTTCCAGCAGCGATTCAAGAACCTGGAGGACCGAGCGGAAAGTCGGACGCTCATCGCGGTTCATCTTCCAGCATTGCAGCATGACGTTTCGCCTATGAGAAAGATTCAGTGTTGAAGTACAAGCCGCTATTGAGCCTGAGTGATATCCTACTGCAAGTGGAATCGTACTCGTAATTCTTATAGAGGTTCTCTTACACAGTGGGTTCCAGTTCCATGGTTTTGTCGACCATCAATGGATGGATGCCTCCTCGTTTTT
This sequence comes from Ramazzottius varieornatus, assembly GCA_001949185.1. Taxonomy (NCBI): domain Eukaryota; kingdom Metazoa; phylum Tardigrada; class Eutardigrada; order Parachela; family Ramazzottiidae; genus Ramazzottius; species Ramazzottius varieornatus. The sequence continues at coordinate 500 of BDGG01000005.1, forward strand.
GCATTTCCAGGACGTAGTCATTGCTGAGCTCGTGATAGGGACCTTTCTGACCATAAGCCATCAGCTCATACAAGACGACTCCAAAGGACCAAACATCCGACTGCGTGGTGTGTATGTTCTCGGTCAGGCATTCTGGCGCCATCCATTTGACAGGAACACCCGGTCCACCTCGGCGCATGCCACGGCGGTAGTAATCTTTAGAGTAAACATCCCGGCTCATACCAAAGTCCGCGATCTTGACCGTGCGTCGAACAGCTCCGTCCACTTCCTCACATCGCACAAGGCAGTTACGAGCAGCCAAATCCCTACAAGGCAGACAAAACATTCATAAGAACCGGATTTGGCGAATGCGACCAATGACTAAGAGATCGTTTTCTCCAAGTGGCGCACGCCTTCAGCCAATCACACGGAAAAGGTGCGTCACTTAGAAAGCCTGGGAAATCAGATTGATCATTGATATGGTCGGCTTACCGGTGGATCTTTTTGGTGTCTTCCAAGTAGACACAGCCTTGGTTGATGTCTCGAGCCATGTTGAGCAGATCAGCCACCGTCAAAGAGGAGACAACGGGTGCGTACGGCTCAGCTGCTGCAGGAGCACAGGTGCTTTGTAGGTAGCTCAACAGGTCGCCGCTGTTCATGTATTCCATCACGATGTAGAAGGGCTCCTTCTCGACGCACACCCCATAAAAGTGAAGAATGTTTGGGTGCTGGATTTGGCTGCAAGAACACAAATGATCAGGCTTCCTTCTCAACACGTTATAGATTCACTACTTTATGAAACCGTCATACCTCATAAAGCAAGCTTCTTTCAAGAAGTCAGTCAGACCATCGTCGGTTTCTGGTCGAAGCTGCTTGACGGCTAACGGAGTTCCAGGCGGAATGTCGGCCAGCTCCCCATTGCTGACACATTTATGCACAGCTCCAAACGCGCCCCGACCAAGGAAGTCTCCCAGGATGATGTGGTCTCTCGTCAGCTTTGGCAGAGCGGATATGTCCAAGTCCCTAAAGGATAAACACTCGTCAATGTCTACTTTCTGCTGTCCGTATCTACTATCCCTTATTCTTACCGCAAGTCGTAGACTGCGTTATCCGAGAACGGCGACTTGACACCGTCCCACGTTATTCTGTTGCCACATTCCGGCGTCGCTCTTCGGGACAAGCGTTTTCGTCTCTCTTTCATAAAGGCATAGGCGAAGAGTCCAGGGATGAGCAGCAGGAGTACCAAGCACGCTACGACCAACGCAGCGATCGCCGCGCCGTTCCAGCTGCTGGATCGAGGGAGTTGCTGGCCGACAAACCTCTTCTGTACAACGGGTGCAGACGCCCACTCGGTCAGCGCCTGGATGCTGATCTCTAAGTGCGCTTCTTGGCTAACGTCTTTGACAACCACTTGAGGATCACTGACTCTCTGCGAAAGGAAACACCGTTGAAGTTTGACAAAGCATCCTAATAAAACTCAACGAAATGTCGGTAAAGAAAAACTTACCTCTGCAAGTAGTGATTTCCCATGAGTGTCCGTCACAGTCACTTCGTACTGTACTCGGCCATAGTTTGAGTCTTCTTTGGGCCAAAAGAACTTGATAGAGTTCTCGCCCTCTTCTTCCAGTCGGATCTGACTTTCGTTGACTGCAATTGGCGTGACGCGGAAGTCGGCGAATGTTCGATTCAACCCTGAAACCAGACATTCAATCATTACCACTAACTGGGGAACCGTGGTTGAAAAAGGTCATTCTTGTCTGAAAAAAAGTTTCTCACCTTGAAGTTCTTCGTCGAAACGGTTGACGCGAGTAAAGCTCGAAAGCCCATCGTACAGTCTGACGGTATCGTGGGGATACTGCATATCCGTGACCGCCAGTTGCCCGTCGTCCAACCACAACAAACGGTCGTTCACGACCGCTATCTCTTTTTTTGTGGGCTTGGTGGAGATCGGCAAGCTCGCCACCAGCTGCATACCGTCATCCGCAAACGACGGTACCAGCGGTCGGGCGTACACCTCCATGGTAGCCGACCTTCTTATCACAGCGTAGAACACTTTCCTGTAGCTATCGATCGCCACACCAAGAAAGGAAACGGTACCAGTAGGTGTCAGACTCATCAGGACCTAAAGAGAAACAAACCAGCTTGAGTTTTTCCAAACGGCACCGTTGGGACGCCGGCAAATGAACTGAACCAAGACGTTGTTTCAAGTGGTGCTTGTTTTCCTCCTTAATGGCTGTAGGTGTGCGCCACTCAGGAAAACGATGTGGTTGAAATCATTTACCTACGTGGCGATCAGCTTCCGGAACTTACCCTTCTGTTTTGTCCGTTCAGCCGGGCTGTCTCCAGCACGTAATCGGTGCAGAAGTACATGCTACCACGCAGAGGATCCAGGACGATGTGTCTCGCTTCCGCGCCATCCACCAACAGCTCGGAGACCAAGGGGGTACTCAAAGTTGCTCGCTTGATCTTCTTGCTAATCAAGTCCGCCCAGTAGATCTTCCTACCAATCCAGTCGTAGGCCAGGCTGACTGCATCCGCAATCTGGTAATGACGTTCTTCCATGGCATTTCCGCTGTTTGGGAAGACTACCAGGTGCTTCGGTGCATCGTAAACCGCCAAGAAGTCTGGGGCCCAGATGATGTCAGAGATGGCATGGAGGTTGTCGGCTTGTCTAACCATCTGTCTTTCCCGAGGACTGCTTTGTAGAGTTACGTTCAGCAAGAAGGAGCCGTATGTCAGGAGAATTTCCGGGTTAGGAGCTGAAAACAAAGGATCTCGCTCAGTAAATGAAACACAGTTTTATGCCAGGAAAAGCTAACGCAATCTCATGGAATGGAAGGTAGTTTTACCGTGAGGAGGATAAGTGCGGACATGAAGAGGATCCGACGGCGCCCCATTTTTGTCGCCCTTGACTGCGGTGATTTGGACACTGTACGTCGTGTTCGGCGTCAGGCCAGGAATTTGTGCTGCGGTCGCGTCCGTATCCAAGAAGAAACTAAAGTTTCCAGGACTCTGCGATGTGACTGTAACGTTGTAAGACCACACATTCCAAGCCGTGGGAGACTGCCAGTTTTGTTGATGCGGCGGCTTCCACATGATGTACATCGAGTCAGCTGAGACGTAAACCTGAATGTCACTGGGTGCATTCACTGGATCTGCGAAGGAAGATAATTATTATTAGAGGTGCAAAGTAATTGGGTAGAAAGCGAGCGATCACGAAAGCTCGGCCAGCAAACTCGATCAGATAATTTCCCCAATTGGCGCACTTTCTCAGTGCAGTTGGCTTGAAGCATGCGCCACTTGGGAAAGTGGATTCGTAGAGTTTCTTACATGGTATAGGTTGAGACTCGGTGTTGTAGCTCCGCATGGCGATGACACTTCCGCTTCCATACTCAAGGTTGGCCTGCCTCACGTCCACTTGATAGCGTCCACCATCTACCTTATGCTCTCGATAAAGACGATCATGATCAAAGAAGTAGAAGTTATCCTCGAACAAGACCATGTCTTCTGCGAGACCGTAACTGTGACCAGTTCGAACAGCTTGATTGTCCTGCAGGTCACTTCGGGTGGTACACGAGGTGGCGAAGACTTTCTTGTCATCGTTACGCACGCCGCTTCGTCGCCCTTCAGGGAAGATGATGCGACACTTCTCGAAGTCCACCACGAAGGTCTTCACTTCAAAGCCATCTTCGACTATTCTTTCCGGAACAAGTTCTATAGGATGGATATCGTTCTGTGGGAGATGTGACAAGTAGATGCTGGAGAACTGGCCGTTCGACTGAAGCCAAAAGATGTACCCGTTGATGGGATCAGCAACGATCTTTCTAGTGGACGGCTTGAGGGAGCTTGACCAGTCCTCGTCTTGTGTCAAGGATGCGACCTTCTCGGGTACCATGTTGTCGAGATCGGCAACACTGCATCGCCACAACTAGAATGAAAAAACAACAAACTGAATATCTATTCTTTTTGAGAAAGACATGTGTTGAACCTAGCTCTCACCTCTTGCTCTTTCGTCCGGACAAAGTAGACCTGCATATTCAGCCAGTCATAAGACAGCTCCTGGATCTGATGAACCCAGCCTGCTTCTGCGAGCTGCACTAGGTGTCGCCGTGACTTTACGGTGAGATCAATCACGTCGAGGCTTCCCCCAATTGTCAAGACGAAAGCTAGCTTTCTTCGAGTATCAAAGACGAAGTCTGCAAATGGAAATATAGGTGTTAGTTACTGAGTAAGCCTGACCAAAAAACTGCGTGAACAACTTCCGTTAGCCTTTGTATTGCGTATGGTACCTTTGAAGGCTTGGGAGCTTTCTGCTGAAGCATTAGGCAGAGACTTCCAGTCGCTGGTATTCTTGTCAAAACCATGATCGAAGGGATACACGGTAAACTCGGGCTGGATCCGCATGTTGAGAAAGTCCCACATGTCAGGGATGTAGCGGATTTCCTGGTGGTTGGCCCACAGCAGGGCCGCTGGATCTTTCCCGAGTGATCGTCGGTTACCTGGTGCGTACGGAGTGGTCACGTTGACGGTTTCGCTCCACGGCCCATACATGGAGTACGGATTGGTGCCTCGGATTGCGATATAGTAGACGGTTCCGGGAGACAGCTGGGACAGGGTGTGGGAACGCTCGTTCCAGTGAGCCGACTGGGGAAAAAAGGAGAATCAGAATTATTTCTTTCAAAGGACATCGGACGGACAGTTTGATCTCGAAGTCAGTCGGAACAGACAATTTGGAAACCTACCTCGGTCTTCCAGTCATGGGAATGGTCGTTCTTGTACCGAATCTGGTACGCGATGATGTTTCCGTTTGGTTGTTTCGGTGGATCCCACACCAGGAAAATGTCATGGCAAGAGACTGCTTGGATGTCCCTAATGACAGGCGAATCTAATGGAGCTGCAAGATAGCAGGAATTTTCAGGGTGAGCCAGTATCCACGATACGAACTGCATAATTTCGGATCTCGGCAAGCGTACTAGACAAGATCGCTTCACCAAGTGGCGCACACCTTCAGCCAACAGCACTAATAACATGGGCCAATTGGCAAAACACTGTCGAATTCGTTTGTCGAGCTCTCCTTTGGCATGCAAACTCTTAAAGTACAGAAGACGCTGTTCTTACCTCCTCCCTCCATGGTCTTAACGGGAACACTCAGCCTTGAGTAGAAGACCTTTTCACGTGTAGCTCTCACTTCCAGCCGAAACTGCGAAAAGAAGATCAAACATTACAGACCACGGTCAGTTTACTTTCTCTCCCAATTAGGCATATTCGTATTGTCCCACGGCTGACGAGTGAGCCTCGCTGGTTAAATAAATGTTGAGCGAGAAGTCGAAGCGCAAACAAAATTACAACAATCGATCATCTGACGGTATTGAAAGTGCCTGATGATGGCCAACAATCAGGCTGCCAAGTGGGTGCGCTACAGGTGTGCGGCTAACAATACCCACAGTTCCGGATAAAGCATATCCGCTCAAACAGTTAGATTTCAATGTCCGCAAAGACCCGATACTCTGCGAACGATTGATTCTATTAATTTTCATGTGATTATCTTTATATGTTACCGAGTAGAAGGTGTAGGAGCGGAGTCCTGTGACATTGTAGTAGCCACGCGTATTGACGGTCAGCTTTTGAGGCGCATAGCTCCATCCGGTCAAGAAGTCTTCGGGCTTTTTGTAGTCGTAGCCCTTGGTGATGGCGTACTGCACTGTCCCTGACAGGTTGTAACCTACAGGGACAACTACCAAGAGACTCAGCCACGAAGAACCCTTTTCGGCGTTGTGGTCCACGTCCGGAATAGTTCTTTCAGTGAAGTCTGCAGAAAGGAAGGAGACTCGTCACATTGGTCAAAAACGAAATTCTTGAAATTCGATCTGTCCGCACAGGTCGCGATATAATTAAGTCATATAACCCTTTGATTGCTTCTAATAAAACAACGGGATCCACCATCAACCTGTCTCCTGTTCTCGTTCATCAATATTGTCTTCTCGAAGCGCATCTGCGAGAAGAAGGAAACAGAGCAAGGCTTGGCGGACATGTCCAGTCTTTCATGGCTCGGTTATCTCGACCGCTACCTGTTGCTTCGCTCTGCTCGCTTCTTCTGTGTACTTCTCACCATCAGGGCTGCTCCGCACTTCAATTTAGATTTCAGCCGAAATTAGCCTTACCTTCGACGCGTCGAATGTAGTTATCACGGGCATAATGGCATCCTCGGCGGCAATTCACCTGCAGAGCGGAACAAAGCCGAGGATTAGTTGAGCATTGTGCCCACTACACATTCCCATGCAGTACTTACCATTGTGCTGCCAGCATCCCCATCCTGACTCTCCAGCGCATTTGTCTCCTGTAACAAAAAAGACCAGATATAACTGGCACGAGTCGATCGTGCGAAGTATCAGACCCGGAACGACTTTGACAAGACAAAAAGTCACAAAGGACCAGCGGAACCGCCATCTTTATCAATGGCCCATCCCGCGCTCCATCTTTCCATCGAGCATTGCACTATAATTGGCACTTACCAACAGACAGGATGCTTCGCACGAATCCAACATCGGGTTCATTTTCTCCCATACTCGACACCCTTCTAAACACTGCAAAAATAAACGTACATAATTTTTTTATCCATACATGCAATAACTGGATATCTCCGTACATTAGCCTACGAGTATCGACGCAAGGGTTCCAAAAGCCCACGAATGTCTCAGAATATAATCGTTTTCTTTGGAATTTTTCTACGTCGTTACCTCAAGTTCTAACATTCATGTTGCTCGTATGTATTGTTTTACTTCCCTCATGATAATAATGTTAAATTTTACTCCGGACAATTTTAAAAATCATTGTTTTCTTCGCTGCTGGGTCACTTCAAATGGATAATTGCATGACCAACGCTTTCTTCGAGTGGCACGAGAAGGCACGTGAAGATCCTTGGTGACATGGGAAGCAAAGGTCGAGCGCGCGGCAGATGCTTCGTCTTTCGCCTTTCCCAAATGGAGACACCCGTTACTGACAAAGACTTGAAAAAGAAATTATGTGGAACATGGAAATGATCGATGTCTAGCTGCTTGTCGCCTCCTCCCCCCGTTACAATGGTCGGCAGACATCGCAAAATTGAATCACTTTTCCACGTGATTATCCCCCTTTAAGCTTCCTGGACGTACAAGCATATTGCTTCACTGCACTGGATGCTCGTGCAACAGGTTATCAAGACGTCAAGCAGGAAGCACTCCTTCCGAGCTCAAGCCTTGCAACGCGCGTGGGAATCTTTGTTGATTACAACAAATCCTCCTTTTTCTTCCTTGTACTCGTCGCTGCACCTATCCTTTCACAGGATCAGTCCTACAAAGCCTCATACGCAAGGGACTGTCCAAATGGCGGACAAAAGCACTGTCTTATTTACACTTGGGTTCCTTGTGTAAGAAAAGGATGGAAAAGACTAATCGCTCACAAAGTAAACTTCCACCTCTCTCTTCCTTTTCATACCGAAACCAGAATGCAACAACCATTGTTTACTTCCTCCAACGACTACTTAGTCGTCACCCAGTGACCCTCACCCATCATGCTTCCCATCAAATGAACTTCACCATGATATAGATTATTATCCTTACTGAATTTCTTTAATTTGAATTATTTTCTCGAATATTTTCTGGGATAAATTTGCATCGAGAAAATATTACAGCATATTTTCTCGTTGCAAATATTTTTGAATTTCTTGTGAATGTTGATAACAGCATTCGAGGTGTACCGGTAAGTAGCCAGCGTTGTACCGTAGACACCAAGTGATTTTTCAAGTGGGCGAACAGCATGCACAGGTCGCAGTAAAGTGGCCTTTCAAGTGCTTGCTCATTCGATCATCTTCAGGTTTCGTGCGACAAAGGCTCTACTTTAGCTTGCTTTAGCCTGCTCCATGACCAGCTTCCAGACTTCTGATGTGTAATATTACACGCCGTCCCAAAAGGTAAACCAAGACGGTGAACCGATTTCCTTTCCCAGATGTCCACCTTTGTGTTACGTCCCAACCGTATATTTTGGGCAGTCAAATACACCGTCACTTCATCGAGGAAATTCTGAGAAAAATCACAACACTTCAAGTTGCCAAAAGAAACTCGAGCCTTCTTCCCCAGTTTTCAAATCAAAAGAAAGAAAATTTGTGTTCTATGTAAAGCTGTTATATATGGGAAGATCTTATGACAACCTTGAAAGGACACACCTTGAAAGTTTGACCTGTGGAACTTCGAAATCTGTGCACTTCTGACCAGATTTCTTCCACCTGCTTTTCTCCGCATTTTAAAATCCGAAGTTATATTCTGCAACGCTTTGGGAATGGGCTTGAGAGCCCACATGCTGCCCATCCCTGTTTGGCAGCTGGACATGACAGTTTACGCAGTCTATCACAACTATCCCATCAGATCCGCCCTGAGCATCAGATTGAGGTTGGGCTTCTACTTTACGCGACTTTGTAATCTTCAAAATTCATTCGCAATATCGCAATGACAGAAACGACGTTCCCATGCCGAGATGAGTTAACTTAACGCTTTGGTGAATTATGAGCATCGAACAGAAAGCACGCAGAAAGCATGAATCACCGGAAGAAGCAAATTACAGGGACATCTTGTCCATGAACAAATCCATTTCACCTATCCTATCACACTCATAAATCTCAACCATATGCCTAAAATCGTGGTAATTGATACTCTAAACTTCAAAATCAATCAACGCGCTTCCCAATCATTCGTTAGGGAATCTCGGAAGTGCGGGACCTGGGCAAATCAACTGAGCTGGATGGTTGTCTTCAGTGGCGCATACCTCAAGGTTAAAGCAACGAAAATGTGCGCCACTTGAGATGAGAATCTGCAACTCATTTGCCCAGCTCCCATTATTCAACTCCCACTATACTGTATAAATACAAAAATTGTATAGTATGTGAAATATATTCCTGATAATTACTTTCAACAGTATATGAAAATAGAAATTGTCCAGCTGCAGCAGTGAGCTGTTCGAACAATCTGTGGCTCCTCAGTTTGCTTGTTGTGATTGTTCATCCTCTTGAAAGTGATGATATCCTAATGCCGGATCTTCCAAAGGATACCTTACTCCCTTGCAAGGCTCCCTGTAGAGACCGCGCCCGGCATGGCAGACAGGGACAGACAGCCACTTCTCATCTTCTCATCCATGCTGTTGTTGTTTGGGTGAGGCAGACGAAAGATGACTGCCGTTAGAAGTGCAAAGACAATCGGAAAGTTCTGATAGCGAAGCCTCATCACAACCCGACTACCGGCTGCATCGAGCTGTCAAAACCATATCAAATAATACAAACACAATAACAATGGAACATTAGCCACCACAAAACTTGGCAATTCGTTACAAGCCTGCAAGCCGAATATCGATGCACATAAGAGCTATTATTTGCATGAACAAGATCGTTTTCCTGAGTTGCGCACGCTCGCTGCTAGTACCAAACAAATGCGCCTGTTTCAATTCATCTACTCACGCCCGTTTCATCAGTTGAGAGGTTCCGGGTTCGAGGTTCCTCAAACCAGGAACTTCTTCGAAGCTATTCGAAGCAGAACATCGCCTGAAATGTCAGATAGGATCTGACATAACAGATTTCTGATTTCGCGGCGCACCTCGAAGATGGCTGATGTTTCTAACAAGAAGCGACGCCAACTGCAAAACAAGATTGTGAAATCAGAGAAAATTTCTTATTCACCACCAGTCATCAAGCTCAAGTAGGCAGATATTCTTACGTAAATGAGCAACACACCTCGTGAAGAGCCCTCGAGAATTTATGGTCGCTGGTCGCTCTTTCGTTTCCTTGTCATAAAATCTGGTAATGCGCACCATCCACATTCCACCTTGGACAGCATAACATGCTATACTCGTATCTACCCGCGATGGACATTCTTTTGTTAAGCTTGTGCAAACGGACCCTGTGCTTACTTTGCCTTCACCACACGAGACGCTCGAAGGAGTGATAAACAAGTCGAAAGGTCGCCTTGAAGTTTCCATCTTGTTCCACTTCTGACGGGCGGAAAACAGGTTCACGAAAACAGGTACATCAATCATCAAGACTGGTCGTATAGAAGGAAGTAAAGTAGTCTTCGTCTATCTTCCATCACTTGGCGCTTCTGTCAACCCGTGAAAACTTGCACCATTTTCTGACAGGAAGATAATGATGGGATTCTTATCAGCTTGACCAGCTCCGAAACATTCCTTCAATATCATTCACACATAACCGAGCATCTGACGAGGTTTCACATCCGCTCAAGCTCAATGTCAACTGCGCCAATTAATAATCTTACGGTACTAAGATTTCATCTCTGCATTCTTCTTGCTTCGAAACCGCTGGCTTCGAACTGTGAAACGGCATAAGAGACATTTCCAGCTGGTCTCATGGGCGAAGACTTGACAAGAGAGAAGCTCGATGGAAGGAAGCGCCTGTCGACTCTTCGGATACACCGGTTATTAAGGGGTGCATCAACGAGTCGATGCTAGTGTCTTGTAATTATCTTTTTTCATTGTCCCTAGCAAACGCCTTACTTTGAAGGAAGACTCGCGCCAGATTATAGATGGTAGAGGCTGGGAACTTGAAAGGATACCGGACAGGTGTGTTGTCCATCCGTGAACGCCTATCTAAGAAAAGGAGCCGCTATACCATTCCCCCGTTTCAGCCGCGCACTGTTACAAAATCCCACTTTGAAGATATTTACGGCACATCCAATTACCGCAAGATTAATAGTCGCCGTTACCTCAAGCCTATCCGTTCTGTTTGACCTAATGTCCAGCCTTGTAAACCTGATGCTTGCCGCCTGTAAACAGAAAGAGACGGAATATTATAAATAAAGATTTTCAAATGTGGTCAGGCGAAGCAACAGGCGCACAACCTTAGCCGGGTTATCTGTAGCAGTATCGACGATCCGACATTGACGAGAGTTTATTATTCAACTGGCGTACGGCAATCTGGATGGCCCGCTCGTGTCTGCATTTCTAATGCCGTTTCCGCTGATCGACCGAATCTGCCGCCACAGACAACGGCAGCCTGGCTTGACTCGCATTACGCAACGCACCTGTTGCGTCGATCGGCATGCCCCGGCATCTCGAAGTACCTTCCGGGATATTTCCTATACCTATCCTGTAATCAAACTCGACCTTTCTTTAGATCTGCAAATACACTACAGAGAAGTCTCCTTCCCGAAGAGACTTCTCAAGATAATCAATCAGGCTTCTTAGGGGACTTATAGGCGATTTTCGACACACTAAAATCTCTCTTGAACTATATACGGCGGGTAGAGCAAACAAATAACGATGAAGCGATGGCCAGCGAAGACACTGCCTAGAGAAGATTCTCAAACTTTGCCTTCCCGCGAAAGATGTCACGTAGACAGGAACAGCAAATAAAACTCAGGTTTTATTATGCCTCTTATCCGTGCGTCTTCACTGCTTCTACCTATTCCGGCTGTTCGAACCGGTCAATTGACATGACTTGCCGTACACGCCAGGAAAAAGAAACCTCGAAGTTTCCTTCCAAATTCCAAACTTCCTTACTCCTGAGAGAACCGCCAACCTTTTGGTACGAGCATCATGAATATGTACGTAAGCTCTAAGATGTTACAACATTTCACAAAATGCTGTAAACTGGGCGTATACTATTTTAGAATAGCACCGATGTGTTTGTCCCTTTCGAAATACCTTTCCTACCGATTGGTTATTGGGAAGCTGGTACTCACTTGGGAATCCTTTTGGCAGGAGCTGATGCAATCGGCTACTTCCGGTGCTTGGGTCTTTGCGCAACATCCAGCCAGAAGGAGCAGCAACGCGACAGTCGCGAAGACAAGGGTGGAGAAAGTCATGGTTAGCGTCGTGCCTCTCCCATCAGTCCATCATCCTGGAGTTCGACATCGTAAGTTCAGAGGTTGGCGGAAAAGAATTCGAAGATGGTCAGAGTTCTGTTTCGAGAATAAAATGTCTGGAGCAGAGCAACAAAATGTTATAATCTTCGGTCTGGCGCACATCAATGGCTTGGCCGAAGGCGAGCACGTAGCATGGTGGGCGGCTCCCATTTTAGATCGACCAATTAGACGCGTCCCTAGGATACCGGCCCAGCGCTTCCTGTCTTATCGAGCTTTTCAGCTCCAGCTCGTTCTCGGGATGGTTAAAATCAGGCTGATGATGTCAGTTGACCTCGTGCTAACCAGCTACGAAGTTGGATGGTTTCTGTTACCAAAATTCATGACTGGAAAATCTGGCCGCCAAATTCTGTCACCTGTGGGCTGTGGGGTCAAGAAGCTGGGGTAGGGCGGGAATTCCTCTGAAAATTCTGCTGTTTTGTTGTTTGTTTTTATCAGCGTTATACGTGCGTGGCTGCTCCCACTGCATGTGTTCTTCGTCAGGACTCAGGTGTTATCCGGATTCAAGCTCGAAAGGAAGTATGGACGCCGAGGATCTTCGAAAAGCCGAGCAGCATCAGCAGGAGAATGGAGAAGCTGGAAGAAATGGTCGTGGGCAGGGAAACGCCATACATCCCCCGTGTACCAGTCTAACCATCGTCTGCTCCTTTCTTGACAACCTGTTGCAGATGGATGCAGATCCCAGTCCTACAGGTAGGCCAGTTTACAGAGCAATGCTTCCATCCTTGGGGACTTGCCGTTGAGCAACACGTTTATCTGTCTATAGAGGATGACTTGGGTCTGCTGCGAAAGAACCCCTTTGACTCTGCCAGGATCGCGAATGCTCTGCTCTTTCTGTGGAGGAACAAGGACCCTCCTACAGCGAAGGAGATGTTGGATCGAGTGAACTCTACCTGTTGTTCCCACGACCATCTGCGTAGTGTGATTGAGGCTGCAATTGACTCAAAGATTACAGCTTTTAGGGATGTATGCAGGACGGTGATGCAAAAAGAAGTGCAGCCGAACACCACGACAGAAGGACGTTCTCAGTAAGCAAGAGATATCCATAACACATTCATTACTGCTTAGGTCTAGAGCCGAGAGCGAGATGCTCATGGTTGTATTTTAGGGACCCGTTGCTAGTTACTTTGCAGAAGAAAACTGCCAGGATAGCGGAAAAGAAGGAGCAAGTTGTACGTCTTCTGCAGCAGAAACGCCAAATCGTTGCCGAGACCGAAGCAACTTTGCTGTCCGCTGCGAAGAAGCTGGAAGCGGCAGCGCACGGACTGTTAGACGAGAACAGCGTTGAAGAACAAAGGTACGATCAGCTAATGAATACGTGCATTGATGTTGTGGACCACCAGTTGGAGGTTTTCAAAATGGAAGCAAAGTTGAAGTACTACACGACTGACAAAATTGATCAACTACGGGAGCAAAAGATCAGGCTTGGAGCAGTGAGGTCCCAGTTAGAGCTGAATGTATCGGCTTTGGAGGTAAAGAAGAAAGAGTATGAATCGTTGGGACCTGAGTTTAGAAAGATAGCTAAAGACTACGGTAACATCCTTCGCGAGATCGAGGTTGAAAACAGAATACGATTAGCTTTCCCCAGTCCGTGAGCTGGGTGTTGGAACTTCTTTTCGACTTTGAATCGGTTCTTTGATCATTTCATCATTGTACCAGGTTATTACGGCATGTGTAGGTTAGTGATGCTGACACTGTAGTTGTAGCACTCGTACAGTCTTTTTTAAATGTTACGTTTTCTTTGCTTCCGCAGCTCCGCTCGAAGAGAGAGAATGTTTTGATCCAAAGGTTTCTCAACGACCTGAATTTCTTATCTGATGCGACGATAACTGTGTTTGTGACCTGTGGGGAGTACGTGCGATAAAGCCGGCCAAATAAGTCGTTCTATGCCTGTTTTTCCTTTCCATAACGCCGACTGTATTATCCATTCACGATCAACTATTTGTCCAATTGTGACTTCGGTATGAAATGATAGTTCTGGAAGACGACCAGTTACCCGAGCTCGCTTCGGAGTTGGCGAATGACTTCCCGTCGTCCCTATATGTGAGTGAATTTTCTAGAAATCTGCACGCTATAGTAGTATATACCTCACACGGTAACATTGATCTTGAATCTTCTGCATTCCAGGTACACAGTCTGGTGATCAAGAAGGCACGCGGAAAGCTTTCATGGCCAGGTATCAGCTTTGTGGTTGACAGGCTTCCGAACTCCACCGTTTGTGTCGCCCGAACCGATCCCGCCGCTGCCGAAAAAGTACTGTACCGACTGTGAATCCGTGATGGGGCTTTCACTTTGAATCGTACTAAGTATGTGCATCGTACTGAAGTTCTTGGCTTCACAGGGTTACCCTCCTTTCATAAATGGCTACGCTGTTTTCATCTATTCACGCGACAACGAGAAACTACGAGCGCTGTTGGACGAGCCGGCGCTGATCGACTGGAGCCAACGTGTGGGGTTCATCTGCATCCGCAAACCCGATGTTTCGAAGGTCGTGTACGACAAAATAGGCGCTATGGGCGGAACAAAAGCCAACTCTGAGGCGGATTTTTACGTGGACAGGGCGATGCTCGTTGGGTTCGACCTGACCAAGCTGCATCTCAAGTAAGGCTCTAGGGTCTGGCTTGTCGTCAGGTTGTTTTCTTCCCGACCGTGACATCCGTTGGCTGTTGCAGATATGAACTTCCGGAAGGACTTAGGTTGGGGAAGTTGAGCGTCGAGCACGCACAACAGCTGTGCGAAGAGAAGAGATACGGTTACCTTCCTAATAACCATCTGTACTTCCGGTACGAGATCGAACACTTTCCGCATCGCGCCATCTTTGATGCCGACGGCAAACCCGTAGCCTACATTCTGTACCGGCCGGATGGCTGTCTGGGCGCCGGCTACGTGAACCCGGAACACCGCGGGAAAGGTCTGTTCAAGATTGTCTGCTACGAAGTGCTGAAGGAACTCCGAGACATGGGAGAAACTCATGGCTTTAGTGACATCACAACGGGAAACGTGGCTTCGTTGAAGGCCCACCTCGCTATCGGAGCCTGTGTTTATGAAAATTTCGAATGTGCTTTCATCGAATACGTTCCCAAAGTTGATAAATTGTACAATTATAAATAGTAGTTGTACAGTCAGTGTGATCGTTTGTGCTCGAAGTATGTACACGATTGTGACACTACGAAAACGACATACATTTAGGAAATTGTCGCGAGTTCTTCAGAGCGGGTTAACCTGGGTCTCTGTGTCTTGGATAGGTAAGTTCTGATTTTCTAACAGGTCTTCGTCTGCTTCCATGACCGTTTCGTAAGGTGGAAGGATCGCCTTGCCACCCTGGTCGAAGGCCCGTGGGGTCTCCGCTGTCTTCTGAGCAAGTTCTGGGCTTGCTTGGCGTAGACGAAACAAAGATTCGTCGTCGGCTTTTTTCGGCCGGCGTCGAAGGTTGACCGATACGAGCTTGTCAGGCATGATCATTACAATGAAAGCGATCCCCAGGATGACTGTTCCGATGATCTGGAACGTCGAGATGGGAAGATCTCGGCCCCACGAGTCGACACCTACGAAGACGCCGCGGATTACTGACTGAAGGAATAGTTATATGGACGGCGGAAGTTGTCAGCGAACCGGTGTTGATTGTTAGGACGAGAAGGTCGCTGAGGCCCATGAAGAAACCGCTTGATATGGTTAGGCCGTAACCATACACAAGGGCGCTAACTGAAATGAGCGCAGGAAGTTAGCCAGACGAAAGTAACGACAACGATGGACAGAGCTTGTCCGGTTAGGGAATGGGGTCTTACAGCCGGTGCAAGACCAGGACACTATCAGCAGCGGAAACGGTATGTCAGACCAAGTCCAGTGTTCGACGCCGGTTACTTTGAGGATGATAGGAATTGGGAGATAAACTAGCGCGGTAAGTAAGTATACGCCCGACACCGCAAATGAAATCTGTCCTAAATCGCCTTTAGGAAAGGTTTTCTTGAACAACAGCTGCAAAATAAGACATTAGCAATAGATCAGCATATCGCAGCTTGAAAATGAACAGTTATGGCGGGAAAAAAAAACATTAACTTGGAAAGTGCTACGTACTCTACCTGATAACTTGATAGTGAGATATCGCTGACAAACATCATGGTAACGCCCAGTATCGTGCCTCCCGTCGGTTCGAACTGCAGTGCGTCATAAGAAACGAGAGCGACCCCGCCAAATGAGATGAACACAAAAAGGATCTGTGAAGTTACTGTAAGTTATAATGACAGGTAAACTGGTAAATTAGACCCGGACGGCATAGCGCTGTCACAGTGCAACATCCCTTCGGGGTAGTCCTGTAATATCCAGTACTGTAGTGCTCGCAGTTTATCGCGCACTCAACCACGTGAACAGTAAATAACGCCCGATCGGGGATTTTAGACGTTGTACTGCTTAATCAACAATCAATGATTGGCCATCGGTTAAGACAAGTGTTATTCTGAAAAGTCAACTCAAATTGCTCATTTCCATCTGGAGCGTTTCCGGTATCTGCTCACTTTTCTCCGGTCCTCGCTTGCCCGGAATCTTTGCTTTGTGGAGCAAAAACATGAGGTTCCGTGAAGCTTATCAGCTGCTTATGGAACAGGTATCATTCGACTCACCACCAGCTGCGCATGGCTGATTCCGGAATTCCTGTAAGCTTCGCATGCTTTCTCCTCGATAATCCGCTCTCTTCATAGTTCCTCGAAGCTTTCTCCGCATCCTCATCGGCATAAATATACGGGTCCTAGCCATGACAATGTTTTCTACCTTCGGATCCAGTGAAAGAAACTGGAATTTGGACCGGATCGTTTTTCAAAATAACTGACGACCCAATAAAGTCAATCAACTCACACCCTTCTGGCAACAGCTGATCTTGCCGGGCAAACCTGACTAATCACGTGGTTGAGTGCGCGATAAACTGCGAGCACTACAGTATTTAACTATGGCTTTACTAACCTTAATAATAGATAGGGGATGTTTCAAGAACCACCATGTCATCAGGTAGGAGGTCGCCACAGCTGGAGTTGCAAGTGCCGAAGCGAGTGACGTCGTCAGGTTAGCTAACCCCAATGCGTATGAGACTTGGAGGATGATTGTCGTGACAATGGTTGGTGCAAACTTGATGAAGAGGATCTTCCATGTAATCTTCGGTCCGAGAACTAATGCACACCGCCTGCAAGCATATTGACCATAGCCATAATATTATATCACAGATTTTGAGTTCCACATGAAGGATGAGAAGTCGTCACCTCCACGTCCGCCCCAGGTCCAGTTTCCTTCCGCGTATCAGCTTGATCGTAGTGTTGATCGTTATGTAAACCGGAAACGCCGCACCGCGGAAAAGGGTCTTGAAGAAGACAAATAGGAAGGGAGCGTGGAACTCTGTCGTCGTGCTGAGAAACGCGATGTTGGCCGTTTGTCCAGCTACAACGGTCATGACCACATGAATCATGAGGAGGGTAACGGAAAGGAGCCATATCCAATTAGTCCGAGGTCGCACCGGAAGCACCACTGGTTCAATTCTATCCGTCAGTTTGCTTGCTCTGCCTGAAAGAACAACGCAAAGACCACCATCCGGGTGTCAGCCTACAGACTTCAGTACGTACATAATTATAACCACAGTTTCAAGTCAGGGAAATTACGTTGAACCAGTCCATCCACTTTTCCATCAGTCTCCGACTTCTTCTCCATGATCGCTTGATTGGGCACCAGTCTTAAGAGACCGTCAGGAGCTTTTGGTTGTTTGCAGAATTCTCGGAGCGCACGGGTATACCGTGCGCGGCGCGCATCTTCCTTCGGAACAACTCGAGCGGATTAAGCAAAGCTACTGTTGTAGGTTTACTACCTGTTGCAAATTTGCCAAAACAAGACACCGGTAATCTCAGTTCGCAAGCGACGAAAGCCGTTGAGAATGCCTAAAGTGGATAAAACACGAGCCATCAAGACAGCATCGTGACAAATGACTGATATGACATTGTGTAAGTCGCGACCCGCCGGATAACGGCAAAACCTGGGCATTTCGATAACCGCTATAAACGAGCATAGACAACTATAGGGGGAAGGCCAGGCGATTTTAGTGTGACACTGTAGAGGACGCGGGTCGCTTTTTCGATTTTCCCGGAAGAATTCCCATGTACTTCGAGATGATCTGCAGCATGATTTCGTCGGTTCCTCCGGCGATGCTAAGCACTCTGGTGTCCCTGAAGAACCGGCTGACGAGAACTTCTTCCGTGAAGCCCATCCCTCCCCAGAATTGTAAGCACTTGTCAGCTACGACACGGCTCAACCTCCCGGCTTTCAGCTTGCACATGCTAGCGAACAACGTGACGTTCTCTCCTTGAAGATAGTTGTCTGAAAAATTTACAGGGCACTCTTATCTCATGGAAATACCTGTGTAAGATTATCCCATCTCAAGTACACTGTATACTGTGCTTACAAACTGAACGATACACAAGCGCTCGTAGCGCCTCCACTTCCGTCTGTAGTTCAGCCAGTGTGAAATGGATAATCTGATTATTTATGACGGGAGAACCAAAAGCGGTTCTTTCTGAGCAGTATTTAGCAGTTTCTTTGATGATGCGATCCATTGCAACAAGAGCTGCAAAAGGGAATCTCTCAAAGTAACGCCCCTCTGGGGCTTTTGTTATCGAGAACATAACAATACGAACGAGGTCTTACAATACCTGATGCAGCACTCCATAACCGTTCTTCCTGAAACTGTTCCATCTGATACACAAACCCCATTCCGGGCTCTCCAATTAGGTGCTTCTGTGGTACTCTGACGTCCTCGAAGAAAATTTGAGCGGTATCCGAAGACCGGTTTCCTAGCTTGAGAATCTTTTTGGCGACGGTTACTCCTAGTAGAAAAGCAGCAGCTAAAGATTCGCGGAAGCAACACGATGAATATCGCGTGTGCGTACGAACTGCAGGGCCTACCTTTAGTCTTCATCGGAACGAGGATGAGTGACTTGTTTAGGTGCTTCGGTTTGTCCTGTTCGGTGTTGCAGAACAAACAAATCCAGTCTGCCTGCGCGCCATTCGTTATCCACATCTTGTGCCCGTTGATGACAAAATCGTCGCCATTCCGCACTGCGGTAGTTTTTGTACCTAAAAAACCAAGAGCTGTTGAGAGACAGATGTGGTACAAAAGGGCGATGAAAGCTTACTTGCAACATCAGACCCCGCTTCCACCTGGAAAAGACATGGCGAACCGTCACGACGAACCCACACAAGGAACCATGGCTGACATGCGAACCTTACCTCGCTGACGCCGACACAAGCCACCATGTCTCCTTTGATGGCCGGCTCCAGGAATGCTTTTTTTAGTTCATGGGTTCCATACATGTTAAATCAACACAGACTATTTCTCATTTATTACTGATGATGCGCACTCTTTCTGCGGTTAGGATAAAGTTATGGGTAAACGGACATGCACAATTTTGGCAATGGAATTGCACAAACATACTGGATGATTACTCTACTTGCTAAATGCAGGTGTAGCCATATCCGTGTGAACTCCGAATGCGCTCGTCACACCTCCGGCATCAATACTTCCCAGTTCTTCTGCGAACGCCATATTGTAAGAGAAATCCAGATCCATGCCGCCGTATTCTGAAAAACCAGATGGAGAGGTTACTTTAGAGAACTTCCGGTCGTTGATGAATGTCTAAAGCATGTCAGTTCATATACCAGAGGGTCGATTCAGGCCTAGCAGACCAGCATCTCCGAACTTCTTGAACACCTTATGCGCTGGAAACTGACCATCCGCTTCCCATTGATCCACAAATGGATTGACTTCCGTATCAATGAGCTGCAATGACACCATCAATTAGATAATGGTTCTGTTGACCAGGTATACGCTGGAGAGCGACCGGAAGTAACAACAGTTGCTCACAGCGGATACCTTCTTGGCCAAGTTGCGAATCTCGTAATGCTGATCCGTGAAGATTCCATCAGTCTTGCTTTCCACGGAAATTCCGTGAGCCATTCGGGCCGAGCAAGCCTTCAGGTTGTGGAACAACGGAGTTAGCAGTTGTCGTACAGCGTGGATTCCGTTGCGCGAGGCCATCTTCGACGATACGATGCTGACGTTGGACATGAATGACCGGTCGAATCGATTTCCTCCACATGTACTGGCGACTCTGTAGGCTTCGGGTTCCGACTTACCAAGATCTCAGCAAGGACACTCGGGGGAACTGTGAAGAAAACGATGAAACGAAACACTGGCGTCACATTCATGACATGACACGCACTTCCCTAGATGACATGACAAAGCGACACAAACACACACTCACACACATTTCACCACGTCAACATACTCATTACTCAGCACGCTTCCAGATAGGCAGGCAATGATTATTATAATTTTCTTCGACGAATCTTCGTCCTTCTCTTCAAGAGTTCAGGTCACTTTCTACGTGTATTGATCTAGCTCTGCAGAAAGAGAAAAAGTCGGCGGAGTGCGGATCAGTGAAGAGCGCATATTGGAGCGAGATCCTGGCTCGTATTCTGTTATTTGGACTTCGGACAAGCACATCGCATGGAACGCTGACGAAAAGGTATGACAGTACATTGGCTTATCGATTTATAACTCTAACCTGATCATGTTTTAGAGCTAGACGTCTGGAGAAAGCTTCCGCAGCCATGGACAATACCTGGATGCTGCTGGTCTGCTTCGTAGTACTTGTATCGTGCTGCAGCTGCGCGGATGATGAGAGAGCCATCAAGCTCAAACCGGTGACTGCTGCCTTGCACACACAATGGGCGCAAACGCCGCTCATAATGGAAGCAGCTGAATTCTTCTACGATGAGAATCCAGGAATGTTCTGGAGTTTCGTGGATCGACTGCGGGACGTTATAGGGACTAAGTCGAGGACATGGACGGAGAAGGAGCAGCATGATGTGGCTATATCGATTGGTTTGCAGCTTCTGTCACCGGTGAAACAAAACTTCCTGACATTCGCCATGGCCCTGAGGTACTATTCTCCACGCATTGAGATGTACCGACAAATACTGCTTAGCGAAGTAAGCACGCCGAAGGGATGTAAAGACGTGCTGGTCGACTTCGGAGGAGGGTTAGTTTCTTGCGGAGTGAAAGAATTCGCGGATACCTTACAGACTTTCGACGCTTCAAAGACTTCAGACAGGTTAGTTTAGATTGTACTGTAAATCATACGGAAAGCTTGAGGCACCGTATATCGGTGTTTTGGTCTTTTCAGATGGACCTTTATGTGTTTTCATTTGTTTATATTTTTTATTGATACAAGCAAATTTGGCAGATCTGCGTTATGTAGGAAGAATCCGAAAGTCATCTCGGTGGACCATCAGTATCCCGGTTCTTCCTCATCAGCCACTACAGTTATGGTTTACGGTAACCTTCTGTCCCCTGTATTCTACCAGGTCCACGAGCTGATAATGTCGGAGAACACCGACTTCCGGTTCGTGTTCCGGCATCACCTGGACGCAATTTCATCCTCGCACTACTCCAAGGTCCGCATTCCCGGTTATGGTGTTGAGCTGGCTATTAAAAGTACTGAATACAAAGCACAAGACGACAGAAAAATCAAAGAAGGAAAAGCCGGAGATCAAGCTAAGCCTGAGGAGGAAGCGGTCGACGACGAACTGGACACTGACATTGAAGGATTTGACTTCGGGAAGCTGAAATCTCGGTTTCCCCAAAAGAAAGATCAGCTCGAACAGATGAAATCTTTCTTTCTGCAGAGCACTGGTACCGAACTGCAGCAGCTCAAAGCATGGCAGTTCCAAGACTTGAGCCTGCAGGCAGCAGAGAGGGCTCTGAAAGTGGCTGCCTTGCACACCGGTAGGTTCTCCACTTATTTGCGCTCAGGTTGCCAGTAGCTATAAGATGCATCGAATGAAGCTTTTCCTTCTGATACATTTCAAGCCTGCTCGGTTTGAGCATTGCTTACGCCAAGCTTTTCGTGATGAATAGGGATAGGGATAAATAGGACAGTTTCTAGTACCTACATACACCGGTCCCTGGGTTCAACATGACACTGTATTGTGCAGGTGCATGTCGCATGGTTACGTTGGTTCCTCGACGGTCAACCTCCCATTTAATATATCATGTGCATACTAACTTGATGTTTTCTTTTCGTCGAAGGTTCGGCCACGGATGCTTTGAGGACAGTCCGAGACATCAGTCAGAACTTTCCTTCTCAAGCGCCCACCCTTCTCAGAATTCCAGTCCAAGAGCTTGTCAAGGCTGAAATCGAACGAAACCGCGAATACTTCGCGCACTACCACAATCTGGAACACGGTTCCGCCGCCCTCTTCATCAACGGTATCCAGTACGACACCGACCTTCTCGACACCTTCGCCCTCTTCGACAAACTCCGCGAAGAGAACCGTTTGATGGAAAGCCTTCATTCCTTCGGAATTCGCGGGTCGGACCTCTCAGCCGTCCTCGAACTCGACCTCCGCCCAACAGAAAGTGCCAAATACGGCGTGGACATTCGTCATCCCGCTGTGGTCTGGATTAACGATCTCGAGAAGGACAAACGTTATGCTGACTGGCCTTCAAGCCCCCGCGAGCTGATTCGACAGTCTTTCCCACCGACACTACTCAAACCTATAAGGAGGAACTTTTATAATTTGATACTTGTAGTCAATCCGGCCAATGTTTCTGATAGCAGAGATATTTTGAAGCTGACGGAATCGTTCTATGTGCATCGTCTACCGATCCGCATGGGTGTTATCTTCGTGACCAATTCCGATGCGAAAATCGATGGCACCACTGACGCTTCAGTAGCAATGTAATTTTGAAGAAATATTCGTTTCGAGAGATCTGGTCCTTTTTGGAAGTCTTTTTCTTACTCTTGTTTTTCATCAGTTTTTGTATAATATTGTTTTTGTTTGCAGATACAATTCATTCAAGCACATCACTGAGCAAAAGAACGGCGCGACGGCCTTATCCTTTCTGACGGACCTGTACACGAAGGCAGTGAAGGATGGGCAGGTGGTTGCTGATGAAGTTGTAAAGTACTTTAAGCAGAAATACCCTCAGGAGAATCCGGATGCGATTTTTGGACCAGACTCTGTCTACAATAGTGGCCGGAACGACGGACGACAGTTCATAGAGAAGCTCAACATTGGAGAACCACCGCTGGTCCTTCTGAACGGTGTGCAGCTGGATAAGTCTAAACTCACCGCTGACGAGTTCGAGAATGAGGTACTGCAAAACCTTGTCGGCGTGTACTCAGGTGAGTTTTGTAGCCAAAATTCGGAAGTTCTATTGTTCAGATGAGAATGAGAGGTCGAAAACAGAATAATTATTCACTATATCAAGTCATATTTTATCCATCTGCGTACATCGGTCTGCGGATTTACCATGCGGTTTCTGTATGCGGGTGGCTGAAAGCGGAACAGATTGTGGTTGTTCCATCTTCCAGCCACCTGCATACAGCTGAAGTTTGCTTCACACTGCACATGTGTCAGTAGTCAGGTGGTTGTAATGTGTGTAGATGTTGTTTACCCATTTGGGTATCCTGTGCAAAAATGTATTAAATTCGTATTTTGCAGTGCTTCAGCGAGATGTAATGAGTGGGCAGCTGACCGACCACTCGAACGTCATTGAATACTTGATGGCCAAGCCGCACATCGTTCCTCGACTGAATTCCCTCATCCTTGACCCACCCGAGTTCCGTTTCCTCGAATTCGGTGGCAAGAGCCTCGATCCCGAGAAGTACACTTTCTCCTACTTCGAAGCGTTGAAAGCCGAAGACCGAACAGCCACAATGGTCGCTACGTCCTTCTACCTAGTCAAGCACGAGGAGGAGGAAGCCCACCCAGTCACCATGTGGGTTGTGGCGGATGCCGAAACGCCTGCCGGTCGAGAACTGATGTACAACATGGTCAAGCACAGCAAGACAAGCAAGAATGTCCGAGTCGCTTTCATCTTTAATCCTTCCGAAACCGAATCTATAGAGAAAGGCATGCAGTTGACCAAAGCCATACAAGTCGCGCTAGAAACGCAGTCAATGAGTCTAGCCAGAAACTTCATAACGAAACTACTGAAAGAAGAGAACGTGGCGGAGATAGCAACGGGTACGAAGATATGGGAGGACTTTGAAGTGAACGGCATGGATATGAAAGCCTTCACTTCCGGTCTGAAAGAACTTTCGTCAGATTTCCTCAAAATTCATGGTCTGTTCGCACGGGAAGAACTGAATCTTAGCCCTGGCGAGAATGTGCTCATAGCGAATGGGTACATTGTGGGACCGGTGAAGAGTGACTTCGGGATGGACGATATAGCACTGCTGGAGAAATACATTGAAAGTTACGGAGCCACGAAGCTCTCTAACGAATTACATCGACTCAACATATTCCGAACTGCTGATCAGCTCTCCGATGCTGTCATGATGACTTCAACCCTGTTGAGCGGCCTCGGAAGTCAAGAGGTACACTTTAAAAGTCTTTTGGATTTTTTGTACTACTAACGTCATAATATTGTGTTTATTCGGAAGCTTCTTTCGATTACCCTTCCGCTATTAGACTTTTCTTGTTTGTAGGAAGCGAAGAAAAGAACAAAGGTGCAGTACAGTGAAATGGCCCACAGTGTCATCAACATAGAGCAAAGGGACACCGACTCACCGTCTTTCGATATCACATTCATCGTGGATCCAGTTTCTCGAGAAGCCCAGAAGATCATTCCCGTGCTGATGGTCCTCCACGAAGCACTGAACTGCCGAGTACGAGTCTTCTTCAACTGCAAGGACAAGCTGTCAGAAATGCCCCTTAAGAGCTTCTACCGTATGGTCCTGGAAGCCAAGCTGACATTCACAGAAAATGGCTCCATCGCACCGAACTACGCCCTCGCACGGTTCCCGGCGCTGCCTCAGACGGCATTGCTCACCATGAACCTACAAGCACCGGACAACTGGCTGACCGAAGCGACTTCGGCTGTGTATGATCTCGATAACATCAGGTAAGAAAGACGTAGAACAGAGCTTGACGTCACGTGTAACACTGTGACATTGTAGATTGACGGAACTGGTCGATGGTTGGGGTATTCATGGGGGGTTCGAACTGGTCAATCTTCTGCTAGAAGGCTCGGCCAAAGATGCGGCGACTGACCAGCCACCTCGAGGAACACAGTTCGTTCTGGGGACTAGAAATCAGCCAGAATATATGGATACGATCGTCATGGCGAACTTGGGGTACTTCCAGTTGAAAGCTAACCCTGGAGCCTGGATCCTCAAACTTCGCGAGGTACCATTGCAAGGACAGTATAAGTTTTCTTCGTATCGTCGATGTAACTTTCTTGGGCGTTTTACTCGAAGAGGTCGTTTGGAGATCTTGTGGCGAACTAATCGGCATGTTTTGCTTTCAGGGAAGGTCGCACGAAATTTACTCCATCGCCAGTGCGGAAGGTGCTGAGAAAGAAGGTTCCGACGAAGAGCAACAGCGAGTTGTAATTGGGTCCTTCAATACCAAGATGATGAAGATCTATGTCAAGAAGCGTCCTGGAATGGAACGAGAGGACGTATTGAGTGAGAAGAAGGACGCGGTCGAAAGCGAAGCTGGGATCTTCAACTCCATATCCAGCTACTGGTCCAAGGACGAACACAAGTCAGCCTCAGCTTCCGATGACGTCATCAACATCTTCTCCCTCGCCAGTGGTCACTTGTACGAACGCTTTCTACGGATCATGATGCTATCGGTCGTCAAGAACACGAAGACTCCGGTGAAGTTCTGGCTTCTTCGCAACTACCTTTCTCCACAGTTCAAAGAGATCATTCCATACATGGCTGAGCATTACGGCTTTGAGTATGAGCTTGTCGAGTATAAGTGGCCGAGGTGGTTGAACCAGCAGTCCGAGAAACAGAGAATCATTTGGGGGTACAAGATTCTCTTCTTAGACGTGCTTTTCCCTCTGTCTGTCAAGAAAATCATCTTCGTGGACGCTGATCAGATTGTTCGGACTGATCTGAAAGAGCTGAGAGACTTTGACTTGGAAGGGGCTCCCTATGGCTACACTCCGTTCTGTGAAAGTCGACAGGATATGGATGGGTTCCGGTTCTGGAAGAATGGTTACTGGGCTAGTCATTTGGGTAACCGGAAGTACCACATTTCGGCGCTCTATGTGGTCGATTTGGCGCGGTTCAGAAAGATCGCGGCTGGGGACCGATTGAGAGCTCAGTATCAAGGACTCTCGCAAGATCCAAACAGCTTGTCGAATTTGGATCAGGACTTGCCAAACAACATGATCTACCAGGTACCCAAACACTTCCAACTTATAGTTTTTGATCTTTGGTTCCTGTGGAAATTTTCTACGATGATTTCGACAAACCGCTCTTATTTTCGTGCACCTGAATACGTGGCCTTGAGGTTGTGGGTCTATCGGTGTATGCAGGTTCATGAGGATGGGTCTGTCAGAAACATTAAACAGCGTCTTTTCTCGTTATTCGTTCCTTGCCTCGTTTTGATATCGTTTTTTCCTAGGTACCGATCAAGTCGCTGCCACAGGAGTGGCTATGGTGCGAAACTTGGTGTGATGAGGCATCGAAAGCCAAAGCGAAGACAATCGACTTGTGCAACAACCCCTTGACCAAAGAACCCAAGCTAGCAAGTGCCATGAGAATCGTACCGGAATGGAACACTTATGACCAAGAGATAAAGCGCCTGATAGACGAGTTCTACGCCGTAAGACAGCTGACTGGCGAAAACGCAGGTGAACCGGTACTTCGAGAAGCTGTGCCGGAAGACACGTTCGGAGGAAACGACGCCGACAACGAAATTCCAGTACATTCCACGGGACATACACACGAACATGGAGACGAACTATGAGGAACTTCCGCCCGTCGCAGCAACTGTTTTTGTTTTATTTATTGATTTCAGTCATTTCTTCTTGTTTGATAACGATGGCTAAGCAGCTGACAAGTCGACATGATAAAGTTTTTTCCCACACGTCACTTAGACACCATTGTTCTAGGTCTTTCATCAAACACATGTACTCTAATCAATGACTGCGAAGAATAATAACACAAATGGAAAACATTTACTTCAGTGGGATAAAACGGGAAGAGTGGGTAGCGCCGATACCAGGTCTACCGTGCTTGACAGGCTTGTAGGTCATACTGAACTCGCCCAGGTAATGTCCGATCATTTCCGGCTGGAACGAGAAAACCAACGAATGAGTTGAATGTACTTATCGTAAACATTTCTGCTACAACTGGAGAGAAAATCGATGCACTGACAATATTCAGACAATATATTTTCCAGACTATTCTTTCTCAGTTTTTGTTGCGGCATTTTTCGGCACAGTTTACAGCAGGAAAATCTGTAGAACTGCTTCCTAAAGACGCTACACTTCTCTCTTGCCTCTCTACTGGCCAAAGCGATCGGAAAGATCTGACCCTTTGGTGGCGAAAGGCCAAACATATGGAAAGGCTCCAGACAGCGACATGTCCAATCAATCAGTGTGGGCAATCAAGAGTTGCATACCTTGATTTCTACTTGATTGTAAACTTTGCCGTTGTGTATGCCGACAACGCATCCGATCATCTCTGGAAGGATGACAGCATTCCTAAGGTGAGTTTTCACAACGGCGGGTTTCTCCAGTGGTCCAGCGTTCTAAAAGTTAAGGCATAAGGAACATTTGAACGTGATAGACAAGAGTCAGAGCTCACCTTCTTAGCGTTCCTCAACTTCTTCATCAATGAACTCTTCTTATGCTTGTTACCCCGTCGGAGGACACGTCTTGCGCGACACGGTAGAAGGGCTGTTACTTGTTGCCTGTCAAACAAACCAACATAGAAACACAACACAGATTACAAGTAAGTTGTACTTACTGGTTCATTGTAAGGAGTTGTTCCAGATCGACTCCACGGTAGGAGAATTTACGGAACTGACGCTTCTTCTTCAACTCTTCCAGGTCGGCAGTATCCTACAGGGAAACGGCGATAGGAATCCATGAACGGAAGCATGGGCTACAAAACAGTAACTCACCATAGTCGCCATGTTGCAAGCTTGAAGAACACAAGGTAGATCCACAAGGATGAGACCAGAAATCGGATGTGCCAAGAAATCTATTCGGGTTCTTGAAGCTATGAAAATGACGATCTAACGATTACCGAGCTCGCGTTCCGAACTTCCGATCAGCGTTGGACGGATGATTTACTCAGCCTAATATCGAGATTTACGCAAATGTCGCGTGAGAGCTGCCACAATACACGTTGCAAAAGAAAATCTGTCATGGCCACCCAACTTCTATCTTTATAAACCGGAGAACCGGTGTTCGACCGACATTCGGAACGGCATTTTTCATATGAAAGATATTGATTGACCGATTACCGTTTCAAAGTTGAGCCGCACTTGATGGTGCGAAGCCGATCTGTGTTTTCAATAATTCGCTGAGTAAATCATCCGCCCAACGCTGCTTCCGATTCCGAAAATTGAAGCCTATGGCGTGTCATTTTGAATAAAGAGTACTTCTCACGATCATCAAATATTCGGTCGTCTGATTGTTTGATCGAAGTATCTGGAAAAACTGTCAGTATGGCCCACCAAATGATAATGGCAGTACGAGTTACCCTCGAATCGCAAACTCGTTTATGCTTCTAAGCTGAACTTCCCGTCCGCATTTGCAACTTGCAAGTTTGGGAGCTTTTCCGGGAATTTTCGCTTCCTACCGTTGTGTGATCCTGAGGTTGGTTGTTAACGCTTGTTGCAGGGGTTACAGGTTGCTGACGTGACTGGAGATTCACGAGAAGACTTGAATGCCGGTCGCAGATTTCACTGGGATATTGACTTCCGGCCATCACGGTGCAGCGTTTTACGATACTCCGGCGTCTTTCCCCTCTTGCCATGGCGTCCAGTCAAGCCCGAACGATCCACTGCAAGATCGGACCATCGATCCTGAACTCCAACCTTGCATCTTTAGGCGATGAGTGTCACCGCATGATGGAAGAGGGCGCTGACTATTTGCACCTGGACGTTATGGACGGACATTTCGTGCCAGCTATTACATTCGGTCACCAGATGGTCCAATCCCTCCGCAAAGCCCTCCCGAAGAGCAAATGCTGGTTCGACATGCACATGATGGTGCAAGATCCCGACAGGTTCATCAAGGACATGGCCGATGCCGGTGCGGATCAATACGTGTTCCATGTGGAAGCTACTCAGGATGTGGACAAGACTATTCGCAAAGTGAAGGAAGCTGGCATGAAGGTAAACTATATCAAACTGTCGCTGTTCCTGGAAACACTGTCCTGATCTTTGGGTTTGTAATTGCAGGTTGGAGTGGCGATCAAGCCCAAGACGCCTGTGGAAGTTGTTTTGCCTTATGTGGAGCACGTCGATTTGGTCCTAGTGATGACTGTCGAACCTGGAGCCGGTGGTCAGAAGTTTATGGACGACATGATGCCTAAGGTGAAGACACTTAGAAAGCGGTTTGCGGAACTGGATATTGAAGTAGATGGCGGCGTGAGTCCTGATACCATCCACCATTGCGCGGAGGTAGACTTTTCCTTTAATCCCTACTTCCGGCCTCCGTTCTCGGCTCTTATCAGAAGCAGATATGAGCTTAAGCTTGGGCACTAGATGTGTTCGTTACTCTGATGACCTGCTTTGTCGTTCTAGGCGGGAGCGAACCTTATCGTCTCTGGAACAGCCGTGGTAAAGAGCGAGTCGCCGAGAGACGTTATGGTCAAGATGCGCGAGGCTGTTCGCGTGCAGATACCCAACTGGAAGAACATCTCATCGTAAATGCAAGACGTCAACGGTGACTCAAGGAACAAGAGAAAGGCCCCATTCCGGCAGAGTGATGTATGCATGTTTAACGGTGCGTAACTGTGATTTCAAGTTTATATAATTCATTTTGTAGTAATCATTGATGGATTTACATTATCGGCCACATTAGGTGCGTCCGGAAACGCACCTCTTTTTGGGTCTTTTACTTGACTGTTCTGAAGTGGAGCTGTTCCGCGAGGTTTCGGCTTTCAGTCCAGGCTTGGGCTATTGTCGCATGCGGCGATGATGTGTACTTTACCGGGATGCTTAATGAACGAATTAAATGCTTTCGCCGAAATTGATCACCTGATTAGGGTACAGTGAGGAAGGTGGGTTCCCGGAGTTTAGTTAGATCAACCTCTCATTTCAAATGCAATGTCCAAGCCAGTAGACAGGCTCAATTGTACATGCTTATAGATCCCTCACCCAGAGGAACCGAGAAGTGCTGGTGCCTGCGCTTGTTGTCACTTGGATCGATGACGTACGAGACGGTACGAGAATTACAGTTCGCTACTGTAAGAGTTGCCGGTCCCCGTCTCTTCAACATCGTGCGGGCTGTAGAGTACGATCACTTTGATTCTCAGTCGAGATTCCTTCTACCGCTTCTTTTCACTGGTGGTCTCCAAGTGGATCCTCCTTCGTAGTGGTTTTCTGCGGTTCTCTACTACTGACTGTTGACTGACTGTGGATTCTTATTTCAGAGGGACGTCGGATTGCGAAAGACATTGAGTGTTTGCGAGCAAGCTTTGTGACTTGCTAATTCTTCACACTGTTTAATTCATCGCTCAGTTTCACGAATATCTTTGCAGATTCAAGTCCGTATGAGTAGGAATGGCGAATCTTGGTACATGTAGATTTTGTGGAAGGATCGCTTGCGGTTGATCAGCTTCCGGGTCGTGACTGGGTACCCCTCTGATGTCGAATAACATGGATACTGTCAACTTCACCGTGTCAGAATGGAGTACGACGAACTTTTCGAATGATTCGTCTGCTTTGTATTTTCGGGCCATGAATGGAACCAGAAGTCTTCCGCGAGCTACGGTGTACCCGATGAGCTACCGAGTTGTAGGAACTGTCGCAGACGTCATCATTTTCATTGTGGGATTTCTGGGCAACATTATGATTTGTGCCGTGGTCAAGAACACCAAATCACTGCAAACGCCCACCTACTGTTATTTGGTGAGACAGCGTTCTCTCGTTTTTCCGCACTGATGGTCCGTCTGCGCATGCAAGCTGACGATTATTCAAAGGCTTTTCAACATCTAAGTAATTGATGAGGAAGGAGGCTGTTGACGGAAATCCTTTTGTAGGTCTCGTTGGCTGTAGCGGACATTCTTCTTGTTTGCGCAGCCATTCCGGAAGCCATTATTTCCTACCATTTGTACAGCAAGCAATGGATCCTGGGACATGCCGGCTGTGCCATTATGGTCTTCATTACGTTTCTGGCAATAAACGCCGGCTCCTTGAGGTAATATATTTCGAAAAACGGAGACATTTGAAACATGGGCCAACGAAGTGAATCAGATTGTCAATCGTAACCCCAGGTGGAGCACGTTTTCATGGTTGCTGGTTGGAAGAGTGCGTCACTTGGGAAAGCGATCTGGTTTAAACCATTCGCCCACGTCCCGGTTACAGTAAAGATAGCAAAAGATATTGTCGAGAATTTGCGCTAATTTGGAGAGGTTTCAGAAGCTCCAGAAATGCGTAACATGTAGCAACAATAAAACTGTCATGTTGGATCAGCGTGGGAGAGATAGATTGGCTCCTAATAATCCTGATGATGCCACTACTTTTACGTTTCCACCCGCTTCTTTGTGATCGTTGATCTTCACTCTGCATCGCCGAAAATAGTCTACTCCTCGTCCTATTGACGTGGCCCTCAGAAAAATGCAATAGGACTATATGTGCCTTTATCAAATAACGAGGTTGTATCTTTTCTCTTCTAGCATTCTCGCCTTCACAATTGAGAGGTAAGCACGTGCAACATCCTTCGACCTGGTATACTGTGTTTGTTAATTGAAAAAGTCCCACGCCCGGCGGCTCAAGTTCTAATTAGCAGCTAGAATCGTCCCACAGGATTGCAACATGTTTGAAATCTTTGACAGGTACATTGCGATATGCCATCCAATGCTGGCACAGAAAGTTTGTACAGTGAGCAGAGCCCGCAACATAATCCTGACAACCTGGGCCATTGTCTGCCTGTACAGCGCGCCCTGGCTGGGTCTGAGCGGAACACGGCCTCTGCGGCTCGCTGACGTCACGGGAATGGAGAAGTGTGACTATTTGCTGTCTCGAGACATGTACATCTACTTCTTCCTCTTCGACGTAGTGGTCTTCTAC
Source organism: Ramazzottius varieornatus (assembly GCA_001949185.1). Classification (NCBI taxonomy): domain Eukaryota; kingdom Metazoa; phylum Tardigrada; class Eutardigrada; order Parachela; family Ramazzottiidae; genus Ramazzottius; species Ramazzottius varieornatus. Next base: position 32,464 of record BDGG01000005.1, read on the forward strand.
TGTGTTCCACTTCTCATATCGGTCATACTTTACCTGAGAATGGGTTTAGTCTTGCATAAAAGCATGCAAGATCTACGAAAGCAGATCGGTACAAGGATGCCCTTGCGCGGTTGGTCCATGCGGAAGAGCTCGAGCTGTACTCTGGAGAATCCTCCTCGTAATTGTGCTTCAATGTCCCGTGGAGCTTCGACAAAGAACCCTCCGAAGTGGCTGAGCGTTCCTGGAGATGAGAGTCGCACGGGCCCCAGTACTCAGAGGGATACGCAGACAGCCAATGCTACCATGCAGTCACGATGCCAAGTTGTGAAAATGCTGATCGTGGTGGTGGTCTGCTTCGCGGTCCTTTGGCTACCCTACCGAGGTCTCCTAGTATACAACTCGTTGGTATCAAAACCATGGCTGAATATGTGGTATGTCCTGTTTGCCAAAACTTTAGTGGTAAGTTACTACGTCCCCTATATGAATTACTATTAAATATAGATAGCGCGAGATCATAGATTTGGTAGCTCGGCAGGCTAACTTGACAAGGTTTCCTTTCCAAGTGGCGCACGGTTTCTGTGCTAATATTTAAAATTGTGCGCCAGTGGAAAAGGATCTTGTCGAGTGTGTTTTTGAAGTAACGCACACCTCCAGTTAACAACCCTGGAAAACAACCGCCACTTTGGTAAATCACGCAAGAGCAAAACTAGTAAAATAGATAAAATAGATAATTAATTAGCTCACAGTAAAACAGAGTTGAATAAGAGATATGTGTCGTGACGAATAATGGCCTGGAATTGCAGTACATGAACAGCGCCATCAACCCATTCCTCTACACTGTCCTCAGCCGGAAATTTCGGGAAGCGACATTCCGGATGCTTGCTTGTTGTAGTTTTGGGCGTGAGTCTTTTGCATTCTCTTCAAGTCATTCAAGGAAAATTAGTGTAATGATTTATCACGATTGTGTCGCCGTGCTCTCCAGGGATCAACACGCGGACAAGGATGGGGCCTTCGAGATCCGAGCTGGGACTCCGCCAGATTAGCACGAAATCAAGAGATATTGATTCAGTTTCACTCGCAACCAGTGCCACCTTGTGATGAGAAACCACGCGACGAGCCTTCCCAGTTCGCCATCCAGCCACATTTCCGTCACGTTTGTAAACCATGAATTTCATGCATGACTTGCTACCAATATAACGTTTGACCATGTGATTACCGGTGTTGGCTTCTGATGGAGTTACGCACCCAGTTCTACTAATCTTATTACGAATCAATACTGGGTGATTCCGAACGTTACACTAATCTTCGACGTTAACGGATAACCGGATTTTATTCAATCAGCCTTGAGTTAAACCGCAATCCAAAAAATACGTTGCAACCCACGGGTGTGGTCCCCCCCCCCCATATTCACAGGTTCGTCCGAACCGCCACATCCGGAATCTGGAGTGCTTTATCGTGCCATATTATGATGTCTTACGCAGGTATCGTTCGACACACAGTACGTGACGTTTCCATTAAGGTATCCGATCCGGAATGGAACTATTTATTGTAATAGTCTAGAGCGAGAAAATCAGTCGAACGTTTGTAGAAACGATACGCAGGCCAAAATAGGCTAAAGAGTAAAACCAAGAAGGCAATGGGTAAAACGCATCAAACTCTTTTACCAAAGCGGTATTTCGGTTTTGTCGACTTGATAATACTGTCACTCGTCTTCTCATCTGCTTTTTCCTCATAGTCCTGCCGCAGAAACTTGTACAAATTCTTGGCGTCCGCCGTACTGCCCAACACTGACACGAGGTCGTCTTCGCTAAGGTCGCACAATGCCGCTATACTGTCCACTCTGTGCATAATGGCCATGTAGTTCTTCGCGTTCACACCAGGCAGTTTCAGCAACAGCTCTTTCGCTGCCTGGTTGAAGCGTTCTTTGGACGTGGTCGCTTCATCTAGTGACGATATGGTCATGGCTTTGGCTGGGTCCGGCTCTTGTCTACCTAACTTTAGCTCTTGGAACAACTCTGCAGTGGCATACGGACTCGAACACCAGAGAATACGAAGCTTTGAGAAATGGAGGGTCAAAAGAACTAATTTATTAGAAACATCTTTCAGTGTCGACTCCTTGGCGTAATTCCCTCGGAGACTGAATGACTTGTTCTGATCAAATTCGATCAACAGAACCGGCTTCTTGTAAAACCTGCAAGCAAATGAAAGAATCGTCAGTCTGAGCAACTTCGCATTATTCTCCTCAATTTCTATTTTGAACTTCTGTTTCGACTCTATTCATGACTGACGCAGGCAAACAAGCTCGACAAGGTCGTTTTCCTAATCGGCGCACGCTTCCAGCGTATAACAATGAAAAGCTGTGCCATTGGGGAAAATAATCAGGCATGGATATCTGGCGAGCTTTCGACTTGTTTTCATTTATTTTATACTATTCGTTTGTTTTAATTCTATAAACTTTGGTTTCCGTTTCGGGGATAGACTTATCGTTCTCTAGTTCGTTTTTCATATTTGATGTTTCTGTTATTTTCGATTCGTGAATACCGGTAGCGCTAATTGTTTATACCGAGTCATTTGAGTAGCTTGGTTATACAGGCGTCCACTGTTCAGAGATCCAATCAAGTCGTTAACCGACTTCCGTTCCACGCAAATATCCGGTGTGAGAACATAGTCACCAATCTCCAAAGTGACAGGAAGGATATCGATCCCACGACGGTGGATCAGCGAGGGAAGCTCGCTACGAAACTCCCGCATATCCACAATGACGCGCGGCATTTCCATCTGTTGCGGATCCATTAAACCGCCCTTCCTTGTATTCGTCTGTTCAGCAAAGGCCACATCACGATACAGGTCAGCGGTGATGTCTTCCGGCAGCGCCATGTTGCCTTTCTCCCGAATCAGGTGCTCGAAGGCCTGCTTCTCAACCCGTAACGTTGTCAGATACCTTCAAGACAAAACCCTGATGAACCAACGCACTTCAAATTTTCGTTCGAATTTTTGTCTTCAGTTTCTGGATACAGTCCTACCTGCGAGATGTGACAATCGCTCCTTCTGCGATTAAACAACGATTTTCCACGGGCTTGCTCGCCATACACTGCGCAGCACGATCAGCAGATCGACGCCCGGTTCTGGCTTGACTTGATCAAGTAATCAAGCGGACATCCGATCAGCTGACTGTTCTCGTGCAAACAGAATGGCGCGTAGCTCCGAGAACATACGAACCGTCTAGAACTAAAATCAGGCGTTTGAACTGTCACATGTCGCAGGTAGGACTGTATTTAAGTTTGCATCACTCTAATGATTCTATTTCCCATTCCGCCACCTCTTGAACAATAAAGTAAATGTTCATCTAAGGGTTCAATTCATTTCGATCTAAATTCAGTCATAGTATTTTCGAAATAAATTTGTATCAATTGGAAGGTCGGCAACAGAACTTAGCCAGATAGTTTACCCCAGTGGCGCACGTTTTGCAGTGATACTGGCCGAGAGCATGCGCCACTTGGGAACATGATCGCGTAATATGCTTTCCGTGCTGCGAGGACTAAAATGTACCTTTGTTCTTCTACCGAATTGGTATACATAACAAAGTACACGCGAACCGGTAAAGACGCATGAGTCGCCTGATGCACTTCGATCTGTCGGACCACATTCATGTCCAGATCGTACAGGACGATGTAGCGAGGCATGAAGCGTCGAAGTACTCGAACCACTTCGAAGGCCTTGTCCGACAAGGAGTACAGCGGGTGTATCACGGTTGCCGAAGGACTCAGCAGCTCGTACTCTTTCACTTCCGTCCACAGCAACACTTCCGACTTTAAGTCCCATGTCTTTTCTTCGTTCGAGCTTATAGGTTCGACTTCAACTGGTTTCACTTCTCCGACTGGAGGTTCAACCTTCTTTCTCTTTTCATTTACCATTTGAGTCAGGGTTACTTGATCGTCGTCTTTGTCTATGTTCCTTTTGCCACCGCCATTTTTCGGTGCTGGTTTTGTGTTCTTCGATGTGTCTGTTTCCGCGGGTTTCGAGTTGGAGTCCTTGATCGTTATTGTGCCAGCTAGCGAACTGTGCTCAAAGATTTTCTTTATGACAGCTTCATGACCAGACTCGATGAGAGTTTTCAGCTGAATACAGCAGAGTTCGTCTGCCACGAAGATGAGTGTTCTTCCAGCCCCCATCTCTGTCTCGTGGAGCTGTGTGTTTTGCTCACGGACTTCTTGGACGACTTCCTGCACTGCCTTCCATTTGGGGTTCATCTCAACCGTATTCAAGTCAATTTCCGACTCTGACTCGGAAGCGCTCTCTCCAAAAACCCGCTGATGAGCCAGGACGAACAGCTTCTCGGCAGGCTCGAGGAACATCCAGCTGGAAGCTGCTGTTTCGGGTGAAGCGCGAGCTCGGAGCCGCGCGACGAGGTTGTAGAAAGACAAGCAATCGTAGGAAGTCAAATACCTGCAGAGGCAAAAAACCGGTGAATTACCGAATAAGTTTAGAGAATGACTAATTGGCACGGAATCATCCTAACAGGGTCGTGCCGTGTACCTTTAGGCCCGATGCCCGATGGATGAAATTCCCAAGCTTACGGTGTTTTAAGACTTAAGAGCCTTACAGTAAAAGGGTGCGGAAGACTTTGAGATCGGCGATCAGTTGCTTCGTCTTGTACGACAGGTGGTGCCAGACAGGGTCGAGGTGCAGACTGACCAGTTTCTCGAAGGACCGACTGATGGCATTCTCCACTGTGATCTCGTCTGTATCCAACGTTGGGTTGCACCGTTTGACTTCTTTGACGCAAACCGCTATTAAGTCCAACACAGACATTTGGATGTCCCGCATTCGTGAGCTGAGCTTCAGTTGCAGTTCGATCACTTCCGGCTTGACTTTGCTGAAGACGTCAAGCACGCTGGCTTCGAACCTGGGCCACAAGTATAGCTTCCGCACGAAGAGATTCTTCAGTATTCGTTCCACTCTTCCGAATCCCTGAGTGAAAGACTGCGGTTGATCCGTGAAGGCTTTGATAAAGCCGGTGGCGTTCTTTTGACGATAAAGCCGGAGAATGAAAGCTTCTTGTGAGGAGTCGATTACTTTGTGTGCGCGGTTAACAAGTATCCCGCTGAGGTGAGTCGCAGGTACACGATCGCTCAAGAAGTCCACCACCAGGATCCGTGAACTTATGAAGAGCACACCTCCTTGAAGATATGTGGAATATCTGGAACGAAGAATACTGTACTTGTTAGTCGGCTAAACGTGGTGGATTTAGGGACCACTGGTCCCGCGGCAAGACGAGTAAATCGGTCACCCCGACTAAGATAAGGAATCCATTGGGTGGCCGACTCACTGTTGTTGCCACTGTGTAGTTATACTTACCTGGTTTGCGCAGGCACTTCATTGTTGATCACTTTCGGCAGTGTCTTAATCTTTTGCTGTCGCAGTTCATCGATAAAGTATTCTTCCTCTTCGGAGTTGGTATTGAGCACTAGAACCAATTGACCAGGATCACAGTAGATTTTAAGAAAATTTGAGAAGATGCGTTCCAGTCCCATTCCTTTGGCCATCACCAGCAAGCCATCTTCGTGGAAGCAGTCCAGAAAAATCTGCCGCTCGTATTCCAGCAGCGTAGTGTCCATCGATGGTTCTTCCATTGTGTACCGATGATATCTGCAAAACGGAAGTGCACGCTCAGATTCAGAAGAAGAAATCGCCAAAAAGAAAAACGCAATTACGCCACTGCGCCATTAAAAGTGGTAAAATTCATGCCATTAGGCGGAGCGAACTCGGCAGGCCGTATCGTGTCTGTCTCGTTCTTCAGTTACGTACCGAGGCGAAGCGGTCAAGGAGACGCCAGGCCAAGCGGCCCTAAATTCATTTTCCAGTTTCCAAAAACGGGCATAAAAGTTGATTTCTTTGCGAGATTTTTTTCTTTCTTCCTACTCTAAGACGAACCACCATCTTCCGTTTCCCTTGATCGTCACTCGGATTTGGTGGAAGATACTCAGGTCTACATCATTGCCAACATGGTGAGTTGTTCCACGCCGTGGAGCTCTTATGAGATGTGGTAACTTAGGAGTCATTTACCAGCGTCTTTGTTTCAGCCGGCACCACCAATCTTTCTCGCATTCGCCAGTGGAGATAATGATGTCAGAGGAAAGCAGCTCGTTGTCAGTAATATCAATGCCTGTCAGATCGTTGCTGATGCCGTACGTTCGACATTGGGTCCTCGCGGAATGGACAAGATGATTGTCGAAAGCAACGGCAAAGCCACCATCTCAAACGACGGCGCAACCATTATGAAGCTTTTAGATGTCGTTCATCCCGCTGGAAAGATGCTGGTTGACATCGCCAAGAGCCAGGATGTGGAGGTAAACAGTAGCGATATCTAGTTAGATATCCAACCTGGAGTTCGGTGCGATAATGGACTAGACTTATTCTGTATTTTGGTCGTATGACGTTTGAAATTCTGTGGGTTGATTTGGTTGATTTTCGTATCACTAATCGACGAGTCGTCTTCTTGGTAGGTTGGAGATGGAACAACATCGGTAGTCTTGATCGCGTCGGAGCTGCTGAAGCAAGTGAAGCCTTATGTCGACGAAGGAGTTCATCCTCAAGTCATCATCAAGAGCTTTCGCAAAGCGACAGAGTTGGTTAGTAAAAGTTGTGTCCTTGTCACAGTAAAGTTCACTAAGGCACCTGACGAAGTACGTAGCGTTTCTACTTTCACTCAGGCGATCGAGAAAATTAAAGAGCTCTCTATCAAGATCAAAAAGGATGACAAGGCAGGACTTCGCGCAGTCCTCGAGAAGTGTGCGGCGACGACTCTGAGTTCGAAGTTGCTGTCTTCCCACCGAGAGTTCTTCTCCAAAATGGCAGTGGACGCAGTCATGTTGTTGGATGAGCTGTTACCAATGGACATGATTGGTATCAAGAAAGTTACCGGTGGAAATATGGAGGTTTGCCGGATGAATTACACAGTATTTTGAGGTAGATCCTCGATGAACGGCTTAGTGAAAGTGGTTCTTTTTACAGGAGTCGATTCTCGTCTCTGGAGTGGCTTTCAAGAAAGCCTTCTCGTACGCTGGATTTCAGATGCAGCCTAAGCACTTCAAGAATCCGTATATAGCCATGTTGAACGTTGAGCTGGAACTGAAAGCTGAGAAAGAGAATGCTGAAGTCAGAGTGGAAAATGTTGAGGTAGAACAGAGGTTTCCGCTCGAGCAACGAGAATATAATATCGACTATCACGGATGTTTTCTGAGCTGCCATGATAGACCGGAGTATGTTTTCGTAGGAGTACCAAAAGATTGTCGATGCAGAATGGCAGATTTTATACGACAAGTTGCAGTCCATCCATGACAGTGGAGCCAAAGTCGTCCTGTCCAAACTGCCCATCGGAGATGTCGCCACACAGTGGTTCGCCGATCGTGACATGTTCTGTGCTGGCAGAATCCCCCTTGAAGATCTGAAACGAGTGCAAAAAGCCTGTGGAGGCTCTGTTCAAACCTCGACGCAGAAGCTGGCTAAAGAGTCCCTAGGTACATGTGGAGACTTCGAGGAGAAACAGGTCGGGAGCGAGCGGTAAGTTTGACTGAATTGGACACGGCCTTGTTCGGCTCACCGACGCCGACCAAGGCCGTGCCGTGGCAATAGCTCGTTTATACGGCCTAGAATGGCATTGACGTCTCGCTTTTGCAGGTTCAACTTCTTCACCGAGTGTCCCCTGACTAAAGCGTGCACACTGGTACTTCGTGGTGGTGCCGAGCAGTTCATCGACGAGATGGAACGGTCCCTTCACGACGCCATTATGATAGTGCGAAGGGCGCTGAAACATGACAGTGTCGTCGGTGGCGGTGGGGCTATCGAGATGGAATTGAGCAAGTACCTTCGCGACTTTGCCCGAACAATCCCAGGAAAGCAACAGCTGATCATCAGTTCCTACGCTAGAGCTCTAGAAACAATTCCTCGCCAGCTGTGCGACAACGCCGGCTTCGATTCAACCAACGTCTTGAACGAACTGCGCCAGAAGCACGCACAGGGTAAGGTCCAGAATGGAATACGTAGCCAATAGAATAATGATGAGATCGAAAAAGAAAACTTGAAACTCAGTATCGAAAGGTGAGCGGGCGAAAATTGCCTGTTCCTCACGACCTACATACACTTGTTCTTGGTTTCGCACGGCGCCTCAGTATGCACCTGCATGTCGTATTGCTAATAAGTCGTTTGCAGCTGCGTTCACCTGCATACCCGTTTCTCGTCGTAAGCGCGGAGACTAATGTATGCGGGCGAAATATACCTGGAAATCACGTCTGCCAGTTTACTGTTAGGGATCCCCTGTTGCGCTGCAGTGAAGCTTTCTTTGTACAGGGGCGAAATGGTATGGAATCAACGTTTTCACGGAAGGTATCGCTGATACGTATGTTGCATGTATCTGGGAGCCCGCATTAGTCAAGATCAACGCTTTGACGGCAGCTTCGGAAGCTTGTTGCCAGATTTTGTCAGTTGACGAGCTGATCAAGCACTCCAAGGGAGCAAATGAGTACGAAGCTCCGGACGCACTTCCTGGTCGAGGCCGCGGTCGTCCTGCCATGTAACTGTCTTATTTTTTCTGGTCAAGCGATCCACTAACTGTTCACTGCAGATGATGTTCGTAGAAGTTCTCGTCGGTGAGCCCGTTTTATACTGCCATCTTGTTATTTACTTCTTATGATGTTTCATAACTTCGCTTACTACTACTGTATTCGCTCGATAGTTCTGCGAACGACGTCATCACGCCAGTGAATAACACCCGCACTGATATCACTGATTGTTTGATTGTCGCCTATCACTGCTCCTGATTGGCGGGTAATCTTTGATTGAAGGTATAAATGTTTTTTTTGCCCCGCTGGGTGACATTTACCAGGACAGTCACGTGATTCGCAGAACTATCGAGGGAATACAGTATCATAATTGGAATCATATCAATAAAAGCTTTTAGCGAGACTGAGTTTTTGGCCGGTTTCGCGCACGCGGCTCATTGTAGAAGGAGACGCAATTAAGGTATGGATGGTGTCTACCACGAACAATTTTACCATGCGGTACAATTATTCATCCTCCGCCTAGACAATTACCAGTTCAAATTCGCGGACTGAGCTTTTTTCATTAATTTCCTTACACAGTACAAAGCAGCCATATTTCGTTAATAATCAGGTTGGACGCTGGACATGTGAGCGGCTTCCAAAGGCGGAAGCGTCCACGAGCCAAGTCAAACGGAAATTATTCTGCAGAGTCAGGAAGGCAATGTCTGGTTGTTTAATTTCGTATCGTGCTGGTTTGGCGTCGGCCGGAGCATATGGAAAGAGTGGCCGGAAGTGTCAGCAGTGAATGGAACGTCCAGTAGTCGCATAAGCCTCTCCATGCGGCCACTGGTCATCCATCTCGCCACTGCAAAGCCCCTCTAATCGTGTCTGATTAACTGAAATTCTAAGCCGTCTCACCACTTGGGTCATATTTTCAGCTGGCTACCTAATCTGCTTGAGGCTTGTCAAGTACCAAAGGTTACGCTCTGAAGTGGACAGGTTCGTGGATAAGATGACGGCTTCCTGTCATAATTTCGGTAACTGACCCAGCACAGGTCGGCATTTCCTACTTAAAATTCTCTCTCTCTAAATTCGCACCACTTGAGTTTTATGTGGAATTTGTTGTTTCGTATTTGGTTTCGACCTTCCCGTAACCCTTGACACCTGGACACCCATCGATGGCCGTATTCAAACAGAAAGGAAACCACGACTTTGGCGGGCTACAAGGTGTATATTGGTGGTTACTGCGACTTGTATTTATGCATATGGTATTTATGCATATGCATACGGCAACTACTGTAAAACCAACTTTCCGTCCATCCACTGCCACTGGTACGCCAGGGTTCTTCCTGGTTGCTCGAACGAGTGGTGCTGGTCTTCGTTCTCGCAACCATGGTTCTTGTGATATCTGACAGCTCGAAGGCACCTGGACTGAAAGAAGCCCTCTCACACCCGATACAGTGTAACGAAGATAGACAGGGCGGTTACTCCCCGAGTTTGAAGTGGTCTGGTGCTGAGACTTGAAGGATCGTCAACACGAACGTGTTCTCCCATGACCACGTCAGGCCTATCTATGAGACATGACACGACAGAAGCGGATAAAGTCGTGCATAATCGTGTCGTGAGAGTGGCAAAATGTCTGCAAGACTATCTGCTGTCAGGAGTTATTTATCTGCTCAATTAACGCGAATATGTCGATATAGCACTTGGAAGTTTAAGAATTGATGAGCCACGAACAGGCCACTGGTCAGCCATACGCAAGCTCATGCCGCATTCCTTGTAGTGACCCGAGCCAGATGACGAGACTCTTCAGTACACCCTTTCATATCATACCATGGTATGCACCCATCTTGCAATCAGTTATCTGAAAGAAGGAAGCTCAAGAGCTGTATTAAGAGGATATATCGTATTTCTCTTGGTTTTCGAACTTACCAGTGGGATACTGAAGTGTTCTTCACTTAAAACTGAGTTACGCTGCAGAATTTCCGCTACGAAGTTGCGAAACATTCGGAAAAAGCTGAAGAGCTCGATTCCATCGGATGCCTGACCTGCGTCAAAGCGGTCGTCCGCAGAGAAAGCGCTTTGGCAAGCACCTGTCTCTGCAATTTTCCAAGTGGAGCAGGTGCGAATAACCAACACGGAAGTCGACCGAGAACCGAGCGAATCACCCCATGTGAAACCAACAGAAAATACTGTAGTGCTACTAAATTAATGCGCACTCAACCACGTGAACAGTAAATGATGCCCGGGTGAGAGTCACACAGGCTACTCCAGCAATATCTGATCATACTGGACAACGATGACCCATCACGTGGTTGAGTACACGTTAATTTGGAAGCACTACAGCACAATTATCTTATTTTGTTTTTCTGAAACTGTTCGACTGAAATCCGTTGGGATTCAGCTTCAGTTGGTAAGTGGCCGTATCCCATGTCCAGCACTTCCGCCAGGTAAATACTGGAAGATGTCCCAACTGGGTCAGAGGTGAACACTCTTGGTATTAGCTGGGTCCAGTAACGGAAACACTACGAGTGCAGGCTGCCTTTAGAGATTCCAGAAAGGAAAGGAGGATGACTGGTCAAGCGCAAATTGGGCTTGAACGATTTTAAAGTGCTCTTTGATGGATGTGGCGGTCTTTGGAGGCATTTTATTGTCAACAGGGATTAATAAATCTGCAAACTGCTTGAGTGACCGTGTAAAATCAAAACAGGGACTTCGGAAGTTCCTTTATAACCGTATTACGATTCCATTTGTCCCATCAGCTAATCTTAATTTCTTGAGGTCGGCTGACCAAGTAGGCTTTTCTGTGCTCTATAAAGGACGTTAACGTTTGGAACGGATCTGTTTTTGGCAGTTTCTTGGCGAGGAGATAGAAATTTGTAATCTCTGCTCTGGGCGTTTCCAGCGTGGGAATGACTTTCTGACCTATCTTCTGTCTTTGGCTATTTTAACCTACTTTTAAAATTGAATTGTGTGGACATGTCACATGTGAATAAATCCTATAACAGTTTTGACTAGAAGCGTTGCAGAAAATTGAGGAGGCGGGTATGCAGGTCGATGAACCATCCCTAATTAACAATTACGTAGAAGTCCATTTATCCACATCATTGCGTAATGTGCCCAGGAGAAACCCATTAGCCGTCCATGTTGCAGCGGTCTCGACAAGATCAAATGCTTAAGTAAGGGATCGTCAACCCGCCTGTACCAAATTATCATATGAGACGAATATCCTATAATGTTGTTACAGGCTTATGGCAGTTGAATTATGCGACAGAAGGTGCAAAAGATGCAGATTACGCCGCTGTCCACTACTCGTCATATCGGCTTCCCAATCGGCAGAGTATCATATCATGATCAGTTGTCTCGCAAATACCGTCTGGGATGTTAAACCTTCCGCTGTGTCCGTCGGCACCAGATTTCTCGCTTGGAAGGCAACTTGGGACTTGGGCAAATGAAGTGAACCAGTTCTTGTTTCAGATGGCGCACTTTCCAACTGTTTACGGGAGAGCCTGCGCCACTTGGGGGAACGATCTGGTGCAGACCATTTTCCCACTTCGCATTTTGTACAGTGTTTTTAGATTTACCATGACACTAATATCCGAAGACGCATTCTTGTTATGGAGTATTCCTTGCTATGTTCAAAGATAGGATCGGAGACAAAATAACGATAGAAAACTTTGGTCCAGTAGACATCACGGGATCATTATTAGCCTCTCTGGGAGCGTTAGACTCCGAACAAGGATGACAGTCCAACTGTTGAAACTAATTGAAACTGACCGAAGCACTTATTGCCAGCGAAACATCGCCACGTGTGAGCAATTTTTCCAACAAGATTCTACCAACAACTTCATTCTCACATCCAGTGAAAATCTTTTCCAACTATGGAATATAGTCTCTGGTTAAACTTTTTATAGAAATCACGCAATTGAGCGATGACATCCGGCGCAATGTGTGGGTGCTGGCGTCCTTTGGATTTCCCCAGACAGCGTGGCCTCATTTGGGCATCCGGTCGTTTTAGGCAGGGGAAGCCCTTCTTGCTGTCAAAGAAGAAGTGCTGGGGACCCACCAGCTTGGTCAGCCCCAAAAATTCCTGAACCTTGTCCATCTGGCCCACCGGATTGTGGATGAGCTCTTCGCCGCTGACAAAGAGCATTTGTTCAAGGGGAAAATATTTCAGCCACTTGTCAAGATGTTGGGAGTATAAACCGATCCTTAAAGCCCCCCAGGAAGTGTCCAACAGCCGATGGGTCCCGTTGGAATAAAAGGCCATCTCGTGAAAGTCACGGTTGGAGCGACCCTTCGAACGAGCTTGCGTGTAGTCCGAGATGGCGCGGGTGATGGGATCACGAACCACGATGATCAACTTCATCTTTTTGTCCATCTGATAGACGCGTTTTGGGACGTCTCGTGTCACAAAGTAACTGGGCGTCTTCTCAATCGTAATTTGCGAACCGGAAGTCAGCGGCATCTGGTTCCTGCAAAATACAAAAAGTATTAGAAACTATCCTAAGCTGATAAACGGACGTTTTTTTCTTCCATGTAGGTTTTAACCAGTGTCTTCAAGCAAATTTTGATGGTATGTTTCATTTTCTTCTAATTTGTCAAACATTTATGACCGTGGTCCGTGGCAGTTATTTATTTTGGGTAACTCGATCAGCTGTCATAATCGTCAACAGCAGTGGTAGTCTTCATCCGATATCACGACAGGAGGTATCATGCAGATAGATAAACACATACGAAGGACCTTCAACGAACTGACCGCGAACACCTACGACGCTGACTTCTTCGCATCTTGCTTCCGTCTTCCGAACTACCAATGTTCTTGCGAATATTCCCTTGATCTAGACTCGCGGAAGTATGGTGGCCAGTACACATTTCTTTGGAAGGATCATGAGGACCATTTCAAATGTGTACACGTGAACTCTGCACGTTTGGACATCATTAACGGTGGTGCATTCGAACAATGAACGACACGGAAGAAAGCCACTTACGAACGGCGAGCGGCAGTTAAGATTTCACCTCGCTTGTCTGCCGGTATGAGAGACGCTTGTCAAGAGCAAACGACGCATATTGGAACAAAAGATTAGCCTGCTGCTCGTCATCTTCAAGAGCACTTACACCTCGCTTACAGATCCATCACAAAAGCCTTTGTTTCTCGCGCGATAACTTGACAATGACAGAATGATTTTCGATGTTATCTATTTGACTTTAAGGCCTCCAAGCGACGTTCTTATATCCAATTTCCCACCCCGCCCCAACCACGAGTCTTTTCCACCTCAGCAGTCGGGGACCCTACCCGCCACACCAAGAAAGATGATAAACCGCGGCTGCGCGAACCCATCGGGGGTGGTGAACCTGGGAATATTCGTTTTGGTAACTTCCGGTTATGAATTTCGAATCTTATGTTTGCTGTTCGGCATCTGAAAGATTCGCATACGACCCATATAATATTTGGTGTGAGATATCAAACGAGGAAGGGAATGACTCTCTTTAGAGACAGACCATCATCGCACGAATTCCCAAAACGGTTGTGAAATTCAGCGGGAGGCTCGTGCAGGGAATACTGCAATGGAGTGTAAAGATCATAAAAGACTCTCACAGTCAAGTTTTCTTGATCATGTTAGGCAGAGGCTAAAAAGGTTTGCAGCACAGTTGGAATCGTCAACTGCCGACGACGTAGCACGGCAGGAGTGTCATTGCTTATGCCAGAGCGAGCTCTAAAAGCAGCAGGAGAAATTGGCCCACCGGCACTCGAAGTCATTTATAAATGCCGTACCTACCGGCTACCGATCTTCCGACACAGAATACAAGATTTCGAATGACTCTTTTGTTTCTGCACACGCGATGTCCTTCTGAAGAGATGTCTACAAGATAGTGAAGCAGTAGCGATCATCCAGTCAGTCTGCAATGTTTACCCAACGTCTGTAACGCAGTCTGCCGTTAGCAGCTGGAGTGTTTGTTTAGCCAATCTTCCTGTCAATAACGCCAGATCGTGACGGCTGTTCTTTCCGATAAGCTCCCATAAGAACCAGCCGGATGTATGCCACTTCCGGAGGTTATTTTCGAGACAAACGATACATCAAATTACACACGCTCTTCACTAGGTCGAATCAACATTATCTCACACGAGTTCCCATATTGCTCCCTCAAATTATGTTTACTGTCCGAAAATATTCCAAAAATAGCCAGGAATATTAAAAATATGACCAATATATTTGTAAGTTTCACACTACTGCTCCTGATAAATTACTGTTTTTTTATTTATGTGATGTGGGAACATTCGGATCGCCAGGCGAGTCTCTGAAGAAGTTTCACGAGGGTCGAACATGCGCCGATGGACAAGGCACTTCCCGAGTACTCCAAGCGATCATATTATGGAAAAATGGGGACAGTGGCTGAAAGCGATCAGCTGAGCATGGCAGGAAAACACATCAGGAAAGATGATGGATGACCATTGCCGCGATGGAGACGTGCGGCATGCCGTTGAATGTATTCTTTTGAGTGCCTGAACTTCATCAAATGGCACAAGCACAAGATTCCGCCTGTAAACTCCTCACTCGGTGGATGCGATGCCCTGATAATGCAATATCGTTAGTATTTTGAGTAAACGGGCGCGGTTCTCTGCAAGATTAACTCCTTTATGAGCTATGGTCGGCATCCATACACACTCAACAGCGCCACCGCACACGGTTTTTTTCTCTGGGTCGTCTTTGACGATCTGTGCCGCGGACGCTAATTTATACGTAACTATTGACAGATTATGGCCAAAAACTGATTCGTCTCTCTTCATAACGATCTCATTAAGAAAGCAGCAGCTGCGACACGAAACGCCCATTTTTTGAAAATCGTTTCCTTTTGAACTGAGAAATTTTCTGTTAGAAAATATTTGTCCGTCGCTGATCTAATTTTCGGGATGCTCATTAAATTAAAATGGTTTTTTCAGCCATACTACTTGGGGACTGATGGAGAAGTACACAGAAAGTTAGTCCTTTAATGGAATGCATGTTTTTTGACATTGCAACACTTGGCAAGAGCGCTCGAATGAAGTTGTTTGTGTATAATTTGTCAACGTTGATTCAAGCCAGCTGATTTTTGTCCATCTCGAGTAAATGCTTGCTCGACTATCGATAACGTAAACGACACAAAAATCTATGTCCATGTGTCATTTTACATGAAGATGTACGAGGCCACAAAATCTAAAGCAAATCGATATCGCATTACCTGTCAGCAATTTGCAAACTCAAAGGTCCACACTGGGTTTTCCGAAAACCTGCATAAACCACCATACTAGGTGCTAATTTCTAGAGTCACGGACGAACCCTCATCAATCTTCATCTAGCTACTCCCGCTAGCATCCACATAAAATCGGACGTGGACATGTCGGAGGGTTTCCCGAGTGGCGCACACGTGCAGCCAACGGCAACGACAATGTGTGCCGCTTGATATGACGGTCTGCTTAATTTCGTTTTCCCGCGTCTCAAATATGTAGTGGATTAAATTTTCTGTCTGAAATAAGAGAAGAACGCTTCATGTAATATCCGGACAGCAGATGTTGGTCGATTGGCCATTGAGAGAGTTCAGGAAATATCTTGTACCGGAAACGAAGTAGCTCAGCTTCCTGTATGGGGCATCAGTACAATATTCGTAATCGCTCGCATATGGACATTGCGGAGAAAGTCCACAATGCTAAAATGACGAGCGAATAAAACTACAAGTGCCATTATCCAGCGGTAATACTAACTCGATCTCTGAATAAGATCCGAAAGGATGTCCCGGATTTGCACAGAGCTCTTTTGTATGTCTGCCGTCCTTGACAAGCCTCGTCGACATATTCCCAACTTCCTCATTAGTACGTGCCGAAATTAAGGCCTCTCTTGTACATTGTTATTTCTTGCTAATACATTTTCCCCATGATCCACTTGACTTCTCACCCAAAACACACTCATACTGTCGTCCCACAAAAAAGCACGTAGAGCACTTGAAAGATGCAGGGGACCAGCTAGGTGAATCGGTTGTCCACTTCCCTCGGCATTCCTCTTCAAATATTTCGGTCATGTTTTGTTATTATGTTTTGCTATATGATTACAATCATTCAGTCTGCTTCATGGACTAATTAATTCACTGAAGCTATCGAGCGGCAGTAATCGTTTTCCGATAATTGGATTTATTTATGCACGGCATGATGATTTGAGCTACGCTGATCGTTCCGATCGGCCATGCTTTGATGGCTGAATCAACAATAAAATCAAATAATCACACAAACATTTTCCGGCAGTGCAGGCTCACCGGTCGGCCAGTGAGTTTTACGTACGGGACGCTGCAACAGAAAGCGGCTTTTTCCGACAAAGTCTGACTGTAGCGGACTTCTGTTTCTGTTTTGGAAGACCCTAACGAACGGATGTGGACAAAGGGTGAGGACGAACCCGGAAGTAGTGTCAATAAACCGAATTTTCATACGATATCTGCCTTCTTCGGAAATATTGGAAGTGTAAATTGCGCTATGTCGGAGCTTTGTGAGGAAGCAGGGTAATCCAACTGCCAATTTCAGTGGACAAAAAGGGTGGAATGGGTAGCGGAAGACAAACGTTAGCGTTTCCTCTGGCGGTGCTAAGAGGGCTTTACGCAAGATTAAATTGGATCGATGTTGTACACGATTGCTTACAAGACATTGCTGCCGTCAGAATAGCTACTGCATGACTGCCCTTTACTGAACTGAGAAATATCTTCCCGTTAAGAGAGCTTTGTCCAGAGTGGAGTAAATGGCCTGATTCCAGAACGCTTAATCAGTGCACAGCCGAATGTGCAAGACAGCAGCTTACAACTTCCGTCCAGATAGACAGGCCGAGATTTAGTGGGGCCTCATGCTGTCTTACCGGCGTCGCTTCTGGGGAAACGTTAAAATTGGAATGATAATCAGCATATAAGCCCCCGAAGACAGCTGCAGAAGATTTAGCTTGTGACCACAGCTTGAATTCTCCATGATCCTGTTGGACGGGTTTGGGGTTCTGATTTAGCCTGCAGACCACTTGGACATTGTATGTCCACTACAGCCAGACAGCAGAACAAGAATTTGGACATTTTACAGTTTCACTTTACAAAATGCCCTCCAGGAAGAAGCTTTTGACTTTGAAGAGTGTATAAACAAGTGGCGAAATTAAATGCTGAAATTGTAAAACATGCCGCAAAGGCCGGCGCCACTCCTCAAAGAGATCGACCAACGATCACACACGCATAAACACACGCCTCCAAAATATAAAAGTCATAATTACATGTTCGAGCCCAAAATTACAAAAGCCCTCATTTTATGTTTTTCTGCTTCATCCGAACAACAGCGATATTTTCTGGAATTCTTATTTATTCTAT
Organism: Ramazzottius varieornatus; assembly: GCA_001949185.1. Taxonomy (NCBI): domain Eukaryota; kingdom Metazoa; phylum Tardigrada; class Eutardigrada; order Parachela; family Ramazzottiidae; genus Ramazzottius; species Ramazzottius varieornatus. Next base: position 50,346 of record BDGG01000005.1, read on the forward strand.
TTTATTCCTGTGAACTCTGTTTTCTGACGGAAGGGATTAGATCGAAGTTTTGTATTATGGAACATTAACCTTCTTAGTCATTTTTTTGATACTGTGCTTAATAGATGTAATCGAATATTCTTGCGAGTGGTTATTTTGCTTGACAATAGTCTATCATGACAAATCTATGAAATGTCCGAACCCGGGAGTCTACCAGTCTGCAGCTGCTTGGCCTGCAAACTAACGAAGCATTGAAGAATTCTTTCTTCCGAAGCTCGCTATAATCTGCGCTTTGGTAAAGATGCGTCCAAAGTATGGATAAATGATCGTTTGCTAGCCTGCAGCACCTCGGCTATAACTCAACTGACCGCTGTCCTTTTAAATGACTGATAACAATCAGCAAATCACTTGGTCAGCCAAGCGGTCAGTTTGCAAAACGAGATTAACTGCTGCTGTATTCCAACTCGCTCCCATCTTTTCCTCACAAAGTTTATCCTCAAACTTTAAACATCACGTTTCTCTCATCAAATCCCTCCAAGGTTAAGCTCCAACATCACCATAACCAAATAAAGGGAAAGTTAGGTAATACGAACGACCAAGCTAATGAACACCGCAATAGGACTCTTCGAGGTCGAATATTCGATTCATTCGAGGTCGCTGCAAACTTAGCTTTCCCTGCCCAGACCCAATGTCCTGAAGACTGAATATTACAACAAAAGGATGCTATGCTTCCATAAAGATGGAAGGCGAGGAAAATAAACTGCTGTGAATCAGCCTTATTATCACTTGAAGCACGTCCAGAGTATGGGAGCTCAAACGCCCATTCCTTTTTTATACTGCGGAAGCCTTTCTGCATGAATGCCGCAGACAAACGTTCAAGAAGTGCTCCTAGTGATCTCTTTTCGATCTGTTCATCCCACTGCAACATCTTCCCTCCTGTCTTCCAAGCAATGAGAAGCCAACATGGCGCCTCTGTCTGGGTGTAATTCCAGAGCGTCTAGCAAGGGCCTCTTTCTCATTAATCTAATTAGGCTTCTGCCGACTTCTCCTCAGCTGACTTTTGCCAGCTACCGTTCATCATCGATCAAGGCAAATACCTGAGTGATACTGTCTTGCAGGAACCGAAGAAAAGCCGACAAAGTGATGAAGAAGCTTTGCGTTTCTTTTTCCTGCTCCCTGGATTACCAAGCTCAATTCTTAATGAAACAGGAAGTCGCTGAAAGAAATCAATGAGTATGGTGGGCAATTAGCCAGACGATACAATCAAGCCGCGAAATTCCTCGACTGGCCTACCGGCTGACTATTAATCGGTTTCTTTCCTTGAGCCCTAGTCCTTAACGACTGTCATCACCAATATATCGGTAAGCATCAAGATCATCGTCTTTGAAGACTTCCTGTTCGATGAATGACTTTGATATGGATCCACTGCTTCATACCAGAAAATCTTACCACAGAAAGAACATCCCAAGTCTGTTTTATCAAAAAAATTTTCTTACTTCATGCTTGGGATTTTTTCTACGATGTTTTTTGGTTGAATGGAAGCTGGGCGAAAATAGGGCACCAGATGGCTGTCTTCAATAGCGCACCCTTGCATCGAATATCAACAAGAACGTGCGCCACTTGAGACAAGGATCTTGTACGTTTCGTTTGTACAGCTCCCAAATAGAGAAAAATCCAGAAAATCAAGAGAGTATTCTTTACCTGTACCAGTCGATGCCTCGTTCGTAATGACGGTCGAAAAAGTGCATCTCCGAGCCGGGAGCTCGTACTTGCGGATGCATGCGAATGTATTCCAGGAGTGCTCTTGTGCCCCCTTTTTTAACGCCAATAATGATGGCTTGCGGTAATTGACGGGTCGGCGTTGGGGAGCCGTTACTTGCGGTCACTTGTTGGCGGAGTGGGCGCGTCCTCCTGGGAATTTGCTGCTGAAGTTGCAAGCTTGATCTCTCCTCCATTAAGTAACTGCCGCTTTCAATCACAGTCCCGACTTCCAACCAGTCCAGATTGACCAGTTGATCATGAGGCGTCCATATTCTTAAACAGAGGTAAAAACTGAATATCAAAAAGGCACAAAAGAATAACAGACGCCATAACAGTGCAGCGTCTTTCCGCTTTGCCGGCGTCAAAAAGTACTTCTGACGAGAGGAAATGGGCGAAGAAAGCCCCGGAATGAGCGATTGTGGCCTGGTTTGAGGCTCCTTTTCCGGGATGCCGACTGAAGGAACGGGAAGACTGGTGTCACCCTCCATCGACGCAATCACCAACAAAAAAGTATCGGACGAGGGCATCTGATCCTCCGCATTAACGATGATCTCGTCCATCATCATGTCAAAGACAAACTCAAATATTAACGAGAACTTATGGGACAATCAGGGCATTCTTGCCGGCAAATTAAGTAGACTCGCTTAAGTAAGTGCCGTATTCTTCCTTCTTCAATACTAAAACACTGTTACTGCGGTACACTGGATGATGCCCTATCTTCCTCTCGGCACAAACCACTGACTTTGCCTCTTGTGCTAGCAGCTGAGGAAACACACTTTTCACGAGCGGGATGATACACAAACACCAAGTCCATCTCGGTGGTGAGTGATGTATGGCGGGCTTTGATATCAGACGAGAAAGTGGACCTGCCCCTTTGCCCGCGCGGCCAATGAAGTTGACGATCGATCCGAAAGCGCCTCCCTTTCACTGACCACACTTACGTTTGCACGAAATATCTGAATAACATATAATACCTTCCGGCGCAATGCCACGGAGGAAACTATAGTTTTAAAATGTACAAGTAGTAACGGAAGAATAAAACTCAGAACTAAAAAGGTTGTTTTCTTTTCTGGAAATCCCTCGGGAGTCCTTCGAAGGAGTAATATGGCGAACCCGGAAACAAAGAGTGTAACTAACTTTAGGAGTGGGACGATTTGCTCTTTGCTCCTTCCTTTCATTCTCTTTAGCTCGTCAGGTTGAAGTCAGTACGTCAGTGCAGACCGTTGTTATGACTGTTTGTCCGTCGTAAAAAGCTTGGGAAGGTCGCTGCGATTATTGCTGAAAGTTAATCTATCATTGCATAGATGGACTTATTGGCTATTTGTCCAGTCGAGCTATAATCCTGCCGCATGGCCATTACGTCTAATTATAATCCAATTTTTGGGCACAATGTCACGAAAATCGATTCGGGTGTCATAATAGCAACTGGCGGATGGAGTTCATGTTTGGCCTGTGGACAGTGCAAGGTCTGGAATGTCTGTCCATCCCTCGAGATGGTAGCCCCGTTCTATCTGATTGACATTATGTAAAAGTTTTATGACTGCACTGGTCATTTCTCGGGCCAGATCGGCCAGTTCATATAATTTGGGGGAAAGTAACAGTAGAATATCAAGTACAGTTATTGTTAATATTTCATTCCCTTGAACCACATAAACAAGTGTTGTTCAAGAGTACTTCATCCAGTCGGCGCTCTTTGCGGGAGGGACAACAGGCTGTAATTGTCAAAGAAGAGTTGGGGAAAAAGGACGAAAGCGAGGATGGCACGAGGGCGTATTTGTCCGTTTATGTCCAGCATGCGGTCACGCTTCAACGTCTTTAGCTCCGTGAAGGAGATAAGGCCGCAATTCTTCCCCGCTGCGAAAAACCCGCAAGGTGGAAACATCTTGCCTACTCTTCTGGCCAAAGCAGAAGGTGACAAACCTGGCTACTAAGCCCAAAGCCGTTATGCGCACCGGACAATCAATCCACATTCCGCATCGAAAGTTCATTGAGGCTCAAGGCCTTGAGTAGGATGGAACCGCACACTATAATCACCGTCGCTGCGTGAAGCTACGGCCTGACGATCATATTTCTTCCCGACAGTTGCATATTAGCCTCATTAGAAAATGATATTCCCACGATGCACCGCCAAGCTGTTGGCTTTACCGGAACAAAGACTGTGCTGCCGTAAACATCCATTGTGTGAATAATATGGTGCTACTCAACCGAGCTGGTTATCTGGAACGTCGGCGAATTTTCTGAACCAGATTGTTCTTTCAAGTGACGCAGACCTCGGCCAAAAAAATGAAAACATGCGCCACTTGAAACAAGAATTGGTTCACTCCATTTGCTCAAGTCCCATATAACCTAGTAGATCTGCCGCAAACCTGTACCGTCTCCGAAAAACCTGCGTCTCTGGTCATACGAGATACCCTCAAGTTTACAAATTAGTGCGAACGTCCAGCTTATCAACACATTTCGCACATCCATCTTGTCAATTACTACAGTTCCCAGAACTTTTATTTCATCGGTCCGCTCTGGCTTAGATTACTAATTGTCCATCATTTATCGCATGATCGCTACTGTGAGATCAGCACATCTCCGGAAACAAATACTGTTTGCCCACATTTCACCGGCAAAGCTTTCTGGTTATCTATGCTGACCAAATTGTTTTGCGATGACAGAATCATTCGGATACCGTGTACATAAATAAGCCTTCAGTAACCCCACTTTAGCCTTGATAAAGGTTCCACCGAAGCTGCTCCCTTCAACTTCGATGTCACCAGCCGAATTTGGCTGGGAATCTGGCTGGGATCACTGCGACTGACCGTATATCAGCCGGTGATGCGAACTGCCCAGTTTCATAATCTCATCAAAATCTCATCTGAGTATATTAAACTTCTTTTCAGAGTTCGCAGCAGGGGAGAATGGACGGTGGTCATCATCCACTGCCACCTGCATTTTTGCGGCTTTTTGTTGCAGAGGTTATTGTGCCCGTATCTGTTACTGCCATGAAAGTCAAGAGCAAGCGGAATGAGATGAAGTCTCCTTTTAAAAGAGGAAGTTAATGATGCGCATCCATTAGCCAGCCTTCAACCACTAGACAACAGATGCAGAATACATGTATCCATCATACTGACCCTTTCATAGTGCTGACATCTTCCAAGTGCAACTGTCACCTCTTCCCAGTAACACAATACCACCTTTGAGCCACGGTAGTCCACCGGCATAAAGCTCGACACCCTCCGCTACCCATCCTATGTTCATTAAAAAGAGCATTTTCCCCTCGGGACGTACAAAAAGGTTTGAATTTGGAATGAGATGACCACAGTACTCTTCCTGCACAAACGGTTATTATTACTGGCATATTGAACCCCGGAACAATACCCGAACGGTAATAGCTTCGTGAGCCAAATTGCTACGTTTCTAACAGAAGGATGATACGAGTGTCACCATCACGAACTGCGGAGCGCTCTCTCGTGATATCGAAAGTTTTACGAGCAGCAGGTGGTCAATGGTCATCAACAATATTTTTATCTAATATCAAATTTTTAGTTTGGGGAGTCGAAAAAACCGGAAATTGAGCCAAAGAGATTCAGAAAAATTTTCAAGATCTCGAAGATAATTGGGACGTCGGCAAAAGAACTGAACGCGATCGTCATCTCCATTGTCGCCAGCCGAAAGTGTGCGCCGCTTGAGAGAACGATCTTGTTCAAGCTGTTTGCCGACGTTTCAATTTAGGTTCGCTAGTTTTGGGCAAGAAACTGAATGCTTGTGCTTCTCTAACTGACCTTCGAACACGCACGATTGGTAAATTGGTAAATGAGACATTTTATCCAGTCGAACTGACATTCAACACACCATCCACGAATTTGGGTGTCAAAAGTTGCTAGCTTGGTAAACAACGGCATTATAAACCCATTTGCAATTGAGAAGGAAAGTCAGATTAGTAAAGACGCTTGATAGATGTGCGAAGTATGGTATTAGCTCTCTAACGACTGTAATCCGGAAATAATAGACTGACCAAGGTCCAACTCTATACATCCGGCTCAACACAGCTAACACCGATATCCCTAACTTCCGTCCGAAGCTCAAAGCAGCCAAACCTACAGGTGACCTAGTCCATAAAAGGGAAGTTCTAATCCCTTGCGTGCAACTGATGAATTTAATGAAGTTAATAAGGCTTCCGTGATGTAATATCGGTGCTGTCTTCCTTCACTTCCGGTCAACAGAGACCATACACTCCTTGACACGCAAGCCTGACAGACATCCTTGTTCAATAACGAACGAGCTCGACACGAATGATATTCCCTTGATGATCATCAAAGACGACGAAATTTTTCGCTCTGTATTTGTGTGATCGGATTTGTAACAAAAGCCAAGAACCTTGCAAACTGACACCCGTCTGATATTGTGCGAGAAAGAGACGGACACAACCAGGAAGAAAAACTGCGGTCCCTTTGTTGCCGGAAGCAAGCTCTTTACTGGTACTGCAATTGGTTCTCCAAAGTTCGATATGCGACAGGAGGGTCGACTACCGCTCCGACGGGTCCTCGATTTCCGCCCTTGAATCTCAGCTGTTTCTGTCTTCGCCACCACAAGGCACCGACAATGATGGCCACTAAGATGGCAATGAAGACGGCGATGCCCCACAGTCCGGCGGGCTCCCTGAGCGTATCTGCAAATGCAGCAAGGATCCACTTACCCTTCTCACACAAAAGTCAATATTGGCTTCTTACGTCCGTGTAGATACTGATAATAGAGGTCGGCACACTCATCCTTCCAGTCCACCACTATGAAGTCCTTCGAAAGCGCTATGAGTTTACTCAGCGGACACAACGAGTTGTGGCACTCGGGATGGCTTAGCATCACTGGGTCCGCCGTCGAATTCCAACTAGTTAATAAACCTTGCTGCAATGACATCGCAGTGGTATTACACTACGGTACAAATATGGCACTTACTCTTCGTGGTACAGCACTCGGACGCTGTCATTCTGGAAAAGCTCCACGAAGACGGATGCCTAAAACGAAAGATGAATGGCATAACCCGTAAAGTTTCTGGGTGGAAACAGTCCTTCGGGGCCCGTACGCTGAAAGGAGGAATCGCAGAAATATCTCGCGCCGTTTCGGACTTGGCGATCATGTGCAAGATGGCATTCAGTCCGGATATCGTTGAGTCATGCTACAAAACGGCATAAAATTTATAGCACCTGTACCAAGAAGAAGAACGTGGCAACGAATTGAAGAAGGTTCTTACTCCTGCATAGATAAACAACTTGGGCCAAGTAGGCTTTTGTTGTAAGCGATTGAGGATGGTATACAGGAGGTGGCCACCGATTAACCTGGCGCGTTCTCCGTCTCCCCAGGTGCCGCTCCAGGAATGGAAGACCTCACTGGAGATCTGTTGCAGAACTTCGTAAACGCTACCGTTTATCCACTTTGGTGTTGATACGTTATGAAGTCGTAAACATTCATACGAATCGAAGGCGTTGAGAACACGGTCGAAGAAGTGGTCACCAGCGTCGTTCGCTTGTTCGTTGATTAGCATCCCCATCGAACTCTGTAAAGCGACACCTGTTGGCCATGTCACAAAACGTCCGCGAGACCGATTTCCAACCACCTTTTCATATCCCGAAAGTGGGTGAAAAGAGGAGTAACGGGGCAAGTTCAGTACCATGTGTTCGTGATGTCTTGAAAGAAGGAAAGGACTTTCATACAATTCGCGGTTGAGACGCTTCAGCTTCGGACAGGCAGCTGTCTGCTTCAGCAGGAACTCTTCCGATTGGGAAACGGTATGCACGGGTACAGGTCTCCATAGTTCGCCCAGTGATGTTCCGTTCCGACTGGAATTCCACATCGAGCCGGAAGTAGGCGGAAACATACCAGCTGCATTAGCCAGCGCGCTTTCCAGCACGCGGTTATGGTCCGAAGCCCGGATAAAAACCTGCGCGACAAAGCAGTCTGTACTCGTACGGCAAACTCAGCACTAAGGTGTATTAGAAGCAGGGAGCTTCACGATAAGTCGTTCATCACCTCGTGCGAAGCATGTTCCACTGAAAGGAAACGGGCATATCTGGCAGCAAAGTACTGACCAAGAAGGAACTGATGCTCAACTCCTTGCTTCGTGAGGTTTCCCAGTCCTTCTGGCCAGTCTTTGGGATCGTAGTTGTCGTTCCGATATCGTCTGAGCGGAGCTCGGTCGCCATGACGGTATATCTGTAAGAAGACTGCACGTCACTGTTGACTTTTCTACCGTCTGCAACCATGCATGACAATCTGGGTATTCCACTTACAATATGAACTTGTTTCAAGTCCGTCACCACTTCAAACGCATCCCGAATGCCGAGGAATGACAGCACAACCAAGGAAAAGAGACATCTGCAGCCGGAAGTCAGCCTCCTCTGACTGGAAGATATGACGGGAAGGCGCATCATGGAGTCAGGGTACCGTATCGCTGCTTTTGTTTGCAATAAACATCGAGGTCTGGTACCGGAGGTGACTGACTACAGAAGATATATGGCATATCCCCTACACTGGAGTAAAGTCAACGAGCATGTCGCTTTGCATATACATGTCAAACCTGTTCTTTTTCAGTTACCTACTCGTGGTTCACTGGTGAATCAGTTTGCAGCCAAAACAAGTTCCTCGACCAGGAAGTGGCAATGATCAATCAACAGACGAGGCACAGAAAAATCTGTTGCTTGTACGACTCGCACTGTTCCCCCGGAAAAGCAGAAACTCAGCCGTACAAGGCACGGCAAATAGAGATGGCTCCTTAGAGTTCGAAACAGTGCGTTACAAGTGGCAGCACAGCTCATTCATACAGCCTGACGAACAATCTCAGCAGAGATCTCAAACATTCGTAACCATGCATTTTGAGAGTGAGATGAGGGGGCAGCACCAGCTTAGCATTTACTTTTAACGTCACAACCAGGAATCCTTGCTGACCGCCACCGAACTTCACAAGGGGATTACGGCAGTCCCCCGCGTCCGACAGCCAGTTTGATACCATAGAACGGTAGAGGAGAGTCTTCTCTACGAACTAAGAAAGAGTTGGCGTACCGAGTGGAATCCTGGAAGACACGGCAGAAACCGGAAGTAAAGCTAGATTTTGAGGCGGAGCTGCCCTAATTTCTTACAATCAAGGCTTTTGATTGCCTGACGGTTGATTTAGCTACTGATTGACCAAAACTGCTTTCACCAAGCTCTGAAATCGGTATTGCGCACTTGTAAGAATTCTCCTTCGATTCCTGTTTCTTCCCAATTGACTACTGATCAAAATGGAATCTGTAAATCCGCTCAACATATTGAGACTGCTGGAGGTAGACTATGAGCAGCGCTATCAACCGACCGCTTCTCCGAGTGAATCTGACAAGTTATTGAGGCTGATCATCAAAGGTAAATTTCAACTGATTCTGGATATGAAGGTAGTATAAAAAGTATACTAAACTTACCCTTCTTACAGAGTTTTTGGACAACCATATCGTCCAGTTTCACGCCCCCGCGTTCAATGTCGAGGAAGACCTGGAGTACGAACGGCAGCTTGACGTATCCACATTCGAAGAACTGGAGGAATCTGTCGCCAATGGAAACCTGTTGAATGGCCACGACGAAGCTGATTTTGAGAGCGTTCAAGATGACCGCCTCTACGAGCCTGTCTCAAGTGCAACTGAACCGTCGTCCCATGAGCTCTTCATTCCCAGAATACCAGATCCAAAGGTAGCAGCGAGTCAGGCAGCCAGTCTTGATTACAACAAGCGTGCTGTGAGTTACTGGCGGAGCACGAAAAGGAAACGTCGTGGTTTGACAAGTGTCCAGAAGGCCTTCAGCAAGGTTACCAGCGCGCGAGAGCTCTCCGAATGGGAACGTCAGGTTAGAGAAGGTGGCTCGCGGCCAGATAAACTGAAAGCTTTACGTTTGGAAACGGGCAAACAGTTCTTCTTGGCCAAGAAAAAGCCACACGTCGTAAAAGACATGGACATACGAAGATGGGCCGTCACAGCAAATCGAGAAATTGACTTGGAAGGTTTCACAGCATCTCCTTATTGGGTTGGGAAGTTTAAACAGTGAGTTTTAAACCATAATCATTACTTGTACGCTAATGTTTCAGTAATGCATGTTTCGCTGTTCGTAGCAGTGTTCATCAGAATTAATTTTGTTTCGTAGGTACTACGGTATTTGTGATCGAAAAATCACAAAGTTCGTCACGGCAATGTATCTACGAGAAGCTCCTGATGTAAAGAAGGATGCAGACGAGTGCGTGGCATGCGTGCAGTCAAGAATCCAAGCTTACGGGTTGGACTGTCTGTGGAATGCTGATCAGTCAGGGTTCGAGTATGAGATACGGCCTGGCCGACCTCTGGACTTCATCGGAGCGAAGCATGTCCTGGCTTTAACCCAGTCCGAAAACTCGATGACTCACAGCTATACAGTTATAATGGCCGTTTCGCCGGGTAATCGGAAGTTTCTTCCCGTGCTTTTCATCACATTGCAGGAAGATAAGGGCGTTTTCGGACCAATCGTGTCCAAAGCTTTGTTCAAGGCTAGGAACCTGCACGTCACTGCTTCCAAGTCTGGAAAGATGACTAAAGAGCTATACATTGAATGGTGCGAAAAAGTGTTCTTTCCTCAAATGAACGGACACTGCTTCTTCTTGGCGGACTCCTGGAAAACGTTTGCTGACCACGACGCTGTTGAAGAAGTCAAGCCGGAAGAACTGGAGTACGAAATGATCACCATCCCACCCAAGGTGACTGGTTCCATTCAACCGCTTGACGTGCTTTGCTTTCGCATGTACAAGGGTTCCTTTAGAAAGATCTCTAACTGGATCTTTCTCAACGACGAGCCTGTACAAGTTCACCATAGAGACGTAATTTTGAAACTACATTTTCTCATTTACCAGCAATTCACTTCTCCTCGATTCGAGAATTTAATTGCACAAGCCTGGCACTTGTCAGGATATACTGACAAATCTGTTAAGTACATCAACCCTACCGAATTTTGCTTTGAAGAGCTGAACGGCCATTGCGACCACGACAACTGCAAAAACTCTTTGCTTTTGAAATGTGGTTGGTGTAAAGCTCCTCTTTGCTTCCATCACTTTTACGATGTTTATCACTTTTGTAAAATCTTTCTTCCTTGATGTTTTCTCATTAGTCGATCTGCGTTTTGGTAAATCAGAAAATCAGTTTTGGTCAATCAGTAGCTAAATCAACCGTCAGGCAATCAAAAGCCTTGATTGTAAGAAATTAGGGCAGCTCCGCCTCAAAATCTAGCTTTACTTCCGGTTTCTGCCGTGTCTTCCAGGATTCCACTCGGTACGCCAACTCCTTCTTAGTTCGTAGAGAAGACTCTCCTCTACCGTTCTATGGTATCAAACTGGCTGTCGGACGCGGGGGACTGCCGTAATCCCCTTGTCAGCTCCCTGAAAGGAAAACTGTTGTCACTAATCGTTCACTCCAGAGCCTGACAATAGTTCGGAGGCATCGAGAGCGGTACCACGGTTTGCCGCTAAAAGCTTAGGCGGAAGTGGCCAGCTGGGTCAAAGTCGCGTGTGACTCCCGCGGTGACGATTACATAATTGTGTCAGGCTTATTTCGGTGCGGCGGCTGAGACCCAGTCGACGGTCATTTTGGAATTGGTCCAACTTGTTGGCTTGAACAGCCCAATGCTCTGGAAACAGCATTTTAAGTAAATCAAACATCGCTACCTTCTAAAAGTGTGCATATAACAAGCAGGTGGACCAGCCTCTGACCAACCGAGCGCGTCCTTCGTTTCCCATGGCCAGGGTCCGAGACAGCTTTGAGATGGAAGCTCTGGCCCGAGATCTACCTAGGAGTTTCGGAAACGCTTTCTTTTTCGACTCTCTCATTTGTTGCCAAGGGTAATAGCGCTTCACCAATGAACCAATACCAACAGCCCACGGAAAGGGCGTACTGAGAAGTGAAATCGATCCTAGAGCCTGAGCCCTGCTAATTTCGACTTTTTGACCGAAAGTTTCTGGCCGAACATTCAAAACTTGCCACCTCCTTGATGCAGCTTGGCAGCGTTAGAGCATGCCATCATCCAAATCGATAGCAGCCAAAGATCTTCTAGATTTAGCTATCAGTTCTGCAGAGCCCGGAATTGTTAACTTCAACGTTGTGCGAAAGATATTGGACATATTATTGCGCGAAGCCAATTTATTTGAGAAACCCATCGACCTTGCCGATCCTGCTGCCCTCTTAGCAAAACCCAATCCCCAGCCCAGTCCGCCATTACTTGCACCATCTGGTCTCGCCGAGCGTATCAGCAAGCTCGAAAATGCCGTGCAGAATATCGTCAGTCTTCCCACTAACCAGCAGATCCTGGAGGCAGCCGAGGCTGCGGCAAAGGGACAGAACTCGATACAGCGACACTCGGTGGCGGAGAGGTATAACGCAATGCTCATAAATGGCAAAATGGAAACACTGGAAAGTACAGTGGCCAAAGTGGCCTCCTTAGTTGACGATATTCTCGACAAGGAAACAAAAATGACACAGACAGCACGAGAGATGGGAACCCATGTCACAGATCTGGAGTACAAGTTAAAGCAGCTCGGTACACCGGACGTAGCCGAAGGTAAGCTGGCTACTTGGGAGGGACTCTACCAAGCTGTTGAAGGCGCAGCCGACAAAGCTCTGGAGAAGATGCAGTCAAAAACTAACATAGTTATCGTGACGGACGAAGTGAAGAAAAAATCCCAAGGAGCCAATACAGACCACAGTCCATCGCGTCAGGACGTAAGTAAGAAGAAGCGAAAGTCCGAAGCCAAACAAGGAGCTTCGGAGAAAGTACCTCGGCCCACCACACCAGAACCTGCAACTCCTCCTTCTGCCCCGCTTGACGAGATTAGACCTGTAAGAAGCACCGTTTCCGTAACAGTCACTCGCCCATCAGACACACCTGGCATCCCAGCGTCTTTAACCGAGGAAGCTCCCTCATCGGCAGAAGCTTCCGCAGCATCCACAGCACCAACAACACCTGCGACACCACCAACCGCAGCAGTAGCGACACCTACAGCTGCAGCACAGCCGATTACTTCACCGTCGACACCAAGAACCTCTACGCCTAACGGTACTTCACCTGCCCCGAGCCCAGCAAGGCCATCTTCGGCTGCTCCTCCTTCTCCCACTGGCGCACAGCCCACACCGGCGGTACCAGCAGGGCCCGCGCCAACTGATCCCACAAAGATTCCGGCAAAAGATAACCAAGACCAGCCGAAAACTTCAGTAGCGAAAACGAAGGAGAGAAAAACAGAAAAGAAGGCCAAACTAAAGGTGGCTCCGTTGAGTGCAGATCGGCCGCGGTCTCCTGGTTCAAGCGAGTCGGGTGAACTAATGCCCGTGGATTCTCAACAATCGCTAACGCCCGTTCTGCGAGATATGCGCCAAGGTGTCGACAAGATCAAAGACCTCGAAGCCTTGGTGGACACCAAAGCGGACAAGAAGGACATGAAAGACGCATTGGGACGGATAGACCAGCTCAGCTCCGACTTGATCACTTTCTCTAAGCGGACAGAAGATTTATTTACAGAGCTTCGTACACTAAGAACAGATCACGAGACACTTACCAAGGCTTTCGACGATTACGCCGCTTCTCGTCGTCACACTATCCGACGTTCGACCGGTAGTAGTTTCACCGGAAGTGGCATTGGGGTTGCCGGAAGCCGTGCTGGAGGAATGGGTAGTCTGGCTGGACAAGGTGGACAGGGTGGTGGACAGGGTGGTGGACAGGGTGGTGGACATGGTGGTGCTCAGGGATCCCTATCCAGCACTGATCAAAATATGGATTCGCGAAGAAGTCAAGGCTGCACGGCGTTTGGGTCAGCTATCCCAGGTGGCGCCCCCAAGCATAACCACACTGATGGACGTGACGGTAACTGTCCAGTTGGCGCCCCGTTAGAGCCTGTTGACCATCCAGTCGATCCTCGGTTAAATGCCAGTTGCATCAAGCTCCAAGGCTCCCGAATCGACGCCATAAACGAAGAAATGGAAAAATACAGAACTAACTTTGAAGACTTGAGAGCCTACATCAACGAACAAATACTGATGTTATCGGAGAAACAGGTAGTATGTTGAGTGATTGGAACCTGCATAGCGAAGTACTTACGCTTGGCTGGTTTTCTAGGCGAGTTTGGAGGCGGATATTGCAGAGTTGATCAAGATGTTCAAAGAGCGCAGACGACCCACACTAAAGGTTGCCACTCTAGACATGAATGTAGTGGAGAAGATGCTCGACGACTACGAGCACATTATCGAAGATATGAAGACCTACGACTCCTTCAACACGCAGCTCAGCCAGAAGACCGACCGCCTGTTCTACCTGTGTGACGAACTGAAGAGGAACAAGGCCGATGGGCGGACTGTTCGCGAGGCGCTAGAACTCAAAGCCGACACCGAAGACCTTCTCAACAAAGCCGATAGAATGGTCATGGAGGAATTCACTCGGAGTAACACCATGCAGATCGAACAACTCATTCGCCAGATGCAGTGCAACGAGTCCCTCGTACGGAACGAACTGGGCAAACTCCTGGAAACCCTCAGTACTCGCGCATCGCAGAACAGTGTGGAAGAACTGCGTGGACAGTTCCGCGATGTGTCTCAGACCGGGAAAGGCGGATCTGGGCAACAGGCTGGAGGAGCTTCGGTCAAGTTCGCAGCAGGTACCAGTTGTGCGCTGACTTGCCTCAGTTGCGGAGACCACGCCTTCCAAGAGCCTGCCCATGAAAGATTCCATCCAGCGGGCTTCCCTCCCCGAGACATGCTGGCGCCCTACACAACATATGGAAGAAATCGTGAAGTGGACGCTTCCTACTGTACGACACCTCGAAGAAACAGCTGCTCGCCTGGAAGACCTGTCGGTGGTGCCTACACGACCATGATCGACCAGCATCATCAAGCCTTGAGGAAGCATAAGGGTGGTCTGGGTTCTGAGAACCAGTTTGAAACTGGTGGAGCCACTGGTCGCTTTGGGCAGACAGCAGTCATGAAGCCGCCCCTTCTGGATCCGACCGACGTTCCCTTGTCCTCAGCGCGGTCGCAGGTGGATGTGATCGCGAGTAAGATCGCAGCGGTGTCCAGGCCTACAACAGGCAGGAAGAAAACTGCGAAAGGCAAACGATAACTTCCGCTTTTCTAGCTTTCTGCTCACTAACTGTTTATGTTTTCCTATCTTTCTTTGGGTATGAAATGTCATTGCAGCTCTTTCTAAACTTTTATGCTGTGATTTTGAATTCAGTCCACTATTTTATTGTTGGATTCGAGTTATGTTTACTGTAGATAGGCCAAGATAACACATAGGGGATATCTTTAAAAAGTACAAAGTGATAAATCGAAATTATCGACAAAATTTTAATCTTGTTCATGTTCACCGAGCAAGACAAAGAAAACGTGCGCAATAAGAAACTTAAAAGATCAAAAGCCGTTTGGTCAGCTATCTGTACAAAAGGAGATCTAATCACTAATTTATCGTCGATAACCTGGTTGGGTACGGCACGTATCGAGCGGAAGGATCGTAGTAGCCAGCAGCGTAGGAGGATACCACCGAGGGTGGATGCTGTGTACAGTAGACTGACAGGTCCTCCGCCACATCCTCGTACTCCGTCGCCGATCCTTCACCCTTTCCCCTCATGTCCGGACTCTTCAGCAAACTTTCATGGACGAAGTTGTGGTTGTTGGACAAGGAGGTGAAGGACTTTGGCGATGGTGGACCGGAGAAGGGTTGCGAGGCACTTCTGGCACAGACAGCGTAGTCGTAATGTCCGACACCTTCGAAAGAAAAAAACAACAGAACATTACTCTTTGACAATTCGCTGAAGGCTGATATAACTGATGGATGTTGTATTGTAAAAATTAAGCAGCCTTCGATCAACTAGGACGTGGGCAAAGGAGCTGTACCAGATCAAGTGGCGCACGTTTTCATTGTTACTGGTTGAAGATGCGCGCCACTTAGAAAAAAACGATCTGGGTCAAAGCATTTGCCCACGTCTCAATCCTGATAGATAATATTCTGATCGAGGTACCTTCTTGCTGGCCCGTAATGACGTAGTCCGGTGCTACTGGTCTGCGGAATGTCGACGAGGACGTCTTGGTGGCCAAGGCGTCTTCTTTCTCAGACATACAGCAGCATCCTCGACAGATGCAAAGACACAACAAGAGTAACACGATGGCTACAACGGCGGCTGTGCCACCAAGAACGTAAATCAGGCCCTTCTTGGGTCTTTCCATCGAACTTTCGTCGGGAAGACTGAGGCGCGCGTCAAACGCCAACGTTATCACCTCGTTGTCCTTCAGCTGGGAGCCGTCTCTACCCTGGATGCTTGTGTAGCACATGTAGGTACCGACATGTGAAGCGTTGAAGTTGGCGATGTCGAAGATACATCGATACCAGTTGTCCCCACTTTCGTAGCGGCTACATCCCAGCATGTCGATCTTCTTCTCAAAGTTGGGATCATCAATGGCCGCCTTGTGCCACTGCAGAAACGAATATTGATAACGTAATCAAGAGAATTCAAAAGGTTTTTTGTACTTTACAGGTTTGAACCACTACTTACGCCGGTAACTGTATGGGATGGCACGCAACTTTTAACGAGACAGCTCAGCGTGGTATTTCCTCCCGGCATCACTTTATTCAGGGTTGCGTCAATCTTCACAATCTGAGGCTTGATATCGATGCAATCTGAAAAGCACGAAGTGACAAATCTTTGTTCAGATGAATAGAAATATTGGAACAATTTAATTCCTTCAAGCGTAAACCCACCATTGACTTGGACCTCGAAGTTATAACTGATGGACCCGAAAATATTGGTCGCAATGCACGTGTAGTTCCCAGCGTCGTCACGTGTGATTTCTGAGATCACGACGCGGTGATCTGCGAAGTGCGGGGAAGTGTCTCTTGGCCGGTGAAAATTTTCGCTTTTCCGCTCCTGACTGATAGTGCGACTAAAGTAGTCCTTCCCATCTTTCAGCCAGCGGTAAGTCACCTCGGGAGGTCCCGAAGCTTTGCACTTCAGCTCGATCCGCCCTCCTAACATTTCCCGCACTGTCGTAAGCATACTTCCGGGTCTCTTAAAGCTTGGCACGCCTAAACAAACAGAAGCTTTTTACACGAAAGCGAAAGATAATACCGGTGAATGAAAAGAAACGAACGCCAACTTTACTTACTTCCTTTTCGAGCCCTCTGAGGATATTCCAAGAAAGCTTTTCTTTCTCCCTCGGGCAAGAGGCACACATCTGACCCTGCAAGAAGAGCGAACATTTGCAACAGCCGTTCTTATTTTCAAGTATCATCGTGTCTTGAAAGGAAAGAGAGCTCAAAGAAAATGAGGCAGGGAGGCTTGAGAAACTGTAGCTACAGTCTGAAGTATTCCAGCCTTTCAAATCTGCTCCTTGTTCAGCTCTTCATTACTTTCCTTTCAGCGTGATTATTTTCTTTATGCTGATTGTTCCGTCAGTTCTGACCACCTAAAGTGTAGCAAGGGAAAGGGAGGCAAAAGCTATTATGTGCAAAGGTGTGCTTGGCGACATGAAGAGCGAGCAGCAAGACGTCGAGTGTTTGACCAGACGAAAGGGGATTCTTGAGTGGATCATGCCTCGTCTTTGCCTTGCTCAAACACAAAATCTCAGCCATCCCAACTCTTACCTTTAACGATCAGCGTCACATTGGCATGTTTTGGACCATGACCAAAGGCCGCCGTGCATTCGTACAATGCCTGATCTTCCTCCGTCACATTGCGAATGTAGAAGCTACCTTTCCGACTTTCCTTGATGGATCGCACTCGCGAGTCTTCTTTGGCCGGACCTTCCGTTTCGAAAGCCAGGCCGTCCTTCTTCCACGACACATCGACGTTCCCTCCAACCTTCAGCGGACAATCGATTCGCAGTCTTTTGAATCCTTTCAGCACCATGATGTGTGATGGTGGAGGGCGGTCTTTCTCGGACTTCGGGCTTTCCAATTCCGCACTGTCGAGAGGCTCTTCATCGAAGCTCGCGAAACTTTCTGTGGAATCTGTAGAGGAAGAAGGATACATGCATATAGAAACCGTTAATTCTTGGATGTGTCATTAATATTCAGCAATCACTCACATAGTTCGCCATCACGGCAATAGGCTTCGGAAACAGTTTTCTTCCGTGCTTTGCTTTTCTCCACCTTTCTGCGTTTCTGACTGTCTGCGAGGGAAATGACACAAAGCAGAGCGAAGAGAAGCATTCTAATCCGAGTGGCATCCATCGTTCTCTCGGTACTTTGTTCTGGAGGTCGCAAAAAGCTCTGGAAAGAAACGTCTGTCTTTGTATGTGGTCACATATATGATTTTTCACAAGATTAATTGTAAAATTTGTACCGTGAAATTCCCGACAGTTTAGAGTGATATATTTGAGGAGCGTACATGAAAAGCCCGAAATGTCTCTTCTCATCCTAATCCGGCTTGGAGCAGTCGCCGAATTAAGACAGACATATTTACTGGTCGTAAGGAGCAAAAGATCAACAAAGACGGGAGAGGGACGTATAGCGGCACAGCACTCAATCACCGTAATCCGATGCGGCAGAATGTGTTGACAAGAGTTGGATTTCGCGGGAAATGGACCGAGCAATTGCCAGAATATTCACCATGTCAAATTACACCTGATTGCAACTATCCAAACACCGAGGCCCAGGTTATGATCCGGAAGATTCGAAGGGGAAGACGGCGGTAACAAAAGCATGCACGGAGTGGGTTGGTAGTTTGGCATGCATGATACGAAAACACGAATTGGAAATTTGACATTCACAATTCACGTACATGACATGACACACCATACATTACAACATTGTCGGATCATGTCCTACCGCATAGAGTGAGCCGGTAGGACGAGAACACACCGAACTGTTTCGTCTAACGAGTACCACTTGGAGCTCTTGCCGCTTGCCGCCTTCGCGGACTCTTCCGAATCTTGCGCAATATTCTAATTTTTACAGTTAGCTCAGGTAGCAGAATGAGCATACCTGGCGGCCGCGTTTTCCGAATTTAAACTGAAACTCAGCAAGTAGATCCGTCGCAGCAACAATAAGATATCCGAACCATGGAGTGCGATACTGATGGCCGCCGGATAGAGATTTGGCATACCCTGGTCCAGGATTATTCCGGCAAGAAGCCGCTTGTTCGATACGGGATCCAGAAAGGCACAGAATTGTAATTGCTGCCCAAGTTATGATCACAATTTTGAGATTTCTAGCGTTCTGCGTCTTTGCCGTCTGGAGTAGACTGGAAGGCAGCTGAGCAAAGTCTTGATGAGAGGGGAGTGAGTGCGCAGGTGGAATTCTCAGCTCTGCACGCTTTGCTGGTAGCTTCTGTCAATCAAGACAAACGGAAGGCGGGCCTACCGTCCGGTCAAGCCAACCAACGACAGACCAAGCGACCATGGCCAGTCAAAAACATGCTATCCAAGTGGTCAAGCCAACAGCCGCGCCCCATCAATTAAACGCTCGTTGGGAAGCAAATGGACGATCAGGCGAGACATGTTGTAAAAGCCACAATGCTCCCCGTAGGCACCGAAATATGACAAGAATGGAGGCATAATCACGCTGAGGACATGTCCGAGCCATGCAGTCCTTTATTCAAACTCAGAAGCTCTTAACACTATTCAGCATGGGAAATATGTCGTGTCCAGATGGAATCTCGATGGGCCAGCTCTGTCACTGCAAGTCTGTGCTCTGTCCAGTGCACGTAACGTTTCGATAATGAACTTAGAAGATCGAGTAACCACTTACAAAATGTGGAAGAGGAAATACGGTACTCCGAACCACACAAAAGAATTCCGTTTGCTATTTTGATACAAGGGGAAGAACGGCGAGCCAAATATGGTTCCCCCAGGAACGCAGGGCTGAAGCTTCTTCACTCGTACGTTTACATCGAACGTGCCCAGTTAAATTTAGGCGACAAGAATTCATGATTATTTTCGCCCTCTGGTAGCAGTTACGCATTTCAAAGAATGCTACCAGTTGGAATGATGTAAGAAAAGATGTTGTTGTTGTTGTTGTTATGCTTATGTCCCATCACTATCTCGGATGGTCGGACCTTGCTTCCTAACCGAGATTCCAACTGACATTGAGAAACATGGCCGTCAAGGAACGGCCTAGTCTATGGAGGTCCCCACACCACTGCGTTTCCACTCGAATCTCGTCAGGGACGAAGGACCATACTGACATTAGAGAGGTTGATATTTGACTTGATCAGTGTTTAGCACAGGTTTAACACAGTGAGCAAGCTCCGCCCCCTGGCTACACTAGACCAGCAGAGTTTGCGACTTGCATTACGCAAACTCGTGAGTAGCATACCTCACGTACGTACGCGTTCGATAGATTTTTAATTTTGTTTTTCGCCTTACCATTAACTGTAGGTTTGCCCTACTTTCAGTCATTCACTGTGTAATTTTCCTCGAAAATTGTAGCTCTACACCATGCCTCTCCGTAGCGGTCGTGTCCTTAAGCTTCCCAGAGAAAGGTCGACAACGGTCCCTTCTAAGAACAAGGAAGAGCCCAAGAAGAAGAAGCAAGGTACAACCCCTGTTGAGCCGGCCTCAGCTGTCAGCCCTGTACGTTCGCCTTCTCCGCCGATAGTCCTTCCTTCCCCACCTGCGCCTGTTTTGCCTCTTCCCACTGCTACTGCTCAAACTATCCCCGGAGAAGAGAACGTCCCACCTCCGGTTGCTTCAAAGCGGTTCAAGCGTCTCAACGCAAAAGTGACGAAAACATGGTAAGTCTATCTGCTGTACATACATTAATTGACGGTGTTGTCTGAGTACGTTTCGCAGCGCAGACAGACTTACCAACCTTTCGTCACTTAGGCTTCTGGAAATGTTTGAGCTTGACGCGTCAACCGACGTAGATCGTGATGGCGCCATCGACTGCTTGTTTCGTCATTGGCTCAAGGAGAATTTGGAAGAACAGAAGGATCAGTGGACCAAGAAAACAGTCCACATTCTGGCCGCCAGTGTCAGGTTCAATATTCGACTCGTCTTCGCACAAGCAGACTTCGTCAGGAAACGGAAACGGTGACGAAAACAACTTCGTCGTGTTCGGCCAGCGAACACCGCCGTGGAAATTATGCAAGAACGTGAGTGCTTGTGTTCTACGTTTGATGTCACTCTGTATTTTGACAAATCTCGCCTTCTGTATTTCCAAATTTCCCTGGACATCCTTTCTTGATCGAAAAATTTGGGTGAAGAAACTTCTAATTTGGTTCTGGTGCTCAGTAGAGTGCGTTTTAGAAACGTCCTTTGATCTAGTGTTGGCTTCTCTCGTCTCTGACAATCTAACATGCCACCTGGACCTGCAATAAATGTGCTAAACCTAGCATTCGGATCATTGATGTGCCCAGATCAAAAGCTACAGTGCAGGCTACAGTTAATATTTAACTGCAAATCCAACAAAGCAACAGTTGAGCCTACAGAGAAATCCAAAGTAAACGCAACAGTGAAAGCTAGGGTGAACGGTACAGTAAAGGCTACAGTCAGGATAACAGTTCAACGTACAGAATCAGAAAATCAGCGAAGAAAGATGCAGTTAACCCCGCAGTTGAGGGTGAGGTGCGGTGATTCCTGCTAGATATTCTCGTAGCGAGGGTGCCAACACGCCGAATCTTTTTCCACACAGCTTCCAAAGCTACGTAGACAATGTACTGCTTCGCAACAGCTTCTGTAGCAGAATTTTCTGATTTTTGTGAAAGTCCGTGAAGGCAAATTGTTGCACTACTTTCCCGAATGACCCCTCTACAGCTACTCTCATCTGCGCCAAGATTTCGCTAGAACGGATTTCACGCTTCCGCTTCGCATTCCGATGTGGTGTTATGAGAAGATCGCTCAGTGAGTAGGCTGGATCGCCGTACAAACGGAACGTTTTACCGATGGTAGCCATCTTACTCTGTAATTATTCCAGCAAGCGACTTTCCGGAAACATGTGCGAATCGTGCCTCGCTTCTTCGACAGGTCCGGCCAGATGCATGACGATTCCATCAGGCGCCGTAACTGCCTGATATTTCAAAGCATGCACCCGATCTTTTTCATTGTACACTATCCTCTGATCTTTCAATGGACGGCAAACAGGACGAGTTGTTCCGTCGATGAACGCCCATATGTTCAGAGGTTCGCTCAGGCTGTCGGTCGATTCTGCTTCGGCTCGGCAGTAGTCTTCCAGTCGTTCGGACGTGAGATAGGGGCTATCCAGCGTGGAAAGTATGCTAGCGGTTTGGGAATATAAGAAAACCCACGCCAATGTTGAACATGTTGGACAGAACCTCCATGTCGTCGGAATCGCTCTTCTAAATCCACCAAACGGCACGGGTAGGAGAGTCGGTTCAGCAACAAGCAGAGGACTTCTTCTGACACACACTTTCTCTCCGACATCCTGCTCAGCATGAAGGGATTCTTCTTTCACAATCTGGTTCTTCGTCTCTGACTCCTGTAAAGGAGAATAAATTCCAAGTCTGTTAATGATGCTGTGGCATGAGCCAAAATCAGGAATCGGGACATCTTTCCTCAAAAATGATTTCTCAAGGCGAAGCAACTAAGTACAGTTTGTCAAAAATCTAAACACGCTGTTTTTACGATGACGTCGTTACCGAGAGTTATGTTCAAAGCTACAGTCAAGGCTACCGCTGACGTTCCCATGCGTCTTTTGCTCAGGCGTCGCTGCGAGGTCCGAAGTGTCTAAGTGGGCGAGACTGGCAGGGGGACCCACATGGATTCTTTGTGGTTAAACAGCCATCAAGCCTGCCCGCTAACTTAGATACTTCGGATTCCGTAGTGACACCCGCGTGTCCTTGTGGTTAGCATGTTAAAGCCGCAGTTGGAGATGCTGTCTCTAAGTAGCAGAAGGCTACAGTTGACTTTTACATTGAGACTGGGAATGAAGCTGCATTTCAGCATACACTGCATAGCTGCAGTTGAGCATACAGTGTAAGGCTGCAGTTAGCCTCAAAGTAGAGCCAAGTACCAAGGCTACAATTAAAGGCCTCACAGCAGTGACAGCACGTAGAATTCCACAAGGCTGTACATAAAACTACAGTTTAAAACTACAGTTTAAAACTACAGTTTAAAACTACAGTTTAAAACTACAGATTCACCATAACACACTGAAAAATTCATCTGATCATCCAATCAAGGCAAAATTTAGGTAGCAGTTGTACCTGCGGGAAGCTCACGTATCTCCAGTTCTTTCCGCCGTATCTCTTACTCTCCTCCAGCCTGATCCGTCTCTCTAGTCTGCTTTCCCATTTCCATTTGCGTACAATGGCAGCTTTAATATCTACCTTCTTTCTCTTTTTCTTCATCTTTCCCGAGCTTTCCGAGTAGCTGTCACTTTCGGTTGAAGAGTCATCATGAGTAGCCATCGTTATGTGCCTTCTTCCTGCTATAGATTTCCATGGCCGTCTGTCGGATCTCCTTCCCTTTCTCGTTGTCCTCGAGTAGTCGCTTCTCCTTGAAAGCATGAGCTGAAGCTGGCCTAGCACAGGTGGAAGGAACGATCTTCTCGTCCGTAGCAGCGTTTTCGATGTCAGCGTCACGGTTTAACGCGACCAGATTCGCCAGGCCCACCTTTAGCTTGGTGACACTTTCTTTCGATCCACTCTTCCATCTTGCTTTGTTGTCTTTGGCTTGAAACTTCTTCAGTAAGTTATCGTAGTGAAGCTTGTAGCATCGAAATTCTCGCTGGAATCCGTTGAAGGCGTCCATAGCGATCTTGACATCTTTCCAGCCGGCCTGAGCGGTATTAAATATCGGCTTCTTCTCCTCGATTTCGTTGCATAAAGCAATCTCTTCTTCCAGACTGAAGTCCGTCCGTGGTTTACCTGAGCTGGAAGTTTCTGCTATAGACAGGTCATGAGCGTCTGACCCATCGACAGGGATCGACTCGGCCAGCATTATCACTGATATCAAAAACTATGGAAATTCACAGAAAAAGTTTTAAAGTTTCCGTTCGAAAATTTCGAAGTTTTTCCGGAGAGTAGACGACGGTGAAAATTTACCGTGTTGCACCAAGATTCGTGTTACCGACAGTAATTTATGCCCCGGAGAGAAATAGCTGAATTGCTATGCAAGCTCCACTAAACATCGGAATAGCGTCCCGTATGCGCTATGCAAAGTTTAGAGCTTGCATAGCATAGTGGGTTCAATCGGTTCAAGCCCGCCTCCGTGGTCTATTCCGATTGGCGCAGCATATCATCGCAGCAGCGAAATTCCCATCAAGTTCAGACGGTTTTGTGGCCACTAAATGAACAGTACGGCTTCGCTCCAATGACCATCTCAGGGGCCTTGAGACGAAACAAGGTCCTCCTGCATGCACAACAGCCGATCGGGAACACGAACCGGAAACTAAGGGCGAGAAAGGGTCCAAAGGGAATGAAGAGATGCAGCAGTTTCCAAAAGTACACGTACTAACATACATAGTTCGAGTAAGTACTTCTCGGACCAACAGCGCCGGTATGTGACTTCCGGTGTACGTGCCTGACTATAGTACTTATTACTTTGACCGTCTGAGGATGGTGTTGATTGATTGACCACCCATACCGCTCTCTTGATTGAGACGATCGTCTCATAGTCTCGTTCTCGTTTTACGGAATTACGGTATCGTCGCAGATTTTTCACTCCCGTCAGACCACCAAGAACCTGTTCTTGTTCTCAAGGTGATCAGGTCGGAACTAGACGGAGCTGTTGTGCATCAGGCTTCAGACTATTTGAGGGGAACGCGAGAGTGGCGGGAGGATGGATTTGCTGGCTCACTTGAAGCCGCGTGTGTTATGCAAGCTGTCACCATTTAGAATATCTCACTGTATTTCTAGGACTCGATGGCAGTCCACATCTCCAGCTTCGGTGACGGGCGAAGCTATTCGAGAAGCAGCGGAGGCGGTCACGGACAGCTCAGAGCCGAACCTGTTGACCACCGTGGACGAAGATGCTCCTCCAGTCCACGTTACCGAAGCAGGCGAAGTGTACGATGCTGTCCGTATAGCCCGAGACGTATCCAGAATGTATCCCCATGTCAGACAGAAGATGAAGGATGTC
Source organism: Ramazzottius varieornatus (assembly GCA_001949185.1). NCBI lineage: Eukaryota > Metazoa > Tardigrada > Eutardigrada > Parachela > Ramazzottiidae > Ramazzottius > Ramazzottius varieornatus. Next base: position 75,122 of record BDGG01000005.1, read on the forward strand.
AAAAAACCACCGCCTGTCCTATTCGAATTCCAGAAAGAAAAGCTGTACCTGAGGAAGACTTATGCACGCTACGGCAGGGAGAGCGGAGTTGATCCTGGTGTCATGTGGCCGAGCAAGGAAGAAATCCGGCAGATGATCAAACACGATCGAGATTTGGGCATTCCCACCTTGCAGGTATCGTACTATATTAACAGAACATCGAAGTTCAACTCGAGCTGTTCAACTCGTAATGATCTTGGTACGTCATACATTAACTTGGCGTTTGGAACTGGTCGATCTAAGGTGACCGGAAGTGGGTAGTTTGCTTTTAGGCCTGGATCGCTGTCCATGTCTTTCCGCAAAGCTTATCCACGTATACTCTTTTTGCGTCTCGGCATGTACGACGCAACGTGGGCTAAGTGCCCGCTGCCTGCGATGATCGGTCTGATAGATTTTTGTACGAAATCGAGACTCCAGACATATTCACTTCCAGTGGGGCTTGTGCAGTGGGCTAACTGTGTATAAGCTACGTGTCAACTAAAGTAATACGTGGCTTAGCAGAATGTGAGGTTTGATGATTGACCAATAAAGTTTTTCTTTTGAAGGAATCTTGGGTTCGTGTCCTTGACAAACGGAAGAAAGAATTGGAAGACCGAAGAGCGCGTTTTGAGAAGGTTAGCAAGAATATGGCAAAGATGGATGCCGAAATCAAAGCCTTCCACGATCGCAAACGCAAGGCGGATGAAGCACTGCAAGTGGAGAAAGAGAAACGCGAAAAGCTGATGGACGAAGCCAAAGAGCTGCTGGGTTTCCACGTCGATCCGCGGGATAAACGGTTCCAGGAACTCCTCGAAGCCAAGGAAAAGGAACAGAAAAAGCTCCAAAAGACGCAGAAGAAGAAGGAGAAAGAAGCGAAGCTTGTAGCCCGCTTAACTTCTGTGGATCAGTCGTCTTCTGACACAAGTTAGTCCAAACCGTTCTCGTATGAACGTCATGTTGGCTTCCCGATTGAGAATAGAACTTATGATAAACTTGCAATTCACAGTTCCCTCGGTTGGGTGCCAGTGCCACCTGCCACTCCCGTTTCATAGTATACAAAAGGAACGGTTGATACAAGACAATTTCTCGTGTTAATGAAGTTGACACTGCTCGTACCGTAAGTGAAACCACTCTGGCGATAGGCATTGCTGTGGTGGCAAACGGGGTCTGGCTCATCTCCAAAGATCTGCGGTTCAGGTTGCTTCCTAAGATCAAAGCTTTTTGCTAAGAAGGCCGTCCTTCGACCAACCTAGCGGCCCAGCGTGGGTATTGAAGCGAACTGAAGTTCTTATCAACGGGGACCCTCGCCAAGTAGGCAGTGGAAGATCTATTCGTCATTACAGCCGGAACTGCGTCTCGATGTGGCACTCCAGTTGGAAGGGCACATCACTCGGCGAATTATGAAAACCTGTACCCGTGCACATCGTTTCACAAGCGGAAGACCTTTTCTGAAATAGACAGCAGCATGTCCGAAGCTTGAGTGCCTCCACCAGGAACTGTACGAGAGTCCCTTCCTACTGGCAAGACATCAAAAATGCAATAAAGCATCAAATCCTTAGTTTTGGAACTTATCAACAGAGCTTCTGCGTGTAAGGACACTTCGACAGACATTTCCTACAGGTGTCTCTTTCAGAGTCCGATGGGAATGTTGATCATCTGCATAAAGTATCAATACTAAAGTGGATAAGAGAACCGTGTACGAAGCTCTGCGACTACTCTCTGGTGAAGTCTTTTCATTCCTGACGCCTGAACTTTAGGCGATGAGGAACTCGCTCGACTGATCGGTGGCCACCTTCTGCACACCATCATCGGTCGACTGCAACAAATTTTAAAAGCCTGCTCCTCCAAAGACCTATGCTGGCATAGGAATCTCCTAAGGCAATTAGCATATTCTTTGTTTTGTTTCAATAATATCTTTATTTCGTAAAATGACTCTACGAGTTCCGATCTCGACGCAATTATGCACATGATCATCTAGTCCAAGATGGCGCAAGACTTTCTGAGCATTCCTCTTTACAGTGTGCGGACTTTCCGGAACTATGCATGCACTTTTCGCGTTCTGTAATTCGGTGTCCTCTTTGGTTTGGTGTTTCGCCTCCGTATTCGTGGATCTCTTTCAGAACGATAGCGTTCGACTGTTGTACAGCGAAGAACAGGTCATACAGTGGTAGTACTCGACGTAACGAACGGTCATTTTTCTAGCTGGAATTGGTCGGAGGACCTAATGGTGCTGACCTATCCCGAGTGACACAACTCGTTGTGTCCACTGAGTAGACTCATAGCGCTCTTCAAGGACTTCATGGTGGAGGACTGGAAGGCTGAGTGTGCTGACCAGTACCATCAGTATGTACGCCGACGTGATTACTTAATACCCATTTCTGGTCAGTGCAATGCGAAGATGGTAGTAATTTTTAGCTACGCTTGTAGATACGCTCAGGGATCCCGTCGGACTATGGAGCATGGCAGTCTTCGTTCTTGTATTAGTAGCCGTCCTTGTCCGCCGTCGTTCAAAAGAAGAGGATGAAAAGCAACACTGTCTACGTCGTTTTCCGGCTCTCCGGAACCTAAAGCCGAAAAGATCAAACAATGAAGACTGAATTATTCATGTGGTGTTTACAAACGACCAGATGGCGCTTCGCTCCGTCTGCCACCGGTATGGCGTTTCTGCGGATCCTGATTGACTTCAATGAATTTTTGTTCAGATTTTGCGACAGCGTTGACGTTTTCTGCTCGTGAATATGTGCCAGGATGCTTTTCTACCTGTTTTTTATGTCAAAAATGCAAGCTTGCTCGGGACCTGCTACGCCGTGACTTAGTATGTCATGCCGGTGGCAGACTGACCGAAGCGTCGTCTGGTTGTACCATTAAATTTGTCCGAAGTGAAAGTCTTTGTCGAATTTCTGCGGCTTTGTGCCTCTGGTTTCGAATTCCTTGCTATTCGAGTGGGCTATAGATCTGGTGAAATTCACAGATATTTTCGGTTTTCATCCATATTGTCAAGAACCACGTTTAGCACGTGTGAGAACTAAAACCCACAAGGGAACCTGGTCAGTCGCCAGTAATGATGGTAATGAGGTGGTCAGTAATGATGGTACTGAGCTGTAAATCAACGATGGTTACGACACGTTCAAGACACCGTGAGTGGAGGGACTTCGGACAGCCGTAATGGATGTGGGCCGCGATTACGTAATCGTAAAACCTGTCCGCGAAGGCCGCTGATCCAACTGGTCGGCCATGCAGGGGCCTATCAGATCCTGCGTGAATTTCGGCGGATCACAGTGTGCTATACTGTACAGTGTACAGCCAACGGTGTACGTACTGTACTTCGAGTCGGTATCCATTCAACGATCGTGATCCCGCCCCATTACTGCATGGTCAGTCGCTGTACAGAAGAGCTTTACCGTCCGGTGTATCTACGCCGAAACAACTTTTCCAGCATCTTGCGCGTTATCTAGCGGAACCATGGTCGATATCAAGTTGGATTTTGTGACGGAGCGGTCAATTCAGTGTTTATAAGTAGTTTGGTGCTTGGAGCGAAGAAGAAATTAATCAAAAGTCAACACAATTTCCATCAAAAGAGGCCTGTCAAGCTGCCTGATCAAGACGCAAAGCCGGACGATATCATCTGCTGCCCGCAACAACACGCTTTCGCCGCGCTCTTCTTCCATCATGCCTTCATCCCGACCCACGGGATCTTCGTCATTCCCATACGTCCTTAACATCCTCTTGTGTGGATCTTTACTTCAACTTCAAGGTAAGCCCTAATGCGGGATAAATAGCTGTGATTAATGCGAAATTATCCGACCGTCTTTGCTGGTAGATCTTCGCAGTTTCAGTCGGGACCTGCCTATGGCAGGCCGAACTGGACAAACTGGAATGTGTAATATTTCCGGGTTCGCCGGTGATTGATGAATTTGTGGTTGAGTTTTCGTGGTTCGGTATGAATGAAGGGCTTCTCCAGCTTCGGAGAAATGCCGAGAAAAGGTTTTCGGCAAAAATTTTGCGGGAGTTCGTCCTTGATTGGGGATTTGATGGATGGCTTGCTGGTCGTTTGATTGACTGGAGAGGGTTCTTCCCGGTTTGACGTGTCCGTAGTCGCAGGTGTGTAAACGAACCAACTATATACCTTGATGGCGGTATGCATCGACAGTGTCATTGACGTTTGTTTATTGGAAAATTGAAATGACGAGAGGAGGAAAAAAGCGTGTTGGTGCTATTAAAGGGATGTCAGTTAGGAAGGCTAAATAACGCGTGTGTGCCAAAGATAAGCAAACGAATCGTTCTAACAGGTCTCTGACAATTGGATCAATATTCAATATATACTGGGTCTTGTGTGGATGTCAAAGACCAGTTTTTTCGTGAGATCACTCCGCAAGTAAGCACTGGTGGAATTTGCGAGAGTTTAGAGAAGCGTACTTATTCAATAAGGGAAAAAATTGGCTCAAACTAATTTCCACAAAGTGACTCTGTCAATTTGATTTGTCGCATACGGCTGGTTCATTCCAGCGAACCCACTCTCGTCGAAATATGGTCCGTCGAATACATATATTCTTCCTGCCCAGCTGAGACCCAGAAGAAAATGGATTGACTTGATTGTTCGGCCATTCTCTGTTTACCAAAGGGTGCAACGAGCGCTGCTAACCAAAGAGAAGAGTGCGCTTCTTCCTCTTGTCCCGCCGATAGATATATTCTTTACACAATAAAATATTCGTCCCCGTCCGCATCTTGCCACATCCTTCTTTTCGTCTCTTCCCTATTCTTTGAAGCTGTAAATTGCCTTATAAATGACAGATTGTGCCACCGCAAAAAGAACTTGTGATCGGCAGCTGTGTGGAAAGAAGGAAGCTGAAGTTGAGCCATAAATGGGATCCGCGACAAGAGAGGACAGGACATGAAGGAGTCAAGGAGGAAGAGGACAAACGGCGCCTTAACGAGCAGAAAGTAAGTACGGTGAGGGACCCGATGGTGGTGCTGTATTGGGCAATTACCACTTTAGTGTCTGATTACTTTACGATGAAAGATCTGATTAGCGCCGTCGTGTTCTTCCTGCTTTATCGCACTCAACGCCCAACACATGCTCTCCTTCTTCCACATTCCTAAGATTACGGTCTTTCCTCCAAATCCCCAATTCTTTCTCCGCGTTTCCAAACAAGGAAGTTCGGAAGGTTCCGTACGAAAAAAGTCGGTGAAGAGTTGAGAAAGATGCGAGGGAATCTCGGCCTTGTCTGGCTTGCTGGACAGTGGTAATTTCATTGTACGCTTGACTGGCTCTAAAACTTGATGGACACAGACAACAAATATGTTTATAACTGTCCGAAGCATGGACATTATGCGATTTGAGTCTGGGTGAAGATGGGGCCCGAAGACGCTCGCTCATCTTTTGCTTTCCTCCTTCAGATAGAAAAGCTTTCAAGTCTGTCTTTATATTACAGGCGTGCATTTAGTTTGTGTATGATGAGGAAGAGCGCTCTGACGCCTTTTACTTTACATGTCCACAGAGGATCCCACAAATAATGTGATAGGCATGTTCAATTTTCCAGCAGTAGTCAACGGGAAAGGATTAGGATTTTCTTTCTGACATGACGGTGGTGGTTGAAGTTGAAGACGCTGTGTGAAAAAGGAGGCAGGCGTGATCATGGCCGGATCGCTCCGTCTTACGCTCACAATGGCGTTGATCAAGGCAATCTGATCCAATGCCAGCTAACACGTACGCAGCATCTCGCGTTTCCGCCGTGGCTTTTCATCGAGAAGACGCGACGAGTTTTTATGTTTGCCAGCCGCTCTCGCAATTGACCCAAACGTGTAAAGTTGTGACTTGTGCGCCACTTGATGGAGGTGCGGGCGAAACCGGCCACGGGTCCTTGTCAAGTGCTTGCGGAGGCTGCGTGGCGTACTCGCGTACGTGTGATACTCGCAACAGGCGAAATACGAGCTTTGGTTCCGCACAAAAAAAGCCCAGTAAATTTCATAACGAACGAAGAATAATTCCTAGATGACGGAGTCACTTCGTTGCGAAGAAATATTATTGCGCGTGGGGAACTCGCGGTGTGGGCGGAAGGAAGAGCGCTTCGAGTAGTTATAACTATATCGCCTCATTGCTCATCTACAAACGAAACAAAATGCAAAGTACACAAATTACACCACGCAACTGTGTAATCTGCCCCGTTGAAATCGATATAGTAAAGTCCTCGCGCCAATAACACGTAACAAGTTTCCATCCCTAAGCTTGGGCGTTATACAAATAAACGTATGCAACACTGCAGAGGAAAATTTGGTGAAGTGACCGCTGGACTGTGGGTTGGACAAGACATGAGTCCCAGACTTGTTTTGAATTTTGCATAGGCTGGAAGGGAATATGTGTGGCTCCAATTGCAGGCGGATATGCTCTAATGGAAAGCAATCCAGATTTTAACGATAACGACTTCCAGATTTGTCTGGCTATGTACTTGCAATGAGTAATAAATCGCCCAATGTTGTGACACAACGCTGGTCGAACCCACTATGAAGCCATTTTTGATGCGGCCAACGTACATTTAATTCTGATGGGTCCGTAGGCGGATTAATGTAATATCGAAGGAAAGCTCTGGAATGGCCTTTTCATCGGCAAAGTGACTGCTGGTCAAGATATTGCGCATTCTCGAGAGCGGAGAATGTTTAAGTGCAGAGCGCGGAGAGGCCATATTTCCGCAGTGCAAATTTCTGACAGACACTTGACAATATCCAGTCATGGATAGGCTGTAATTACTCCCGTGGCAGCTAGCCTTCAATCCATTATGCGTTTCAAGACTTTTTCCCCTCCTGAAAGAGAGGTGCCACTGCTTCCGTCCCTTCTTGACTTGTACGTGCTTTCCTTTGATGAATTTGAGCGCTCTTCGGTTCGAGCTATATTTAACCACTCGAGATAGATCTCATTTACAGTCCATGCCGGAGTGGACTGCGGAAAATATTTCCGAAGCCCGCGAAGGAGGAATTTGAGGGACAAGAAAGTAAGGTATGATCGGCTACTGTACGTTCTAACGAGCGCCGGTTTGAAACAGTCGGTGGGCCATTTTCATAAGCAGGATGTGTCTCGTATGGAATCATCTGTCTCTTTATACCTTTAGTAGGGGTATTGTTCAGCTAATGAAAAGAGGAGGAAGAAATATCACAGACACAAATATCCATGGTCCAGGTGTAACACGAGAGGATGCAGGAAAGATATTGTGCCCGATATCGAACTCCTGTTGATATGTACGGGAGACTTTTGATGTGAGGTAGGATCGTGTAGCAATTATGAGTGATATGGCCGGCTTGAATGGAGACTTTTGATGGGGCGCAGCATTTACAATGTTGCAGTTTCGGGACAAAAGATCAAACGCCACTTAGCGCAGTGTTGTTTCCCCTCTTCTCCCGTTTATGACCAGTATATTCCCGTTTTTACTTAATGCCTCCCTGTCGCCGGGCCCAACCATGATGGCTGTTTGCATTATCCCGAACACACCTCGGACTCTCCCTGTGGAGTGGCCGGTCGTCTGTTCGAGATGCGGTGCATCAGGGATTTAGAAGTGACAATATTGAGTTTGAAGGACGGGTATCAAAGTGAAGGGCTCGTCGAGATGTCCACGATCGAAAAATCTGGAGTAGGTAGACCGAATGCTAAAAATTTCATGCACCTGCATACATGGCACTGCTCGTTTTCAATGACTAGGCTGTATGCAGGTATATGAATGAAGGGCGTTTTCCGTCAGCCAGTCTCTCGTTTGGATTCTGAGCTGCTGGCAAGATAGATTGATTCTTGAAAGCGGACAAAAATCATGGCCTGGTTATTGAAATTAATTCAAATGTCAAAAATCCCCAGCTGTACTAGTTTGTCGTGTGATTTATAGGAGACGGAAAAAAATGGTTCTAGACCATTTGGTAACGTTGTGAAAGCACGTATGGCGATGTGTGCGATATATATGCTTATCGCCTCGCTGATATCTTCTCCGGGGAGTGTTTAGAAGCATGTTTTGGTGATCTAGTTTTGGCTGAGAAAAATGAAGCAGGAAGGAATTTACGACGGGACGAACCATGGGGAGCTGTTGAGTTTTCAACGGAGCATAATTGATAATTAATCATGAATATTCATAGGCATTCAAGCTCGGCTTATCAGGTGTAGATGTGTAAGGCCCAGACTATAGCGCCTAGAGAAACTTGGTCAAGAGACTCATTAAAACCACATTCTATAAATAAATTTGTCGAGCTTTTGCTCTTCATGGTGATGCCCGCCGTTCTGTGCCGCACTGTATATTCGTTGCTACGAATCATACTAGCTGCGGAGATAAAATGTGTGATTTCGGTGTATGGGGCAAATGAACAGTAGATTAGGAAAGCTATTATAAGGATGCAGAAAAGGGACGATGGAAGCATTGGAAGAGCCAGCGAGGAAAAGTGTGTCAGTAACAAATTGGCTTTGTCTGCCATTTTTACGGCTGGCAAATTTCCGGCATATGCAGCTCGTTATAACAATGAAGGCGGATTCGGGCCATGCAATATTGGCTATACTGTATGGCCGAATGTGCAGCTAGCTCTAATTGAAATGTATTGGTACTGTGCGGCTTGAAGAACCGACATGAAAAACGGCGATAACGGTGAGCAAATAGAGACGTGTGTTAAGAGCACCTCCTGGCGTTGCTGCACTGCTGATGCTGATTCTTGGCCGCGGCGTTAATCAAAAGTTGATGGACAAGAGATGCGAATAATCGCTCTTGTATAGCATGATGGAGGCTTTATGCATTGAGATGTGTGAGCGAGCTGACGGGTCTTGAAGCTTTGCCGAACGAGTAGTGAAAGAAACAATGAAGTTGTTATCAAAGGACCACGAGGGCCTGCCATTCAAGTTGGGATTGTTACCGCAAGAAAAATATTGAGAGTTTATGGTGGAAGGTCCGAAGAGAGCTGAGAGGGCTTGGTCAAAAGTTAGTGATCGTTGGCTATGAAAATTCATGCTGACGTTTGTGTCGGGAAATTCTTCAAAGTTACGCTTTTCTTCAGAGACCGGTTATGTGGAATTTGCAGAGGAAAAAGTGTGGCTTTGTGGTCACGCTTGTTTGTTCAAGGAGAAAAGAAGAATCCATTTATCACAATGAGATTTCTTTCACTGTGAAATCGGCATCGAATTCATGATAATTATTGTTTTCATTTGCTGAAGACAAATTTTGAAAGTGATCTGGAAACTTCTGAGCCGTTTGTTTAACTAGGTAATATCACCTTGTGTTCTGAAGTTACGCCCTGTTTGATTTTCGCGATGGAAATTGAATGCCGTTCATGAGAGCGATAAAGAACACTCGAGGGGCATGTAGCACGGTGTTTTAGTGCGAGCACCTGAACGGTGTGACAAGTGAACATCTTTTAAATTGTACAGCGATGCTAATCAAAAGTGCAGGTACTCAAGGTAACCTAGCTTTGAAGCGAAGCGAGAGATACTGGTTAACCTCTGATCTTGCAGTTCATAATGCGACGGCAAACATGGCGGAGAAAAAAATCTTGAGAAGCAGCACAGCGTATAGCGTGCCTTAATGTTCCTCTTGACAAAAAAATTAGACACGCGTAAAAAAGTGATCATGACACTCGGATGGAGGCTACTGTAGAAAGGAAAGATGAGTGAGTGGAGAACAGAAATGGCAGAGCAAGCGAGGAGATTAGCAGCAAAAAAACACATGACACGAGCGATTACGGTCTGCGGCGACATGGCAATTACAATCCACCGCAGTTGTCTTTGCAGTTCTCGGACCATAACTGCGCCGTCTTGCCTTCCACCGGCTTTTAGCTTATGCGGAATATAATAAGCCTTGTCCGCTCGTTTGTTGTCACGTCAGGGTCTCCGAAGAATTCTCGCAACTCTGCTCATCCATTCTCATTTAATATTTTCCTCGTATGATGATGGAGAGCAACATGACATGATTAGAGCACTCCACGGAACCAACACTGTAATTTGCCACTGTATAATGCGCCTGTCAGCTGCGTCTTTTTGACGACCCGAACTAGCCATAATAGGGTTTCTTGACGATCTGTTGGGCGTGGACACCCCACTCAACCGGCGCACAGTCACGCGCGAGTTCAGCAGGGCACATCTAGTATGCGGACAAGAATGTTCAAGACAACAACTTTTTGCGCGAGATGATCTGGGTCTGTTGTTCTTGCTTATAGAATTCTGTTCGACGAGTTGAGGTAAGTATGAGCAAGAACCTTTCAGTTCATAGTATGGCTTTTGGATCTTGGTTTGTCGGCTTGTTCTGCTTGACTAGTCTCTACGCAGTCAGCCTTGAAATATTGGGAAGTCTTCAGTGATTCGGAACTTAAGTCGCCTTCACAGTGAGAGTTCGTCGCACTTGACTCTGACAGATATTTGAAAGAATAATCTTCTCGACTCGAGACTGAGCAATTAAAATTGTGAGACAAGCGAGTGCGATAAGGAAAGGTTATCGCCGTGGGGAGCCAGGAGACAGTTTGGCCTAGGGAGTCTTCGGTCAGTCTGGTTACGTCTTTGCTTGTGTGCGCAGCGTCTGTTGATACTTCATACTCTGTGGTATTGTGGGTCGATCTTCCGGTCAATCTCAAAGTCAGTTCGCTGTTGCTCATGTCATACCTCCGTTAACAAATATTTCTCAAGGCTATGGCAACTAATCAGTAGAAATGTCAGATGGAAAAACAGCACGGAATAATTATTGTATTTCGCTCATGCCGGCATGGCTGCCATTGAATATTCTCCTTGGCAAGAATGTCAGCCATGTTCGTTCAACATGGGAAATTTGCGACTGTGTTGAGTTTTAACAAGCAATTAACATGTCTTAATAGGCCATGTCGGACATTCTTCAGAGAGTCTGACGAACGCTCGATCGCCTGGAAAAGTGGCCAAAAAAACATGTTGCACTGGGGAATATTCACATAATTTAGACGGAAAATAACAACCAGTTCTTTTGTTGTTTAGCTATTGCGAAAGAAGAGGGCTTCTCGGTGGGAATTGAACAAACAGCTTTGCTCGCTGTTTTTGCTCGACGAGCGGCAGATTTAGCGAGCTTACTTGTGCAAGACTCGAGAGGCAAATCCTTAGACCCAGATAATCTCAAGCTCCATTTCATTCCCTGTCAAAAAGTCTTGACGTGAAGCCTTTTCAGCGATCGGCGGTATAAAAAGGCTAGTTGGTCATTTCAACGGCTTCCGAGGCTGAAGGAGAACTGTACGCCGCTGAAATCCCGTAATCGATTCTAGAATGAATGCAGAGATGAAAGGCTGAAGTAAAACGGGCGGGTAGCGCAGCTGTCCTTTATCGAGCTTTTCCAGTCCACCGGAGCGTAGAAGGCCTTACTCTGCGCCAGTCCAAAGTTTACGACAACTTCTGTGGTCTAGGGTGATGGACGAAATTTAAACTGGATTTTTTTTATAGTTCGAGGACAATAAGGAAAGGTCGGAATAGGGCGAAGTGGGTCATAAATCAGGTCTGGCGTTACACAGCCAGGCTTTAACAGCTTTTACTGACCATCATGAAGATTGAATGGATTCTCTTGATGATCCTGGAGACAGTTTAGGCTTTTACATTATCGGTCCTTGTGGCGCGCTTTCCTTGATGCGCCAAAGACCATTAAGGAAATCAAGCGATAATTGAAGTTATACCTGCACACACAGACTATGGAATGCTTCGCGGCGGGAGACCGACCGAAGACGAACCCTTGCGAATCCATCCTTAGAAAATTATCCGAATATTCGAAGAAGATTCTGAAGATGCGAGGCGGGCAAAGCACAAGAGGGAAATGGCGACCGGTGGGGGGTAGAAGAAGGAATTGTAATTCAAGTATGTGTGCTTTGGGGGATTCAAGATGGGCATCTGAAGGGGTTTCCCTCTTGTGAAATGACCATACGTGCACCATCACGCCGGGATGCTCGTCCATCTGTCAAGTAGAATAACGCTAAGGTCTCTCCAGACCTTTTACCCTGAAAGAGCGCCGGTCTAGCGCATCTTCTGCTCGTCAGCTATATTCGAACTTTATTAGCGCGTACGCAAAAGAAAACTTTACATAGAATGATAGAATATTCGAAAAACGAAGCAGAAATTGTGAGAAAAATCTGCACTTGGTTTAGAAGAGCTTTAAAAAATATTCTGGGATCGCAGTTGAAGATGGATGATCTACGAAAATCTTCTTGAGGTTCAAGCGAAGGTATTAGTGAGTGTTATCAGCAGGCACCAGTGGGACTTTGAAAAATAATGTTGAAATATTGAAAGCTCTTGATAGATCGATCGCCTAGAGTGCTAAATGAGTTTTTTCTTATAGGTGTTTATGCTTCTCGTAAAACCGACAAGGAAGCCTGCTGATCGAAATTGTCGCTACTTGAGCTTGCAGATATAACATTTTGTGTGTAAAATGACTCGAGAATGAGATACAGTTTGCGAAATTAAGTGAGCAACAGCGGCTATTTTATCGTCCATTTTGGCTTTTCATGGCGATGCTTGAGCTACGACGGGCCGTAAAATATTTATGAAAGACACTGGTGCCGTAAATTTCGTTGGGTCTGACATTTCGTTAGCCTTCTTGTCCCTTCATGACGGATGAACTCGTTAGGTGCTGCACCTCCAAGACGTTCGCTCGTGTGAGAACGCGACGAATATTATTTTGCACAGGGAAAAATTGTAAGTGTACCTCCGGGTGGTTCCCGAGACAATTATCTTTCTTACTCACGTAGGGATGTCCATTCTTTTAGGCATGTCTAGTGATGAGAGGTCGGACAAAATTGGAAGGCTTGGTGGTGTTATTATATGACTATCAAAAGATTACACATTGGGACTCGAACTGAATAGAGTCTTGCAAACTGTTCACTTGTTGATGGCAGTCTTTGCAAGTTGCGTGCGTGTTCAGGCGCTCCTGTAGGTGCTTATCGATTAAATAACATAAACATTGGAAAGCTGTCTGAGGAATGTTTTGAAAGATTACTTTTCAGCACGAGACCTCCTTTACTCTATCCTAAACTGGTGGCGCCACCCAGAGAACCGATGTCTACCTGCATTCGTGTATACCATGTCATCTGTCGGCTTGATGCAGGCAGGTAGATGTCTGCCGGTTTTTCGCTTCGAGGACGGCGTTTCCTGGTCAGATTGGGAACGAGTCCAGGAGCGTGGAAAAGAAGATAGCTGATGGTGTTATCTCTTTCGTTGCAACAGTCATATTCAGGATTAGGAAATGACCAGGTGAACAGCGGCCATTGTTCTGTCGATACAAGATAACGCCCGACATACTGTCCTCTCATTGCTGGTGTCTAAAGGATAACATGACGGTAATCGTTGATAATCCCCATAAGTCCCTTTTGTTCACACTAATAAAAGAAGCAATCTATGGTAACACCCCATTGACCATCTCCTCTCTTCCACGTGAAGTGAGCTCACTTGGAAGCTTACTGACCGTTAAATCTTCCCAGATTTGACAGATTTAAACTCACTCCGCTTCTCTATCAACTTTAGTCTCAACAGTTGTATGCGGCTACCAAATTCTTGGAGGTAAAGTGATCACATATTTTTGATCGCAGCTATAATTTTGATTGCATTTTCCTGCGGTTCGAACAGAGAGAATTGATGGGGAAGTCTCTATGTGTAGAAAAATATTCACAAATTTTTACACAAACTGGATTTTAATAATCGATCTGATAATATTTATTTGACCTCCGTTACCACAATGACATGGCTGGAAGCTAGAGAAAGCTTTATTTTAATCGATAGGAAAGGCGTTTACCGGTCTTACGGTGTGAGACCAACAAGTAAGGTTTCAAAGGAAGCAAGTTGGCTGCAGCTTTAATCTTGAAGGAGTTATTTCCTTTTGGTGTGAAGGCTCTTGAGGCACTGGCGTTTTTCACTTGAGGCTCTCTTGGAAAATCAAGTAGTGCTTGCCACAACAAAAGTCTTCAATTTAACGCGAAATTTATGGATTATCCCATAGAATACACTCCTGAGAGAAGCACGAAGCCACTTGAGTATCTTGCAGGGATGGTAACAACATCCCAAGGTTTGAAATACAATAGTCACCATCTAATCAAAATTCCCCTCCACAAACAATAGCAAACTATTTTTGACCGTCATTTTCAAGGTGAAATCCCATTAAGCCACAGTGAAGTATCTTACATAAGCGAAACATATGGATCGACATCTGGGAGGCTGGAAACCAGCCTCCGGAAGATCGTCATTTCTAGTGGTGAAGTTTCCCTTGCTATTGGCTGGAGTGATGCGCCACTTGGGATGACGATCATTGTTGCCGGCCTTCCATCTGGACTGCGAAACCCTTGAGAAGCTCTTCAGTCTTTTATGATGTTACGTGGCATCTCAAAAGAGATTTTACATGGAACAACATTGTCGGAAAGCAGAAATGATTTGGATGGCCGGTTGCATAACCGTGTATCTTCTCATTGTGCTCACTGTCCGCGATGCACCTCATCTGGCGTGTGGCACAAAAAAGCACTGTTAATTTGGACTCTATTCTTGACAATCACGTATACAGATAAGTTTTTCCTGAAGTTCCTCAAGAGGTTCCGGAACCTTTGGAACCCGATGGCGCTTCCGGTTTGTACGGCTCTGGTCTTCGCTTTGTGTGAGTTGTTGTATAGAGGGTCGCCATGTTTGTTTGGCCAATTAGATGGGTCGAACAAGGCAGCTTGACATGAACTATGATCTTGATCATAATATTGTTATTCATTGTTTTGCGCTTGAATAGTTGAATGGCATTGTTTTGTTGGCGGCGAAAGATGGACGTCCTGCCGTGATGATAGGGCCGTCATCTCAGTCCGAAGTGATGGACCTCAGTCATCGATCGCCACATCGATAAGCGGACCTGAACTTTGTTCTTTGCTTACAGTGCAAGACAAAATTAACCGTTAAAATGGGCGCAACATTCAAGCTGGAGCTTACTTACCCCTTAGCCAATGAGAATTAGGTTTTGCTGTATGCGCAAATTTCATTGGCTGTAGCCATCTGGCTTCATCCAACACCCATTTTTAACGGTTTATTTTGTCGTACACTGTACTTGGCCTTCGATCGTCTAATACCATTCCGGGACATCTGGCAATGATAATCCTCAGATAGGACATTTCCACACAGACTATAATTTACTCATGACATGACTTGGTATTTTATTAACCTTTTTTGTCTACAAAAATTTTGTTTCGCTTGGTAATTGCTGGTTTGTACAGCGCTGGGCAGCAAAGTTCAGTGGCAAAGTGCTTGCAAAGTGCTTGTAATGGCGGATCTCTGCGTCAGCAGCTTTTCGAGCCTCCTCGGTCATTTTACTGTGTCACGTGAACAATATTATTGGTGGAGACTATTGGGTCGCCGTGGAATAAGTCCAGAAGAACCACGATGGGACAATACGCAACATGCTTCCCCATGACCTTAAGGGAGCTGGGCAAATGAATTGAACCAGATTGCTATCTCAAGCGGCGCACGCTCTCAATTCAATACAATGTGAGCGTGCGCCACTTGGGAAAACGATCCGGTTCGATTCATCTGCCCACGTCGCATAACCATAAGATGGAACCCTTAAGCAAAAGGGGCCTTTCTGAAAAGACTGATGGTCGGAAGGAGGAATAAAGAATCAGAGGCGTTTATTCCTTGGTCGATTGAGGTTTCGAAGCTACTCGTTATGCAAATCGGAACTACTGAAGGCCGGTCCGCACCGTGTCGAACTTCCTGGTTGTCTTGCCGAAGGTCTGTGGTTCAGTTGTCAGCGGAAGATAAATTTACGGTATCTTATTCCGACCCTACAAAGAATGTCATGGTGAAGTCGGTTGGCTTTCGGCGATAGTGCTTGTACGCTGTCAGTAATTAGCTGGTCATTGCGGATATTTCGCTTTGACAAGAGCCGAGAAATTGTTATTAAGAGATGCTGCCGACAATTAATCACTGCAGCAAGAATGACCACAGTTCACTTTAATCAGTATGCACCCTGTGTTGTCTGAATGTTCTTTTGCGAGAAATAATGTCTCGTGAAAGAGTTCTCTGTCGGAGCTGTCGAACCTTGACACTTTCGTTCGCAGCGAAACGAGCTGTGAGACAGTAAAACAGATTCCGATTTGGTCTTTTTGCACGTCTTGCAGCTTGTAAGATTTCTCCTTGTGGGTCGACACGTGCCGGTGGTAATGCTACCTGTGCTTGAAAGGATGGCTAATGATGTCAAGGGTTTGCGGATGAACACATGAAAAAAGATGACACGAGACGATGGGTGTGTAAGATGGATAAGTGCCCGGTGCAAAGACTTCGCAATAATATATGTAGGGCTGATGGAGGGATGGAGAAGAGGGCTTTGCAATGCACCGTTGAGTGCCTAATAAATTATTACAAATGGCGGTATTATGGCGCAAAGGTAAATAAACGTTGCCAATCTTGTGTCAATAAATTTGCCAATGTGGAAGCGCGGGAGGGAATGTTAGCTTAGGAACGTGGTGCGTAAATTTCGAGCTTGTGAACTGTATCTAAACTTGTTTATGATGGAGCAAGAATTGATCTTGATTCTCGCTCGATCAATATTGAAAGATGGCGCAACGTACAAATATTCGGCTTGCACGTTAATGTTTGTGCGCTACTTCATCGGGGTGCCTTTGAGTTCTCCGTTATTAGGGGTTGCCTCTATGGTTAAATTACTTTCACGCTGGAATAATTTCATTGATGGGCCTAGTATTGAGCATGGTCATACTTTGCAGGAAAATGCAGATTAGAAATCAATTTAAAGTCAATTTGAAGCGACGTCGTGAAAGTTATCCGATTACAGAAATAGATTGGTGCGTATGCGCAGCTGTGGACGTCCTGTTGTGAAAACGTTATGGCGCCGTTCGTGGACCTCCAAGGACCTTCTGGAGGAGCGAGGTTCCCGCTGGCTTTCCCTGTTTTCTTTCAGCGAAAGAGCTTTTTCTTGCCCTCCTTGGCCTGAGGTGGTAAAGTCCTTGAAGCGTATTGAATTTCCCGACGTGAAATTGTTTCACGACTGGGAGAAAGTGCGGGCGTCACTTGATCGAGGTCACTGCGTCAGTTGAACGGGGCTTACTGTTCCCTAATTACTCTGTCATGAGAGGGATTTTGTCCAGATTTTCGTGATTGCGTGATTCTTGTTTCGAAGAAACATAATCGGGTGACTACTCTTGTCCGTGTTTGGAAGGATATAAGGAACAAATGGACAGATGAAGCGATAATCAGATGGGGAGGGATTTTCATGGTGCTCAACTTCGGACGCGGGACGGTGATGAGATGGTCAGCTGCTACTTGGACGCGTGGACATTCGCTCAACTCTTGTGCTTGTCAGTCTTTGTCCTGACTTGTCCCGACTTGACGGAAGCCATTGCAAATCCCAGAAAGTAAGCGAAGAGTGAACTGAGTGGTCAGACTAAGCGGCGAAAATTGAGTTGAAAATTCCTTGGACCACTCTTCAGACTTGACAGTGCTGATAGAGATTAATGAGGAAGTGGAAATGGCTTCCGTGTCGCGACAGGCCCTCGTTTGCAGACAAAGAAAAGCGCCGGGACTTTTGAGACTAGTTTTTATTTACGGCTTCCTTTGGCAGTTCGAGTTCCTCCAAGACTTCTTCCCTGTCGTGGATCTCGTGAATACGCTAATAGAGGGCTCGTAGAGTACGCGAAGTCGGCTCTTGAAGTCTGACGTATGAAGTACTTCCGTGTGGGTGACAATGAGGGACAATCAATCACCATGATACGATGACTGATCAAGCTTCTGCTGAACATGTTCGTGGAAGGTTTCTTGATAGGTTTTGGCCTTGAGGGCAACACTTTGCTATTACAGATGGGGGTTGCTTTTGATGAGGCAAGCTGTCATAGAGACTTTTAACTGGATGTTGTTCAGTCTCTCTTGCACATCAGATGACCAACTGACCGTGTCCGGGCTTCGTCATTTCCCCTCCAAATCCCAGAGGGTTTGTCATTTCAAACTATTATAGCGATAACAAGAAAAATGATCATCGCCTTGATGTGCTATAAACGCCACTCAATTTGAGGGAACGCTTTTGAATACAGGCCCCACATTCTTTAGTAAAGTCTTTACATGAAAAGATGATTCAAGTCACGCAACAAGTATGAATTATTCTCGCCTTAAACATCTTAATTACTGAAGAACTTGACATCAATAGGATGAAACATCCAGAGGGAGGAGAGCATGTTTTGCTCACTCACAAAGGATGGGCAGTTCGTCACTTTTCATTGCATGCACGATTTTTTTCCGGGTCTGGTTTTTGTCCATTCGGGTCTAGATTGTTCTTCGGGATAATTTCTGTCATCATCGTAATATTTGGCAAATCTGGCAAATCCATCTCGTCCACTCTCACAGACCTTCTTGATGAGACTCAAGTTTCCATATCCTGTCAAAGTAGATAAGATCAGCTTGATCAGAGACTTTGAACGGGTCCAGAAGAGTAGTGCGAATTGAGCGGACACTGGTCGCTATCGCTGTTGGCGTTTCCTCCTTCCAGCGCGCCGAGCACTTAGCTCTTTTACATCAGGGGCAGGAAATTAATGCTAATTTCATTACAGACTGTAATCGGGACATGTTCAGCGGAAATGGTAGCTGAGGAGGGAAGAGCGGTCAGGCGTGCTAAATACCGTCACAAGCGAACGTATTTTCCTCTGCATCCATTAGAAACACTTGTCACATCTCCTCTACACATATTTTAGGCAATTAGGGCGATTACAAGATGGGCGTTATGATCCTGAGAGCGAACCTGGAAATTATGTTCAGGAATGATTTTCGCGAAACGGAAAAATAAAAACACTGCCGGGTTTCTCGTGATGAGCAGAGCTTCTTGGAAATATGAGCCATTCGTCTTCTTCTTGGGCGTGTATCGATTTCTCGTGTGACCCAGAAATTTTAGAAGGATCAGGAAGGAATAAAAGCAAGAAAGAGCTGCTTATTATTTTATTGCGTGTAATGCAAGGCATACGAGAGGCATAGCCTTCTCAAAGGCGACCCATAACAATGGTTGATTCATTTTTAAGTCGAAATGGAGACGTGGGGAGGCTTAGGAAATGATATCAGAAGACGAGAGCCTGAACTAGTTTGAGGGGTTATTGCGAAAATGATCCGTGTGATGGAACTTTGGGTCCATTGTGCGGTGGGTGTAGGAGATGCGGATGGTCCAGTATGGCTTACGCTAAAGCCTTGTTCGTGTCTCTACAGATTTCCTTCACAAACATTTCACATTTGATCCATTTTATGCATCATTGACCAGCAAAGTCTAATTGTGCCTCTATGTTGGCTACTTTACAGCGGATTTTTCAAATCTCGGTCAGGCATTGATCTCATCCGATTGCCGTGGCGGCACCGCCGATAGCCGGCTGCTTGAAGCCTTGCTCGTGCCGTTAAAAATTGACCGTACGTCGTTGGATGAGGGTCAAATGGTCAACGCAAGCCATTTCCGCCACCCAAAAATCCATACATAAAAAACCCACCGAAGGACTCCTTTATTTCGTGTCGTACGTGGCGCTACCGGTCAAACTGGAAACGTGAAAATATAGCTGAAAAATCCAATTATGTGGCTGAATAGAAGAGTCTCTAATATTTGTTTCCAGTGGGTGCGTTTGATAAACTTGTAGTAATAATATCTTTGGAGAGAAGTGAATACACCGCCATGTTCTGGATGAATGAAGTTTAGTGTGATGCGACCGGACATGGCAAATCTATCCATTGCTTTGACTTTGCTCCGCAGGAATCGCCATTGAAAGGATGGAAGACATAATTATGTTCTAGTAATGTTTGCCTTGCGATATGGTCTTGGCTGTAGGATAAGGATACAGATCAATGATTTGGCCGCATTCTAGTGTCGACAAATTTAACTTTATCACACGACCCTTTCCTTCTATCCGATGACCATCTCCCGTGAAATTTGCTTGTTTGCAATCACGAGAAACACGCTCGGAATTGCTACTTTCATTGCTCTTCCACACCGTCGCTAAAAATATGATGGCTCAAGCGGCTGTCAAAAATTATCGGTTGGAAGGGCCCGAGAGTGTCATGAAATCGTTGCGTCAATATTTGCGTAACACAACATAGACATCAAAGAGCACTTGATAATAGCGAAGGTCAACCAGCAAACGCCGTTGGGTTCTCGCTCAAATATCCAGCCATCTTAATTTACTTGCATTTTTGGAAACGCTGGCAATATTACAAATGTATAATTCCTGCTAGTGGGAAATGGAGACGTATCGTAGCTTCCGGTTCTCGCTATATTGTGAGGTGCGCTGACGAAATAGGCATGACATGACATACACACATGAGTCATGGGCGGCTGATCACGTAAACTATAACAAGTTTTCAAGCAATCAGTGGTACGGTTCCCATTCAGCAGCCATCCGCCGTCTGTTCATTGCGGTGAAACCTGGGAAATTCTCTTGCTTTCATTGCGGCATGCTTTAGTTCAGAACTTCGGAGTTTAGCAGAGTCTGGGCATGAATGCCGCATGAACATTCGATCTCGAGCGAGAACGAGGACCGTAGGAACCATGATCCTCCTCCGTTTCCTAATGTTACCGTATCTTGCAGGTGCAATGGGACAGCTGATACTTTCTCGGATGGGCAACATAACCGTCCACGCTGGCCAGACCGCAACGTTCTCTTGTGATTTGCTCAACGCTGGTGCATCTGGATGGAATCACATAGAGGAAAATGTGTATCTGAGAGGCGTCGCAAAGGCAACCACGGATTTCTCCAAGTTTGACCCTCACTACTCCTTCGAGGATCCTGGACCGACCGGCACGCAGCGCATGTCCATCCACAATGTCTCGGCCGTGGACAGCGGTTCCATTACGTGTTTCGCAGCACCTGCTGCGCAAGCAGAATGGATTAAGACAATTGCATTCCTGACCGTCTTAGTTCCCCCGAAGAACGTCACTGTCCTGAAGTCAGCTTTAAACAGCGAACGACCGGAAATCAGAATGGACGAAACTGTCAACTTGACGTGTCTCGCTTTCGAAGGACAACCAAAGCCGAAGCTCATATGGTATCGCGGCTCTAAACAAGTTTCGGGTAAGTGAATGAATAGCCTTGTCGTTATAAACTTCACAAGACCTCTTAAGAATGCCCTTTTTCTCCTTGCAGAAGATTTGTTCCACACGTTACGAGAAGGCTTCGAACCGAAGGGAAATATAACATTCAGTTCTCTTCTCTTCAAAGCAGCTCCGGCGGACAACCAAGCTGACTTCACATGTCAGGCCGAAAGTCCTGCATTGCCGAATCCAGAATCGCGTACCGTCACTTTGGACATTCAGTGTAAGACCGCTGTTAGGAGCTCGGCAATATCGTCCTTTCAAGTGGCGCACCTTCTAACTTATACCGACTGGAGGCGTGCGCTACTTGGAAAAAAGGATCTGGCCGAGTTTGTTTGCCGAACTCCGTTACTGTAGTTTCAGTTGTCTTCCGTCAACCCTAATTTCGATTCTGATTTTTGATGCGAAATCTGCCGTTGTTTTGCAGATCCTCCGGTGACCCCGGTGATTCAGAACTGTGGAGAGCGGAAGGCCGTCCGTGAAAACGACCATGTGTTTTCGCTGACTTGTGTAACGGACGGTGGTAATCCGACACCTCGTCTGACATGGTTTCGTAATGGTCATCAGGAGGAGAGTAGCACCGACAGCTCTCAACTAGGTAGCCCACGCGGTCGTGCTACCTCCGTTCTCACCTTTGTGCCACGAAGGGCCGACAATGGAGTGGTGCTGAAGTGCGAAGCCGTCAACGACTTGATGCCGCGAGGCGTCGCTGTCCAAACCATCTTGGACGTCCACTGTAAGTTACCCTTCCTACCTTGAACCATCGAGTCAGTTATAATTGTTCAATTGTCTTGCAGTTGGCCCGGAGAAAGTGACGCTTGAAGCCCCATCCAAAGTTAATCCCGGAGATACGGTTGATCTCAAGTGCAGCTCGACCGGCAGCAACCCGCCGGCGGACATCACTTGGACCATCAACAACAAACCCTACACCGAACGAAGCAAGCATACCCAACCCTCTTCCGACGGTGAGTCCTCCGACCGAAATAGCTTTCGGGGTGGAGTACAATGTTAGTATAACATTTCAGTTATAACCGAATTGCTTTCTCAAGTGGCGCACGTTCTCAGTGTTTTCGACTGGTAGCATGCGCGACTTTCGAGAAACTGTTGTATTGTTTTTGTCTACAGTAGTCCCAATTCGCGAGAATCAGAGTTTTTTTGACCGGAAGTTCGAACTTCGTTCAAAATCCAAGTCCAACAATGAGGCTTTTGGTTGCAGGGTCTTTTGTGACGACGTCGACAGTCAAGTTGGTTCTTCGCTCGGACGAACACTCCGACATCGTGGTGGTCTGTCGTGCGAGTAACAAAGCTATCGGCGAAGTGGCGAGCTCAACGGCCATTGTGACCGTAGCTGGCTCGACGGTACTTCCTCCCACTCAACATACACCTAACAGATTCTCCGTCTTCGATCAGGCCGGAAATGAGCTTCTGGAGTCAAACAGCACGGACTACGCTCCCTCAGATGCCAGCCTGATTGCCGGAACGAAGCCAGAAAGTTGGACCATGATTGTGGCCATTGCCTGCTCTGTCGGTGGCGTAGTCTTTTTCGCACTGATAGGTTGCCTGATTTACGTCCTCATCCGCGGCAAAGCCAAGAAGTTTGAAGGTATCAAGTAGTCTTTCACCAATGGAAACTGATTTCTTAGGTTGTCGAATATCAATATATCCTTTCCAGAAATGGCCAACAGCGATAGTTCCGGCAGTTCAAAAGGCCACACGGAAGTCTGCAGTCAGAATGGCCTGGAAGCTGTCGATTCTGGCATCTCCGAGATGGATCATCATAAAGTCTCCCACGACTATCTTCACCACCCCAAAGGTCCTGTTTCTCCTTCTGCAGTTCGGACCAACGCTGCTAGCACCTATCTTCTGGATGAAGCCTACCATAGTCCTTATGGAACCTACAAACACTGGACCGCTCCTGAACCCGGTAAGTACTACAGCATCACTTTCATGTGCCTGCATACAGGGTATCTGTATATACGGCGCTTTGGCCCAAAGTATGCAGTCTCACAAACCACGGTTTGGGAATTAGGAAAGCCTTGAATGGAACTCTTACCATGTTTTCTTCCCAGTGCATCATGATATGTACAACGAGGTTGGAGTGGACTACGAAGGTGAAGGAGACTACACGGAAACCCTAAGACGGACAGCCATGCAGTCGCTGATGCCGCACCTGCATAACCACAGTCCTTCACCCTTACGCCCCATACCCATGCACATATCCTACGAGCCCATCCACAAGACATCGATGTTGTCCACTTTCCATGGACAGCATATCCCAACCTACAGAGCAGAAGCTTTAGTAGATGAGCTGAAGGGTCATTTGGTGTAACTGTGATTTCAGGCAGACAGTAAAGCAGCACTAGAGAAGCACTTCCGGGTGGTAGATGTAGGGAACTGAGCAAGGACAAAAACCTGTATTGGCGATCCCCGCAAGAGTCACAAAGTTAGATTTCATGAGCTGGACCTTAATTTTACCAAAGATGTGATGGGTAGTGCACGAGGGAATAGCTTCTCTCCGCTACCGTTGATTAATACAACAAGTGTTCGGACAAGGATAAGTTTTTGGCTGTTGTTTTCTTCATTTTATCCATATGGAACATTTTACTCTTTTAGTACTGCTCTAGTGGTACTTTTGACCAATTAGTATCGGAGAGATTGAATTACGAAATAAGCTTACTTGCTCAATTTATCCTCATACTTGTAATAAATGTTTTTATGTTGTTGGACGGTTTTCTCTTATGTTCACGATCATTTTTTGTGGCCTTTTTGTACTTCATGGACAGTTGATAAAGGTTTTATCGCAATCGGTGTCAATTTATGATCCAAATTTCAGGGCTTGTGTTTACTTCGCCAGAACGGAAACGGCCACGGGTCAGTGGTATACACGCTGCGAAGTGAGATGTGACATGACATGACGATGCGGCAGCGTAGCGTTTTCCCAACCAGTTCAGATGGTTTGCGAACGGCACTAAAACATTCGGCTTCTGAGAGGCGGAGCGACACGTGCGGTTTTCCAGAAAAAACATTCGGACCAGTTTATTTTCCGATTTTCTTGAATTTCTTCTTAACTCTTTAGTTCTCCTCGCCATTCCCGTTTCTCTCGATTGCTTTCACTTCGCTACCGCTTCCATATTCACCTGCTTTCTGTAGGAGGAGGTCTTTGGTAGTTTCGGGCTTTGGGAAGACCCTCCTGCACCCGTGGAACCGGTGCAAGAATGGTCGGAGTGTGCAGTGGAGTCGTATACTGGCACGAGCAAGCTGCCCTTCCGGGCCCAAGATTCCAGCAGAATCCTGGTATCCTACTTTCCGTCGTTCCCATCAAGCACGTGGAGTCGATTGGTGGGCGAAATCTCCAGGAAGGCAAGATCTGCAAGGCTCGTTCCCGAGACACCTACTATCCGTGTATCCTTCTGCAGATCCATCCAGGTAACATTTAACTACAAGAAAATTAGCGGCAAATTCTATTTTTTCTTCATGCCTTGGCTACGACTTTCTGTGTCCAAAGGTTTCGAGCCTCATGAGCTATGGTCAAGAGTCATCCGCGAGCAGAACTTCTTGGAAGAAATGGGTGCCGAACTGGCACGGGAACTGAATGGAAGTCAAGATGTCCCGGTAATTGTGTGTTCAACTTCATGTCGATTGATTGTTGATTTGTTCCTGTCCATCTTGATGCTCTTGTCCTACCAGGAAACACGCGTTGATCTCAGCTTGCCCTCTGATGTGGAGAGCAGCGGTAGTAACAATTCTTCGTTCACCACGCGTCGTCGGGAAATCATGCTGTTGAGCGCGATGCAGCCACCGAAGGTTGGTCGGGGAAGCATGACTGACACCAGCTTGGAGGAAATGGATACCGATAACTCTGATCGGGACGGACGAAAGACGGCTTCTCCAACTCGGCTATCGACAGGAAACAACCCAATCAAACGGCGTCGCACGAAGCGAAACCTCGACTATGACTTCTCGGGCCGTACTTCGCGCGTTTCGGCTGATCCGAAGATGCCCATGCCGAAAATCCGAATGAAACCAGGACCAAAGGTAGATCAGCTCTTGCTTTCTTCTTGTATTCTTTTCCAACAGTGGTGAGGTCTAGCTGATCCCTTCTAACTGTTTCAGCCGGGTCCTCGAGTTTCTAGAGTTGCTCTTCCCGTTGCCAAGAAAGCTCCTCCCAAGCGTTACATGTCTCTGCCTCCGGTAATGTCAGTCTCAGCTATCCCTGACGTTCTCATGACTCACCGTGGTCCCGTAAAAACAGAAGCGCTCTTTGTAAGACTCGTTCGTCTCTTCTTTAGTGTCTTCTTCTTCAGCAACCAGTAATTCCTGCTGTGTTGATTTACAGAAAACGATGATGGACGAAGATTCGTGGCACAAAGCTTTGAAGTAAGTCGTTGAAGTGATTCGTTTTGTTCGATCTAAGCGGCTGAGCAGCATGACGTTCCTGTACTTTCAGACTGATTATGCAGCTTGTCTTCTCGAAAGAAGACATCGCGCGTTCCGTTCCCACTCCTCAACGAGCGAAATGCCATCCCGGGTCGAAACTGTATGACCAGTCGTTAATGAGTGCCATCTTCGGTAAGATCTCTACTTTAAGTTTCAATGGCAATTAAATTCCTGCATAACCTTCTGGCTTTCCATTTTCCACTGTCCTGTCTTTTGATTTTCAGCTCTAGTTACGCGCTATTCGGACGAGAAGGCTTTGGTGTTTCCGCCTGACCGCTCGAAGATCCTCGTTGGTATTTGCAGCCTGAAGTCGGCTCTCAAGAAGCAAATAGCCGAGGCGAAAATGCTACAGAGTCTCAAGACATAAACGACCTTTTACTTCTTGTCATCCACTGTGTTTCTTTCAACTGTTTTTGACTTTTGTACTTTGTCTCGATGTTCTCCGTGCTGCCGCAAGCCGAGTCTCAAAGTTGTAGAGATTACCCATAGCACTCGTTCTGATGTCACATTCCTACTTCTCGATAATCGTTCCGTTTTAGTTCCTTGTTATCGTTTCTTGATGTTTACGACCAATTTCCAAAACTTTCCCGATCACCTAGTTTTTCACGTGAACACCTAGCGATGCTCCTTAGCGAAAGCTTCCTACCTTACCAAAGCGGACTTGTAGCAGGATGTTTTCTCTCGTCAAATTACTAGTACTACTGATTTTCAAAAACTGTTCGAAGATCGTTTATATAGAAAAATGTTCTGAGGACGTAGGAAATTCAGTTCGCAGACAGAAGGGATCATGCTGTCGGAAGAAACCTCGAACTCTGGGCCATTCTTCTCTCATAACACAACAATATTCGTCGTGCGTTAACGGAAAAAATAACACCTGCTGGAAAGGTTTTCAGACTGCCAAAGCTGCTTTGAATTGGCCCATGGACAGCTGACACAGCAACTCGGAAATCTGCATGGTGATGGTCATCTTGGTTGCAGTGTCCACGTCGCCAGAAGGGAAAATGTCGGTGGCAGGCCAAGAATCTCGCAGGAGTGTGCCCGTTCCAACTAACTCCAAGAAGCGCCTATGAAATTTCGACCAATGAAAACCAAACGGACAGAGTCGAATGGACATGCAACACGACGACGCAAACTCAGCTATAAACCTGAAAGCGATCTCAATGGGCAAGATGGTTCCGTCGGCCGTAGCTGTCGCGCAAAAGTGAGCCTGGAATAGAAAAGCGGACATGAACGATGAACCTTATCTCCGGTCGTACAAATTATCCATAGAAACTGAAACGAATCGGGACATTCAGGCATGCTGATCTCACCAAAAGATCGATGGCAGGATCCTTCAGTACGTTGAGGGTCGGAATGCGTTCTCGAAGATCCGCAAGCAACCGGACGAGGCCTTTGATGCTGCAAAACAAGCATTGACAAACCCAGAAAATCACCTCTCGAATCGAGTGCAGTATGACATACTTTGTCGAGGAAGCGTTAGCGGAGAACCAGGAAGACTCGTCAATGAGTCTCAGGCTGTTCTCCAGCTGTTCAAGAGGGACTAAAAAACAAGCATGGATTAAACCGCGATACAAACTCATTCACACACAGTGAGAACCACAATGAGAACAACTTCCCTCATTCTGACTTTGACTATTTACACTTCACTTACGTGCATTCGGAGGCGCTTTTTCTGTATCACTCAACAGTTCCAAGTTCTCTGACGTCGTGGCGATGTGTAGGGTGACAACAGCCCCGGATGAGCTGGATATCTTCAGGCCAGTCTCCGCCAGTAAGAACCCGTAATCTGTATAAGCTTTTGTCTTGTAACTCAGCACGAGGCACACATCCCAAAATGTTCTTCCTGATTTCCAAGGCATATCTTACCTTCAGCCGGATAGTTCTTAGAGAGATCCGCCAGTATCTTGATCGCCAGAGCGTTGACCGAAACCTCTAAGACAGACAGATAACCTGGATGAGTTCTACAGTGAATCAATTAACTGCGAAGTCCTCATCCTACCCGTCGGCATCGATTTCAGCGTAACAACCATGTCTCCGAGTAATTCGCGAGATCCGCTAATCACGACGTCTTTCTGGTACTGTCCCACCAAACAGAAAGTATCCACCATCTGCAAAGAGTGCAACACTCAGACCAAACAAGCTAATATGGTAGTAATTAGCCTGAACCGGGAGAAAGCGCACGAGTTGAGCGAGGTAGGGTAAGGCGTAGACTCACGCAGTCGTCGAACATCCCACCGGCGTTCTGGAGAGTGATACCTTCCAGAACATTCTGCAGCTTCGATATCAGACCCTGCACACTTTCCTTCGATTTAGCTGGAACGTTTATAGCAAACAACCGCTGAAAAACGGCAGCTTTGAAAGCTTCAGCACTGTATGCTGGGGCGCTTTCATCGGTGGTTTCGGGAGTGACCGTGAGCCGTTGATACTCTGTCGCAGGCACCTACAAAGACAGACCGAATGGTACTTTAAAAGCATTTCCTATGAGCCAGTGTCTACGACGGTGCACGGATGGAACGCCTTGTAGACTACGAAGCTTCCACAGCCATGTTCGTTTGCTGTGACTGCTGCCCTCGCGTACCTGGTAGAGATCACAAGCTGAAAACATGTTGGATATGCCAGCAAGAGACAAACTGGATGATTAAGTCAGACGAGAAGAGACGATGCTTCGTGGATGTATCCGGGAGCGAGAATGAAACTTTGATGGACTTCGAAAGCCCGAATGAAGATTTCGATCCTGTTCGCACTTCGCAATCGTAAACGAGTGAGTCATGACGTCATCAGACAAACATTATAGCTTGATCGGCCACATCACTAATGTGCTGTCCAGTGGCCAAGTCAAAGTGGGAATGCCTAACCTATTAGTCTGTAATGGTCCTCGAATGAAATGTGGAGCATCCTATTTTCACTCTAAAAAATTTACTTTGAACAGCCAAAATGCAGGAAGAACCAGTTGAAACTCAGTTCTCACGACAGTAGACCAGTGCACGAATGTTCCAACAGAGTCTGGTTCCAACGAGGATGTGCTCGACGTACGTTTGTAAAACCGTAACATCAGCTCGACATCAGGAAACCTGACTTACCAAAGTATTACATCGAAGACTGCAAGAATACTTATAACGGAGTAGTAATTTAGTAACGCTTCATATGACACGGACGACGACACATCCTAGGGAAAACAGGGAAACTGCGTCGCTTATGTCGATTGCGTATCCAGAGAACTCTTGGCAGCTTGCTCGATGAAGTTCGCTAGCTTGATATCTCTCTGCGACAAGCCGTTCACATCGTGGCTGCTTAGGGTAATCTGAACTTTGTTGTACACGTTGAACCATTCAGGATGATGATCCATCTTCTCCGCGAGCATAGCGACGCGCGTCATGAAGCCGAAAGCCGCATTGAAATCCTTAAACTTGAACTCCTGCAAGGACGAGGCTGCTGTTCAACACCTGACTGCAGGACGTTTCGTACGCGATCTTCAGCACACCTTACCTTGGTGATGGCATCCCTCTGGTCCACGAGATTCCAACCAGCTGACTGCAGCGGCGCCAGGTACTGAGTCCGGTCTTCCGATGACAGCTTCGGGTATTTGTTCGCCTAAAGAAAGCCAAAGAAGAAGCGTTCTGCAGTGTACATGATAGCTATATAAGTGATTGCAATGGTGTACACCGTCTGCACCCACAATTCAGACAAACTCCATGTGTCTTACCATTCTGGGTTTGGGCGCGGATGCTATGCTACCGTAGCAAGCGACCCAAGGAACAAGGATAGTGTATCTCCGAGGAGAGATATCCGTCCACGACAGGGGAAGAGTTTTCGCTGATCGTACCACTGCTCTCGACACGAACGCGGTGTAGACACAAGCAGTCATTCCTCCAGCGTCTTGCCGATAGGAGTGATAGGTAAGACAGGATCATGATATATGGCAAACTGCGATCGATCATTGATGATAACAAGCGAGATGAAATCAAACATCAGTTTATCTGAAACCAGTTGAATAAGCTGATGCTTGAGCAGCATAACGTCATCGCGGACTGAACCAAGCAAAAGAGTAAAAGAGGGACATTCAATAAAAACCGTGGCATCATGCACTTCACCGGTGATAAACGTGGGCCAAATTGTCGCAATGTTCTCAGTGCTCGCAAGTAGCAAGTTTCATTGTTCTCGTGTTTTTTAAACGCTTGTGTTCTGCCCGGACCAAGGCTAGGTTACCGTTACCACATCTACGCTTCGCCAAAGCTGAAGATCTGGAGCAGCGAGAGTTGTTCCTGTTGAGACGGTAAAGGACGAAGACGTCTCCGTCATGTCCAACGATCTGCATAAGACGGATAGCGTGCCCACCGTGTCGCCCTCAGCTGGGCTGGATGGATGTCTGGACGAGTTGGATCCGGAACTCCGTCAACTAAGCCTGTCGATCTGGATACGTCCGGAGCTAGCGTACGAGGAGTTCGACGCTCACGATGTCTTGACAGCGTTTTTGGAGAACAAAGGTCTCACTGTTACCAGACACTATTGCCTACCTACTGCGTACCTGGCTGAGTATAGGAGCCCCGGTTACGATCCAGCCCTTCATCCTACCATTGCGTATCTGTCCGAATATGACGGTAAGTGGAAGCTTCATTGAAGCCCTTCGACCGCTTCGACATTCGCAATGAAGACATTGGCTTAGTTACACTTACACATACAGTACATACGATGACGATCCAACCACCTGTTGTTTGTCCGTAGCTCTTCCTCAGATTGGACATGCCTGTGGGCACAACCTGATCGCAATCGCGGGAGTCGCAGCTTCTCTAGGTTGTCGGAGATTGATGGAAGACTCTCGGAAGGCAGGAGAAGCTCTTCCTGAGCGGGTCGAAGGACGTGTATGTTGCTTGTAGCAAGGTGCATCAGAGTTTGTCTGATTGTCCTTCGGCGCATGGCATGGACGTGTTCGTCTTATCGGTGGTCCTTTCGCCTGCTAGAAGAATCTGATAAGAACTGGTATCTTTCTCGCAGATTCTATGTGTTGGTTGTCCCGCTGAAGAAACTACGGGTGGAAAGATCGACCTCTTAATGATGGATGCTTTCTCCTCGGTGGACTTTTGCATGATGGTTCATCCATATGGCTATAACATAGCTGAGCCGGAAATTCTTGGACTGCTAGAGGTACGTACACACTTCGGACTTGGTTGCCTTTCGGTGTTTAATACATGTTTCGTTTTTCAGTGTGAGGTCGAGATTCACGGAAACGAGCTGGACGCAGGTCTTTCGCCTTGGGAATGCGGCGCGGCAGCTACGGATTGCGCGGTGCTTCTGTACTCATCTTTATCGCTCCTCCGGCGAACGCTACAGCCGGGAAATCAGATCCACGGGGTTATTCTGGAGGCCGGTAGGCCGCAGTCTAATCGGAAATCATTCGCAAAACTGCACTTCTATTTGCGCACACGGACCACTTTGGCCATGGATCGTCTGAAGGCGTTCTTCTTCAAAGCTCTCCAATCTGTAGCTGATCTTTACGGTATTTCTGAACTCCATTAGTAAGTCACTGAATGATGTTCGATAATGATTACCGTTTCTCCGTAGATTGCACGTTCGAAACCAAGTTCGCTGAAGACCCATTTGAAGGCCTCGTCAGCAACAACGCTATGGCACGAGTATACAGGAAATACGGAGAACTTTTGGGTAAGTCAAGCTCAAATATGCGACGTTTGCGAGATGTGAAGCTTAGATTCAGAATGCGTTCATATAGTGGTAGCGCAAGACAGTAATGATTTGTATTCGGCCGTTAGGGTTGCAATTCCCACGGCTCCCGCCCACCTGGGGAAGCACGGATATGGGAAACGTTAGTAATGCCGTTCCTTCCATTCATCCGTTCTTCGCCATCGGCGACCCATCGCTGACACTCCATACTAAAGATTTCCAAGTCGCATCTGGAACACCAGAGGCCCACCAAGCTACAGTACAAGTCGCCAAAGTGATTGCACTGGTGGGGTTCGACTTGCTACGCGACAAGTCTTTGCAAGCGGCATGCAAAACCGACTTTTACAATTCGCCTGCAAGTTCTTCGAGGAACAGATCTGTCAGACCAGAATGACAAGCAGATGACAAGCAGACGTCATGTGTCTCCATGAAGAATTTTTCTGCTGGTTTAAAAATGGTTTCTGGTTCATAGTTAGTTGAATTCGGACCTGAAAGCGAAGCTCAGCTAGGAACTGTTCACGTCATTTCGTTCTCAATTTCTAACGCGAGAAGATCTTCATCGTCTTCCATATCAGACGTCGCGTATCCCGCCACTACAACTTTCCAATCGATACAGTTCGGAAGTTTCCGTACGGGGATGTACCGAAACAGCAGTGAAGTGTCATCTGGAAAAAAAACTCCTTCTGGCTTAGCGTGCCAACTTCAGCTTACCGAAAGCAATGGTTGCTCCAAATACTGTACTAAACAGATGGCGATACTGGCGATGGGAGAATTTACCATTGATTTCGACGCTGTTGCGCCACTGCAGCTTTCCACTTTCATGACTGGAGGCTTTCGAGACGGTGTCACCCTCTAGATCGACGAACTTCTTCTTCCGGTTGACAAGTTCTGCAAAACAGACAGTACATAGCATACTTTTTCAGTCGACTAGCGGTGTCATGCTCTCTGTGAAGAATGAATGTATGTATGTCTACACACTATGGTAGATGTTCTGAAGGGTGGAGAAGGCCACTGTTACGATGTTCATTGGCGGCGGAGTGACCGGTGCAGTGTCCATGTTCATGACGAGCTTGGACCTGCCGTACTTCCACTCAAGGTCCGATCGAGCT
Organism: Ramazzottius varieornatus; assembly: GCA_001949185.1. Classification (NCBI taxonomy): domain Eukaryota; kingdom Metazoa; phylum Tardigrada; class Eutardigrada; order Parachela; family Ramazzottiidae; genus Ramazzottius; species Ramazzottius varieornatus. Next base: position 107,391 of record BDGG01000005.1, read on the forward strand.
TGAATGCGTTGGTAGGTGTCGGACAACATGGCGATCAACAGGTTGATCAAGACTACGAGAACATGTATGTCAAGAACTATCTTCTGACTTATTAGATATTGGTCGAAGATCTGCGGTCCGCGCGACCTTCCTGGATACTTACCGACCATCGTGGCTGAAAAAATAAAAAAGTTTATTGAGTTATCATCCGGAGTAACTTTTGCGAGCTGAATGAAAAAGCGCGATGTACTTAGAAGGTAAACCGCAAAGAGTAAGACGATCAGTAGTGGTGCGAAGGAGGGTCCGTATTTTGCATCCGGAAGGTCTGGCGGGTTCACAGTCCCGAACAGCGCAAAGTACAGCAGCACGAAGCTGGCTAAAGGATCCACTGCCATATTCAATATGTGGGCGTCCTCGTACTCATAGTCTGGTGGTGGAGGATAGACGTCTTTGTAAAGTGATGACAGCATGAAAGTGAAGCCAACCATGAAGAGAATCAGAATCACCAGGAACCGAAGAAGGTCTTTGATAACATCCCGAATGATAATCGCGAAGGGCCTAAGTTACATCACCGTAGGTTGGTTTCAACTTGAAGACAATGGTGAAAAGATTTGCATACCCGAACATTTGGTGAAAACTCAGGTAGCTGCAAAGATGGTGTTATCTTCCCAATGCAAATATTTCACTTTGAAATTTGTCGAATGGAACGTAAGCAAATGAATTGAGCCAGATCGCTGGCTCACTGGCGCATGTTTCCGTTGTTATTGGCTGGAGGTGTGCGCCACTTAAGAAAACGATCTGATTGGGTCCATTTGCCCACGTCCTAAATTTTTACCTGATTATTTGGATGAAAGCAAAGAGGCTGGCCAGCGCGAAGATCTGATTTCGAGCATACAGTACTTCCGTCGTTTTGTAGTAGTCACTGTCGGCAAAAGCGAAGGCGATACCGTGAAGTACCACACCCATCAGGCACAGCACAATGATGACCACTCGAATCAGTCCCAGTCCATTCCGTTCTTCCTTCGTAGTAAACTCGTGCACAATCTTCCCAGCGATCCATATAAGTAGAAATACTTCTACTGCTGTGGGTGCTACGTTGCGAAATTCGTATAGCTTCTCGAACGAGGCCATAGCCGCCAGCAGTAGCAGTAATATGAAGAACATGTGGCTGACTATGTGCGACATCAGCTTGACAAAGGGAATATAGTTGTACTTGTGTCCCAGAGGAAGACTCGCGAAAAACCAGAATGGAGGAAAGAACAGGAAACCCAGAAAGGTGACGAAGCTATGCGTGTCACTCCAGTGCTGGTTACCGTGCCAAACCGCCGTCAGGTAGCGCTGAACGGCGGGAAGTGCCACCACTTCCTTGTGCTCGCCCTAGAAGTAAAACCCAGTTAAAGGTGCGAATTCAGTTCCAGATACGGGAATGTATGAAGTGAAGAAATGTGCAATATTCGAACAAATGATATACGGCAAACGAAACTTACAAGATCGTTATCTCAAGTGGCGCAAGCTTTTGCTCTTATTGGCTGGAGCATGCGCCACTTGAAACAACGACTTTGCACGTTGATTTGCCGGCCTCCCATACTTCTTGTTAGAAAAGATTACTAGTAATACAGCAAAGCTTTTACCTCGATCAGGATATTCATCAAAGACTTGTCCGTCGAATCCACAGCTCGGAGGATGACAGCCGGGTTGAACTTGTTGCAAGAGATAACCAGTAAGTCACTGGCCAAAGATTCGACAAACTTCGCGGCCAGGTTCAGATCTCGTTCTTGCTCCTTTTCTCGCCCAGCCAAGTCTGTGTAAAACCGAGAGATTTTTAGCCCGATTTCCACTGGAGATGCAGAGTTGATAATAAAATCTTGCAAGGGACGATTCTGTTCCTTTCGACCACACATCATCAAGTCGAACAAGAACGTCCGGTCTTCCATCAGTGAGTATGCATCGTAGGCTTTTGTGACGAGGAACAAAACCACCTGGGCCTTTGTGGCTCCTGCTGCTAGTCCCATCGGGATCTTTCCGTCCTTGTTTTTGACCGAGGTGGCAGCACCTGACTCAACCAGGTACTTGACCACTTTTAGATGACCCGAGATAGCAGCAAAATGTAACGGCGTCCAGTCATTCTGCAAAACAGTTTGAATAGAAAAATTTATTACGAAATTTTCTGTATGCTGCAGTTCGCCCTTGTAAGGCTCACATTGTCCAGTGCCGTGATGTCCGAGCCTTGGCCGACCAGCAGCGTGACCATTTCCAGGTGTCCATTTCCGGCTGCGAGCATCAGCGCCGTCCTTCCCTTCTTGTCACGGATGTCAATTTTCGGTCCGATTTTACTCAACAGCAGTGAAGCGACTGGTAACTTCCCATTTCTGGCAGCTGTGTGCGTGAGACAAAAGATGCGATTAGACTATCCTGGATGACTTGAAACTTGGAGGGTACAGTACAGACATTTCTAGTACCTAAATGGAGAGGCGTTGTTTCGGTCATTGTCGTCGCTGCATCCGCCATTACGCCGGTGACGTTAAGTAAAAGCCGAACGGTATTTTCTTGACCAGAGTGTGAGGCACCTGGAAAACCCATCCAAGGATGAGCTTGCACGGCGTATAACGAGAGCGGTTATGGCGTACAATGCAAAGCTGTCATTCCAGGCTCGATCTGGAGATGCTTGACCAGGGGATTGTTGGCGGTGGGCTGTTCCGACAAGGTGGTTGCAGGGACATCGACCAACAACTCCCGCACAAAATCACTTTGTCCACAAAATGCAGCCTGATAGAGACGAGAACTCGATGAAGCAAGAATCTACACGGAAGCTTCGCTGAGCTTCTAAAAGACCTTACCAAGTGTAGCGGTGTCAGTCCTGTCTGGAATGACGTAAGGTCAGACAGGTTTATGGACCGTTAGTGGTTCTAGTCGATCGATCATAAGGTGACTTACTTTTATACTGCAGACGTTCAAAGAAACTGCATCCCTCAGAGCATCCAGAATTTTCACGTGTCCGTATCTTGCTGCAAGATGTAGAGGAGTAAGTCCTTCCTGGAATACATCCCGATAAATTTACGAAGCAAGATTTTTCAAACGAGGTTATTACCTTGTTTTCTTCGGCAACAGGTGCGCCTTCCGCGATCAGCATTTTTACCATAATATCGCGACCGGTCGCAGCAGCGATATGCAACACTGACGACTCCGTAGACTGTAAGCCCCACAAGTTAGTTCACAACTACAAGTTCCATCTGTCGCAGCTTATCGTACCTTCACTTTCGACGACACGACCAGCTCTCTGTTATGAGCCAGGAGCACTTGAATGACGTCCACGCACCCATTTTTGGCGGCCTAAGTGACCAAGAACCTCAGCTTGATGTTGCATGAGTAATGAGAGAGAACCCACTGATAAATTTACCGTGTGAGCGATGTTCAGTCCCTTCTGCAAGAATACGACGTAAAAGATTACTCAATATACCAGGTCGCACGTTGGTTGTGTCGCATTGAGTTTTACCATGTCGTAAATATCGAAGAAGTCAGTATCTCTGAGGGTTTGGAGGAAAAGTTTCACTATGTTCGCATGATTTCCGGTAGCTCCCAGATGGGCTGGTGTGCGACCGCCCCCATCTTTTGCCAAGCCGTCGGCACCAAGACGCAGCAGATGTTCACAGATGCTCAGCTGACCGGCTTGTGCAGCTAAGAATACACTCTCGTCGAAATTTTCCTTCCAGTTATAGTTTGACTATGGACTTCATGGGACCATTTCATACCCAAGTGCAGCGGTGTTTTTTTCGACATTGACACGACGTCTGTGGCTGCTTGGTATTTATCGACCAGCAACTCCACGATGTTCGAAGCGCCTCTCTCGGCTGCAACATGCGCTGCGGTGACGCCATCTTTGTTCTTGGCGTTCACGAAAGCCTTGTGTTGTAGCAGGATGTCCACCACATCCAAGTGGTCGTTTTCAGCCGCCAGATGAAGGGCCGCTCGTCCTTCCTCGTCGAACACGTCCACGCGGGCGTGGTTCTTGAGTAGCACCCGAACAATGTCGGCGTTTCCTTGTTGACTGGCCGTGAGCAACGGCGACCAACCGTTCTATGAAAAATACAGAACTACAGGTGCAGAAAATTCTACTTGAAATTTTATTCGTTGATATTAATCGACAGAGAAGGCCCTCTACCTTGTCCTGCTTGTTAATGCCGGTAGCAAGCTTTTCGGCACCAAAGTAACCGATAATGGTCGAGAGGATTTCAAAGTTTCCATAACGTGCACAGTAATGGAGGGGAGTTTCCAAAGACTTAAAAACAGAAACAGACCGATCGAAAAATATGACTTCAGCAAGAGAAGGCTCCCTATACCTCTATTGTTGGGGCGTTTGGGTCACCGTGAAAATCCAGCAAGAGCTGAGTTAGCATTTGGTCCTCTCCGGGAAAATGTTCCTTATCCAAAGTCACTTGGGCCACTAGAGGAGAAATACAAAATTATGAGACTTTGGTTCACTGAGTGTTGCGGTACAAGGAGGAAACTAACCATGGTGCATTGCGGTTTCACCCACGTCGTCTGCCACGTTCACCGCTTGGGCAGCAGCGTCGCGGGACTCGGTACGGGTGATGAAGTCCAACAGTTCCCTGACCACGTCGTAATTGCAGCACAATGTCGCAATGTGTAAAGGGGTCTCTCCGCCATGGTTTGTGTCGTTGACGCTGGCTCCTTCAGCCATCAAGATCTTGACAAGCTTTAGCGAACCCGCTGTTACAGCAACTACCAAAAACCTACGGTAAGAGTTATTCGGATAAGGAGCGGGCTGATAAACTGCTTACCGTGTAACGGAGTGGTTCCATCAGTCATGCGAGACACAGGCCTAGCTCCAGATTTCAAAAGGTACTCAGCGGACAGATCTCCGTGAGATGACCTTGCTGCAAGGTGTAGGGGACTTTCTTCCAACGGGCCACCTGTAAAAGAAGAACAGAGACGGACGTGTGCGTCCGTGCCAGTAATGGCCATTCGACGAAGCGAGCAAGTGTGGACTGGAATACCTTTAGCATTGACCGCAGCGCCCCTTCCTATCAGAACCTCCACGACATTGGGGAATCCCGCTTCCACAGCTCTGAAAGACACAATTGAGGTGTACGCTGCATTATGACGCTATGAGATACCCTATAAGATTTTTACATGTGCAAAGAAGTGAAGCCCTCCTTCGTCGGCGCGTCGACCTTGGAGCCGTTCTTCAGGAGAACTTGCACGACATCCGCATGACCTAACAACAAAAGTGCCAAGTTAAAATCGCTTTTCTGCTGGAATCTAGATTACGTACGTACACGCACCGTTCTTGGCTGCCACATGCAAGGCGAGATTCCCTTCCTTGTTAGGCATACTGACCGGAACGCCTCGTTTGATAAGCAGCTCCACGGTAGCGGCGTGACCGGCCAAGGCGGCAATATGCGCTAAGGTCGAACCGTCCTTGGTTCTCGTCTTCAGAGACCCACGGAAACGTTCTACCAGCGTGTCCACCACGTTGGTCAGACCCTTCTCAACAGCTAAGCTCAAGGCCGATCGCCCTTCATTGTCCAGTATGTTCGGATCTGCACGCTTCTCGTACAAGAGGTTGACCGCGTCGATGTGCCCGAGCCTAGTTGCGAGGTGGAGCAAAGTCTCTCCATCAACCTATGTTTAGAATTTTCAACATATTTCTCCTGTGCAAACCAATAGGCTTGGATGGCCTTTTTAGCCTTACATTCTGGTTATCCAGAGGCGCTTCTTTTTCCAAAAGAATTCGGAATATCTCGGTGTTTTTCTTGCGGATCATGTAGTGAGCCAAGGTGTCTCCGTTCTGTTCCTGAAAAAACATATCGATGGTCGCTACGTCTTCCGGGTACACGGTCATGATGTTTATGTCTGCGGGAATGCGGAAGCATAATATACGAACTGGATTTTGATAACAGAGTTGCTGATGGGCGTCCTCTGACAGCAGTCCGTGGATGACGTGAAGGTTGCCGTTTTCCGTTGCGCGCCACAACGGAATAAACCCTTCCTGCAAAACATCCGTTTGAGCATAACTCAATAAGGAAATCGTGTACAGTCATGCAACAGTAGTTTAATTTGTTTGATCTTCCTCACCTTGTCCATCGTCATCTTTCCTTCCGGTCCCGACAACGGGAGGAGAAACTGCGTGATCGGCCAAGCTCCGAACTTCCGCATGACGGAAATATGGATTGGCAATTGTTCCAGTATCTACAACATACAGCAGACACTTATGCACAGACTTCGTTGTTCTCCGATGATGTGAGAACATAACCGATGACTTTGGAGTTTCCGCAGAAGCTCGGTGAAACAAAGAGATGATGGCTAAACAGTACTAACTCCTCCTTTAATGGTAGCATCCGCACCCAGCTGGATGATCAGGCGGACCATTTCTTCCTTGGCTTCTCTCGCAGCAATGTGAAGTGCTGTCTCCCCTTCCTACGCAGAATGTCAGATTTCACTGAGATGGCTGGCAGTTGGCGTTGAAGACTTACAAACCTGGTTTTTCGCGTTGATGTCGGCTCCTAACTTGACTAGCATTTCCGCGGGCACCGGTCGACTTTCTTTCGCACAAACCATCAATGGCGTCATTAGGGTTTCCTACAACGGAAGGAATATTGGTCGGCGCTTCTGAAACATTAGAACGTGGGCAAACGACCTGAACCAGATCGTTTTCCCAAGTGACGCAGACGATCAGCCAATAACAATGAAAATGTGCGCCACTTTAGAATTAGATCTCGTTCAATATCATAGCTCGATAAAGTCCCGTACCTCTTCGGCGAAAGCAATGGCCGCGGTGACCTGCTCCTGCTTCTCCGGATAGCGATTCGCTTTCTCCAAGAGCCGAAGAAGGTTCTCCAGAGACGTCCAGCTGGAGGTCTGACATGCTTCCATAACCAAGAGCCCAACGTTTTCCGGCAGTTCCGGGTTTTCCAGCATGTTGCCCGATCTCGGTGACGGCGACCGTCGGAAGAATTCGCCTTGTTCTCGATGGCCTTGATCCTCTCTTCCGACGTCAAGTTCATCCCCGTTCATGCTGCTGCCTGGCCTTTCCTCGTTCCTTGAGGACAGTCGCAGTCCTTGTGCCAGTAGCTGCTCTTGGGTCGCCATCACTGATGTGGACTTGGGTACTTTCCATTTCGCGGTCGTAGGAAGGAACTTGGCGTGGGCTGATTGAGACTTCACCTTCGAGACATCCGTTTGAGATGGTTCGACAATCTTGACATTGGTATGTTCGTCGGTAAGAGGCGATGGTGGAGGGGGAAAGTCTTCGGTCATGCCAATGTGATAGGTCCCGTTCTGGGAAGGAGCAGGTAGAGGAGGCAAGACGCGAACTCCCATAAAGTTCTTCCTCTCGTGAATTCGCGCCATTGAGCTCGTGCACTATGCTGCTCGCTCAAACTGGGAGATCGGATCATAGAGTAAGTGAAAATCTCTCACCGGGTCTTTATAGCAAGTGTTAGACGCAGTGGGCTTGCTTGTTCGTGGTTATGAGGGATTCAACCCGGAAATCGAAAATCTGTCGAACTATTATAGTTCGGCAGGTTTTCTGGACTGTTTACTTATGACGTCCGCAACAGCGTGCATGACTTCCGCATTGTTCTTGAGCTTGGTTTGTTTGTGTTAATACATGTGTATGCTTGAATGAATATCTTGAGTCCTTGCTATCCTGTGCCTCGGTTGTCCTGCGCTCAAGCTCAAATGGTTGTTTGCGATCTCAAAATCAAACTAACCAGCCTGCAGACTACGGGCAAATGAGACTTTACATGAAAGTTATTAGATGCAAAGAAGAATAGACTACAGTAAAAGTCAAAAACGCCGTCGGAAAAAAATTGCATGCATGCATATGGTTCGTGAAAGAAAATAAATTATTACTCTACCTCAAATATCGAGCTATCAAATCTCCTGCTCAATGCCGAGAAGCACCGCGGTATTCTCCAGCTCATAATCGGTTGCAGAGCCTCCGCGATACGCAGATACCACGGATTCCCAGTCGATCACATCGACCAGCCTTTTCACAGGCACCTTCTTGAAATGCGCCGAAGCGCCACCTATCATGTGAAATACACATTAGACCACACCAACGGAAGCCTCTCTTTGACCAGTAAACCGATCACGTGAATAACACTTCCCGTGCAAACAAAGTGTACCTTCTCCGGAGTCTTGGAAGCTTTTTCGCCAGCTTAGGACATGCGAACCTTCTCTGCTGGTCTTGCCACTCGGCGCGAGCTCTTCGGTCGACCCAGATCCGCCACCTCTACGCATACTCATACACTCTGGAAACATGACACGATATTCTTCCTTGTAAGTGTTGCACCACCGAAATCGACTAAGATATTACTTTTTAGACCCTTATAGGCATAGGTCGCGGAGACGGTAATCACATTGAGAGGCGGTGGGCTGATGGCGGACTTCTGAGTATTGATGATTAGCTTGGCGCGCCCAAACTTCCACTCAAGGTCCGATCGAGCTTGAATACGCTGGTATGTGTCCGATAACATGGCAATCAACAGGTTGATTAGTACAACCATGGTCACTATAAGAGAGATGTTATCATTGTTATGAGGCCTTGTCGGTACGAATAGTTCGTGATCTAGAGGCCGGCAAACGAACGGTCGCCTTAAGTGGTGTACGCGTCCAGCCTATAGCAATGAAATGTGCGCCACTAGAGGTAGCAATCTCGCACCTACGACCTCCAGCTCCAGTTAACTTTTGTGTTGGTCGACGGTGAAGTTGGGGACTTACCCATGAGGAAAATCATAACCAATATTTTTATAAGCGTGCTTGAAAACGGTGGACTGTTGGGCGCCGCTGGCATGTGCGTGGGATCCTACAATAAAACCCAGAAAATTTAGAGAAATAAGACATTTTGGTAATGTACAGTACTTACCACGAGGCCGAAAAGAGCGAAGTAGAGATATTGAAAGCTGACGAGCGGATCCGAAGCCATATCGATGATAACGCTGTGCGGATAGTAATAACCGCTTTCCGTCATGTTAGGCTGCTGAGTATCCAGGAACATGGCGGACGAACTGAAGGAGAAGCCGATCATGAACAATGAAAGCACAACCAGGAAGCGCATTAGGTCCTTCACGAGGTCTTGAATGATGATTCCCATGGGACCGAACATGTAGTGGAAGGATAGATAACTAAACAACGAAAAAGTAACTTCTCACTACACATCCGATCGGCGTATTGATTGGTTTCTGCTACAATGTGTTAAGCATCTTGCTTATGAAATATGAATTTCGGCCTGTTTCCGTACGATTCTTAACTTAGCAATGTTCTACGGCTCATTAGTCCCTGGAACGTCTTCAAGGACTTACTTCACAATCTGAATGCAAGCAAACAGTCCCGCGGTAGCAAACAGTTGGTTCCGAACGTACAGCAGGATGGTTGCCGTTGTGCCGGTAAACGCGAAAGCGATGCCATGCATGATGATACCCAACGCACAAAAGCCCAACACGATAATCCGGATCCATCCCAGTCCGCTACGTTCTTCCGCTGTGAAGAACTCATCGATGACTTTTCCGATTAGCCATACCAGCAGCAGCCATTCCGCCCATTCCGGTAGCGGATCTATTCGATCGTACAGGTTTTCGAATGGCGAGAGGAAAACAAGGATGAGTACCACGATGAAGAACAGATGGCTGACAATGGAACTCATCAGCTTCATGAAGGGTATTTCGCTATAACGCCCAATGGGCAGCGACATCACCAGCCAGAACGGCGGGAACAGCAGGAATGCCAGGAACATCATGGTACTCTTTCCATCGGACCATTCCTGGTTGCCGTACCATACATCACTGAGGAAACGTTGTACCTGGTTAACAGATAAATTCATGTGACAATATTGTACATGCTAGAGCCATCTGCGTACACCTGCATACACCTGACTGTGCAGTTACTGTATCAGGGAGTATGCATGTGAATGAAAAAGTGTGAAAGTCATACCGATGGCTCAGCTACGACTTCTTTGTGGCTTCCTTCCACCAAAATGTCCATCAGAGACTTGTTGTTCTGGTCGATAGCTCGAAGGACCAAGGCAGGACCGAAGCGGTTACAGGAAATGGTCAGCAAGTCATTTCCCAGGGTCTCGCAGAACTTGCTGGCCAAGATGCTGTCTCGCTCAAGCTCTTTCTCGCGTGAGGACTGGTCTTGGTAGAACCTGGATAGTTTCAGTGCGATTTCCACGGGTGAAGGCGAGGTCGTGATGAAGTCTTCCAGGGCTTTTTGGTGGAACATCTTGCCGCAGTTCATGAGATCGAACAGGAAAGCGCGGTCTTCAAGGAGCTTGAATACGTCGTGATCTTTCAAGATTAGGTACGTCAGGACATCGGTCTTCAGGGCATTGGCTGCATAACAGAGAGGAATCTTTCCATCGGAGGTTTCGCTGACTGGAGAAGCTCCTGCTTCAACCAGCACTTTGACCACTTTGAGGTACCCGGCTTTCGCAGCATGGTGCAATGCCGTCCATCCATTCTGTACAGAACACACGAGTAAAGATGACCGTAGAAGAGTGAGCAGATCGAAACTCCCAAACACTCAAAATCCTTCAACGTTGCCTGTGGGCAACTGAAACATTCTACCTATCTGGAATTCCGGAATGAATTTCATCTTTTTACAAAATGCAAAATTGTCATCTACGGTAGCTATTTGTATGGTCATGTTGTTTACATTGTCTTCCGAAGCGACATCGGCTCCTTGCCCAAGCAACAAGGAAGCCATTTCCTCATGGCCATTGGCACCAGCTAGCATCAGAGCGTTACGACCCTTCTTGTCGCGAGTATCGAGCTGAGCGGAGGACTTGCTAAGAAGCAAACCCACGATCGGAAGATGGCCATTGAGAGCAGCTAAATGAAGAGGAATCAAGCCGCTAATATCAGCGGCTGCATCCACCTGCACACCTATAAAGACAGAAGGATACCACTGCATGTTCTTACCGAAAGGCTGAACTTATTACCTGGGTAGTTCAACAGTAGACGGACCATGTTCTCCTGCCCACTATGAGCAGCGAGGTGCAGCGGAGTAAGGCCTGGTTCGCCACCAATTTCTTTGACGATGGCGTTGTTGATTGTTGGCTGATCTGATACAATGGTTGCTGGTACTGTTGTGAGCAGCTCACGCGCAAACTCGACTTGCCCATAGAAAGCTGTAAAGCGGCAATTGAATATATGTATGAGAGTCAGTTCAGCAGGCGGAATGAAAGGTACTCTGGGATAAGTTACCCGCTAGGTGGAGGGCCGATAGGCCAGTCTTCACACTGGATAACTTTAGCGAGATGAGTTCTTTCAGGATCTCGAGGACGGAAACATATCCAAATTTGGCTGCGAGATGAAGAGGTGTCATACCGTCAGCGTTCTCTTCCACCGGCGACGCCCCTCCTTCCACGAGGACCTTGACTACTTCTGCATGACCTCCGGCTGCCGCCAGATGGAGTGCCGTTGAGTCGTCGGTCTACGACCAAATTTAATCGTAATGTCTTTGCATAAATTTGATACTGTTAACCCAGCCAGGAGTAACTTGGACCCACCCGGATTTTTGCTGTGATAACTTGCTGTTTGTCGAAGCTCATCAAAAGGCGAACGACCTCATCGGATCCATTTTGGGCTGCAATATGAGCCACAGTATATCCATTCTGGAGAGGAGAAACTTCCATCATTGTGGGACGAGACATAGTGAAGAATGCACTGTACCAACCTCGTCTACCATTGTCATAGGATTTGAGTCTGCTTGAACTTTCAGAAAAAGCTCCACGATGGAAGAATGATCGTTTTCGGCGGCCAAATGCAACGGCGTAAGCCCTTTCTGAAGTAACACTAGACGGTAAAACATATCTCTCCATACAAGCAAAGCTTCGATCAAAGCTGCACACCTGGTCTTTGGCGTTCGGGTCGGCTTTCATCCGTAACAGCACATCGCAAATTTCCAGTTTCCCGTACTGCGCAGCCATATGGAGAGGTGTTCGTTTCGCCTACCAAAAGACAGTTCAGTCTTTGATTTCACACGATTTTGACGGGGATTTTAGTTTCGTACCAGCGACAATGCATCGATAGCGGCATCGTACTTTTCCACCAAAACCTGGACTATCTCGGTCCATCCCTTCATGGCCGCCAAATGTGTGGGAGTCAAGCCTAGTTTACTCTTGGCGTTGACGAAAGCTTTGTGGTGAAGCAGCAGGTCGACAATGTCCAGGTGCCCGTTTTCTGCTGCGATGTGCAAAGCCGCTTTTCCTTGCTGACAGAGACATATGGATACATATACGTGGTAGAACAGAAGGAAAACGGGTGTGCGCACTGTACCTCGTCGAACACATCAACTCGCGCGTTATTTCTCAACAACTGCCGGACAACCTCTTCGTGGCCGTGTTCCGACGCAGTCAGCAGCGGCGACCAACCGTTCTGTTTCAATAAAAAAACATTTGAGTTCCCGACCGATAGTTTCCGAGAGGCCAAACTCGTCACGAACCTTCGCCTGTCTGTTCAACGCGACTTGCAGTCGACCAGGTCCTTGATGCTTGATAATGGTCATGAGGATATTCACGTTCCCGCATCGAGCGCAGTAGTGCAGCGGAGTCTCATTGCTCTTAAATATTGCGGCCAATTGTGTCACACATACTAAACATGCGAGTCGAAGTAAAGAACAATCGAACCATTTTGGTTTGTATGTTGACGTCGGCGTTATAGTCCAGGAGAAGTAGAACGATCTTGACATCTTCCCCCTCGGAATGGGCCATATCGGTGGTGAGCTCCGTCGCGTAATGAAAGCTAGTTTCTCCTTCCTACAAGATACTCAAGATGTGGTTTCAGCCTTCGAAGTAACCAAGAGATCGTCGTACACTAGTTTGATCCACTCACCAGATTCTGCGCGTTGACCATGTTAGTGGCATCATTGCGCGACTGCTTGTTGGCCACATGCTCGATCAGTTCTTTGACGACAAAGTAATTGCAGGCTCGTACTGCAACGTGGAGCGCCGTCTCCCCGCTCGCACTGGTGGCCAGTGGGTTGGCTTCTTCCAACAGGAGAATCTGTACCATCCGAAGTGCTCCAAACCTGGCTGCGACATGCATGGCCGTTTCCCCGTTCTCCATTGTGTTGTTCACGTCAGCGCCAGATTTGATCAACATCTCGGCACAGAGCTCCCCATTGGGTACACGAGCGGCAATATGCAGCGGAGTCTCCCCCGCAGCGCCCCCTTTCACGTCCACTGAAGCTCCGTAACCGAGCAGCGCCTCCGTCACCTGCGGCTTCCCGTACTCCACTAAAAACAAGAAACGTTTTCATAAAATCCAAGCCTGAAACTAAACTTATTTTCTGCTTGGATGTAGAGAAAGAGAACGTTTCATTCTTTGGGATAGATGCTAATTTGAGATTTGCTGTTTTTCCAGATCTCGATGAACTTCCTCCTTTTTCGGCGGCGCTACTTCAAACTTAATCGATCAGTCGGTGGACGAATTCGCCAGTTCACTACGAATGTCTCTTGTGCTAAAATCCAAAACCTTGGCTTGCTCGACTTGCCTGCCAGATGTAATGCCGTGTAGTTTTCGTTTGTTTTCGCGTCCACAGGCGAACCGTTCTCGATCAGGATTCCGGTGACTCTGACGTGGCCTACGCGAAACAACTTTCAGTGACTAACTAAGAGGCACACGCGTTTCTACCGGAAGTGTACCTGTTCGAGCTGCGGCGTGGAGTGCCAGAGCTCCAGACTTGTTTGGCATATTTAGTGGGACACCGCGCTTGAGGAGTGCGATGGTGGCATCGGGATGTCCAGTCAAAGCGGCCAAGTGGGCCAACGTACTACCATCCTGCAAAGTACTGGAATGTGTGCTTTTGCAAACCACAAAGCACGTCCGTCCGATCTTGAAATCAATGGTCCAACTACGCATATCGCGCTGAAAGGGAGACTGATCAATAAAGCTCGCTGTATACCTGTGTACGAGCCATAATAGATCCTTTGAATTTCTCCGTCAAGGTCTCCACCACATTCGTCACTCCGTTCTCCACAGCCAAATGCAGAGCGGTACGTTGATACTGTGAAAATCATAGATTCGAATACCATCGTTTGATACCAAAAATCACAATCCATTAACAAACTGGGGCGTCGGTCGGCAAACTACTATAACCCAGCATGGTCGTCATTTTAAGTGACGCACATCTGCCTTGTCCTTGGCTGGAAGTGTGCGCCACTTACGAAGACGATCCTGCTCAAGTCGTTTGCCAACATTCCGAACGTATAATCTTCGTACTCGGTCTGCAATTTCCGGGTTGGCTTTGTAGTCGTGAAGTAGTCCAAGCACAGAGTCGTTGTGGGTGTGGGTGGCAATGTGCAGTAAAGTTTGGCCATCGTCCTGGGAATAAACTCGTGGAAGACCCACTCGACCAAGTCTAATATGGCATCTTGATCAGAGCACAGAAATTCTTACATTCTGAATATCGACCGGACCGCCAGCTTCGATCAGGATTCGCAGAAGCTCGCTGTTATTTTGACGCAGCACGTAGTGCATCACAGAGTCCCCGTTTTGCAGCTGGAAGGCGTACCATCTATATCGTGAATGTGTGCTAATGAATGAAACACTGCGAAAAAGTTCGTACCTTGTTTTGGTACGATAGCTGCTGGGGCGCTAGTGCCATGAGAAGTTCTTTAACGACATGCGGATTGCCTGCTTCCGCGGCGCGCCAGATTGGCATGAAGCCATCCTTCAATCACAAAACGTCGTGACACGGTATGTTGGTTGTTCAGAATGCTTTTGGGCTTTCGAACGATTTCCTACAACCAATTCACCAGATGTTACCTTGTCCAATGCAAGTCTGCCTTCTTCGCCGGACACAGGCAACAAAATCTGTACGATGGGCCAGGAGGCGACTTTACGCGAGCAAGCAATATGTAGAGCCAGCCGTCCAGTAGCCTGGAAAACAAGAAGAATTTAAGTAGTGAGCTGCACACATTTCACAGAAGTCTGGTTTCAATTTCTCTGGTCCTCTGGATACCTCTTCCGGGACCGTTGCATCGGCTCCAATATTTACAAGTAACTGGACTACGTCATCTTTGGCGTGCTCGGTTGCAATTGTCAGGACGGTTTCCCCAGCCTGAAAAAAAGGCCGAATGTTGTCCAACTCAACAGTGCGACGAACAAACAATCAACCGCCAAAATCTCCTCCTTGTTGACTCACCTTTGATACTGCGTTGACGTTAGCTCCAAGTTTCGTCAAGATTGTGACCTCATGTAGTCTGCTTTCTTTAACGCAGAGCATCAATGGTGTATACCCGGTTTCCTGATAAAGACGAGTGATAGAGACCTTCGATAAACCAAACTTGACTTTGGTATTTTTAGAGTGTTACCTCTGAAGTGGTGTTGACGGCGTTGACGATTGCTTCACGTTTTCCATCAAATCTGAAGGCTTTATCCAAAATCTTTAGCTGGTTATCCACTGATGTCCAACTCTGGGTCAGACAGGATTCCAGCAAGAAAGTTCCGATATTTTCCGGAAGGTCAGTTTCTTCATTGGAGAACTCCATGATGGATTCTGGCGGGTCCGGAAAGGGTACATGTGCAGCTGGCGTCTCGTTCTCTGAGGCTTCCATCCTGGACGCTAATGAGATCGGATGCGATATGGGGATATTCGGCAAAGGGGCGCCAGCAGACTGGTTGAACGAGCTGGGAGAGTCGAAGTACTTGGAGGACGATATGCTGATGATGTTGATGGGCCGAATCCGAGGAGAGCTGGTGTTTTCTTCTTCGAGAGCTTCTTGGACAGGCTGGAGAATCGAGGGCGTGTCGGTGTTTCTCAGTTCTCGTCGGACATCTCTGGACAGCTGGAGCTTTGTCTTGGGTTTGATCAACCGGACGGCGAACCCTGGTGATGGTTGGACCAGTACGCCACGATTCTCATCAGGAAGATTATCGGGTTGGGTTGATATGTTTTCGGGTGGAGGTAAATTCTCTCGGTTTTCCGGTAACGTGTCGGTCGACCAGAACCGAGGAGAGGAAGAGGGTGTATTATTTCCGGAATACGACATTATTCCAGTTGGATTAGTCTATCACCAAAAACTGTAATTTATTCGAAAAATTCGATATTGGGAACGTGCCACAGCAAAATGTGGAATCCCCTAAGTGCCGTAGTCTCGGTAGATCTGCTGGATATCCGTGTGCGTCGATGCTAGGTCCTGTTTGTCAAGAGTGCGTAACAATAGTTCGCGGAGTGTTTAGACATGCATTTCCGGTTCGCCCAAAGTAAAGTTACTTAGAGGAAGTACTGGGTGTGAATAAGCCAAATCACGACTGACAGCTCTGCTTCATTTTGCGAACCGCTGGTGGACTTGTATATGGAAGAAACCCTGCATAACGGAGAGTGCCTTTACGGTATAGGCGGCAGATAAGAAAAAGCACCTTCACCTTTGTGGTACCCTAAAGTGAAATGGATCTACGTCTATTCCCGGAGACTGTCCCATGACGCAGAACCAACATACGAGCAAAACACACCACAAAGCCCAATGTACCCAGAAAGCCACGGAAGCCGCGATGAAAACTTTTTTGGGGAAAAAGGATCCAGAAGGACGAGGTGGATAAGAAAGTACAGAAGGAACCATCACCACCCGGAAATGAAAGTCACAGTAAATGGGTAGAGCGCTCATATCAGTTTGAAACAAGGAAGAGGTCCAACCATGCATAACATATTTATGCACCAGAAAATCGAATACACAACTTTTAAATCTGACCGGCGAATTCGGCCGTATCTTCGCCCTGTTGCATTTCTCTCTTGTTTTGGTTGTTGTAAATACGAACAACGTCTTTCCAGTCGATGACGTCCACGATTTCCTTCACGGCCGTGGGTTTCCCAGCTGCAAAGCGAGACAGTATCAGGTACGCAAACGTTACTTCGAGGACGTTTGCGCGTTACTCACTGGATAGGTTTGATGACAGTCGGGAACTAGTTCGTCTGTCCAATCCTGAAGCTGTACGGGAAGTTGATGCGGACACGATGGCGCTGGAGTCGCAATCTGGAACATTCACAAAACGTTTGCAAGAGTGTCTCATCACCATCGTCTTGGTTCTTCAGCACTTACATTTGCTATACAGGTATCTAACCCCGTTCACAGCGTACGACACGAGGTTGAGTGGCGCCGGCGTTCCTTCTGAGATACTCAGGCCGAAAATCAGTCTAGCTCGGCCATACCGCCATTCCGTGTCCGAAGAGCGCTTGATCCGTTCGTAACTGTCCACCATCATGGCAATGAAGAGCTTCAACAGTACGACCCAAACCACTAAACGAAAGACGGGAAACATGATTGTGGTATATGCCTCTGTAAAGAGGCCAAACCTTACGTACCGAACAAGTACACACCGACCAGAATGCGCAGCCAGACATTGCCCGCATTAGGTATCTGATCTTGGAGCGGCAGTGGATGCAAACTCCGGTAACTTTCTTCGGTTGGATTTTCCATAGGATCGATCAGCTGAAACAGAAAAGCCAGTCAGCTGTATTCGGACCATTCCGTTTGTGCGCCTTTCTGCAAGACCTCACCATCCAAATTCCCCAGATCATGTATTCGAGGCTGACCACGGGGTCTCCCACGCGATTCCTGAAGCAAGCACGAAACGCTACGTTATCTAGTTGACAAAGCCGAAGAATCAGCGCTTTCTTCATTGGCTTACAGTATTGGACCCGGCCCAGGATAGACAAAATGAGCTTCCGGCCAGAAACCATTGTCCTCGTGCTCCTCCCCTCCTCCATGCTCTCCTGCACCTCCATGACTACCTTCATGACCACCACCGTGCCCCCCTTGTCCGTGTTCTGCCTGACCACTGTGGCCTGACGCGGTACCATGCCCCGCATCTTCAGCGCCATGAGATGGGTTTTCAGACCCGTGCGCTGCTGGCTCATGGTTCGGTTCTTGATGGCCTGCCTTCACCGGACTAACATGTCCTGTCGAAGGGTGCGCCGCAATCGTTCCGTGACTTCCGGACTGCGGAGCACTGTGTGATACCTGGCGCTTCGGTCGCTTGTGATGGGCTTGTGCCTCGTCAGTCGCGGTGGCACCAGGTGGGCTACCGACCAGACCATCCTCAGCGGACAGGCGGCTTGTATCCCGAGCTACACTGGCTCGACCGTGGGGTTCCTGGTGTGACGCTGCTAATGCGGGTCCGTGCTGGCTGGTAGCAGCAGTCGTAGCATCGAAGAGAAGCGGACCTCCATGATGCCGATGTGCCACCTGACCGGCCTTGTACACCTCGCTGTACAGTGCGGAAAATGCAAAGGTAAAGCCGAGCAAGAAACAACCCAGAAGTACGAGGAAGGTAATCAGGTCTCGGAAGATTTCACCAATCACAATACTCAGCGGACCGAAAAGTCGATGAAACGCCATGTACCTACGTACAAAAATTGGTTGGACGGAAGACTCACTTCATTTTTTTGTAAGCGAGAGAATCGTACTTACGACAAAAGTTGGATATGCGAAAGTAGGGACGCAGTCGCGAAGAACTGTGCTCGGATGTACAACAGCGTGACTTGGGTACTGTTGGGGAAGGGGATGGCACTTATCTGAATGATGAATCCAATCACACAGAGAATAATCACAAATAACTGTAACCGCCCAAATCCAGTCCGCTCTTCCTTCCTGGTGAACTCGTGAAGAACCAACCCAACTAGCCATACGATGAGAATCCATTCTTGAACGTTCGGCGCCATACTTTTCCCTGGAAGAAGAAACCGTGCGAGCATCGAATAGCGCTTAGATGAAAAAGACTGCGAATGCCCTCACTTTCGTAGAGTCGTTCGTTGGGAGTAAGGAAAGTGAACACTAGAAGGACGATGAAGAGGATACTGCCAGCCAGGTTTGACAGTAAGCGAAAAAGCGGGATATGCTTGAACCGGTGTTTGAACGGTAAATTGTAGGTGATCCATGTAGGTGGAAGCACCAGAAACATTATGATGATAAAGAAGGTCTGAAGATCGCTCAGTTCGAGTCCACCTTTCCACAGGTTCATTATGTGCTTTTGGACGTCGGTCAGCGAAGCTACGACCTTGTGTTGTCCGTCAAGTATCAAATCCAGGAGCGTCTCCCCCTTGCTATCTACGCTCTGGAAGATGACTTCCGGGTGCTTCGTTCGACTGCAGGCTAGTGTCAGTAGACGGTTGGCCAGTGTCTCGCAGTACCGGGCGGCGTACTCCAGATCCAGGGCACGAGCTCGGTCGTGGACAGCCATAGTACGGTAGAAAGAAGTAAGCTGCAAAGCGGCCTCGACTGGCGAGTTGGTATTCACTACGAAAGTCTCCAACGGAAGTTGATCTATAAAGTAAGCACGACATGACTAACCAATGATCCTTGTCTTGCTTCCTAGGATCTTACTCCACTCTGGACTCACTCAAGGGTTTAGCGCACTGCATCAGGTTGACCAGGAATGTGTGATCTTGAATCAGCTGCTCGAAGTTTAGCCGAGTGCTGAAAAGGTAGTTCAGGATGCCGATATTTCCCGAGCTAGCTGCAAAGGCCAGCGGACTCTTGTCGTCATTTGACAAGATCTGCGGATCAGCCCCTTGTTCGACCAGTGCTTTGACGACGTCAAGGTGAGAGTTCGCCGCAGCGTGATGAACAGCAGACCAGCCAAGCTACGAAAAAACCCAAGCGGTATCTAACAAACTGTATAACAGAGCGTCGAATCGTTCACCTTGAATCTTACCGCGTCCACGGCGTTGATATCGATGCCTTGAGAAATCAAGTAAAGACAGAGGTCCTTTTTTCCATGGGCGGCGGCCACCAGCATGGCGTTTCGGCCTCGCTTGTCCACGGAGGATAAACATGCTTCCGACTTGGCAATAAGAAGGACCGCAGGGGGAATAGATCCGCCTAGCGCCACCTAGTGTAGAACCAGAAAGATTAGGAGAAGCCGGAAAAAACGTTATGTGTGCATGCAGTTTACCTAATTATCGGCCGGGATAAAATTACCGGCCACCGGCTGAGAGCGGCAGTGCGTCGATTGATTAGCTTGATTATCAGCTTCAGCTGGCAGATGCCGCTTTCGGGCAGTGGTCGATAACACCGCCTGAATACCTGGTAAACTGCGTGTACCAGGTATTCAGGCGGTGAAAGGTGGGACAAACCATGTGAAGTGGTGTGTATCCAGTTATTTCTCCTCTGGCTTCCAGTTCCACTTGCGGATAATTGAGCAAGAGCCGTACGACGTTATCATGTCCCGCTTTGGCCGCGAAATGGACCGCCGTCAAGCCAGCCTCGGTTTCCGTGAGTCTGACTGTCGCCGTTTCCACGGTTGGCTTGGCGGTTTTCTCGCCGGGAGCCACCTTTGTCAAGAGCTCCTGAACGGTCTCCGCCTCTCCCCAAAATGCAGCCTGAAAAGAGAAGCATACTAACCTCGATCGTTTCACCCAGAACCTTTGATATTTCGACAGAAGTAAGTTCGAGAAAGTACAGACCAGATGCAAAGCAGTCAGGCCGGTCTTGATACTGCGCCCGTTCCATGACACCCGATCCTGCAGGACGTCGAGGACCGTTAAGTGACCATTCTTAGCTAGAAGAAAAAAACGAAAAGATGCTACCATGGTCGTAATTTGTTTTGGTGCCTTCAGAGGCCTCGACAAAAAGCCTACCGGCGTGCATCACAGCATTCATGCCGTCCTTGTCCTCATCAGAAACTGACGCACCTGCGTCAACGAGTTTACCGAGAACCTCTCCGTGACCCTCTGCGGCAGCGAAATGGACCACCTTCATTTCCGTTGACTACACAGACTCAAACACAAACTCATTTACAAGACAGCCTGTCTCCTTACAACATTGATTTGAGTTCTGTACCTCGACTTGCGAAGATATGACCTGGAGAGGAAAGCGCTCGAGAAGAAGATCCATGACTTGCGCCGCGCCGTTCTTGGCTGCCAGATGCGCCACATTCAGGCCTTGCTGTAACATAGATTAGTTCTTTGTGGACCCAAGATACTTTCCCTCGAAACTCGAAAAGCTGAGACATATTGAGACATACGCTTACCGAATCGACTCGCATCAGCGGATTGCTGGAATCCGAGTTGAGAACCAAGGCGACAACATCCACGCTGTCAAGCGCAGTCGCCAGAAACAGCGGTGTTTGCCCATTCTGGAGGATCAACCAGCCGTCATCAACGATGAAATCGAGAACATGAGTACTTTCATCTCTTTTCACATAACCCAAAAACCTCATACTTGATCCTGAATATTGGGATCAGCGCCAAGCTGCAACAACAGCTGAAATATGGCTGGTTGCTTGTATTTGGCGGCCAAATGCAGGGGTGTTTGCCGCAGCATTGACATGACATCGACGGCTGCATGATGCTTTTCCACCAGCAAATGGATCATCTCCGTGTGACCCTTCATGGTTGCCAGATGCAGAGCACTAAAGCCACTCCTAGTCTTGCTGTTGACGAATGCTTTAGATCGCAACAGAAGGTCCAAGATTTCAACAAAACCGTTCTCAGCCGCGATATGCAGCGCAGCTTTCCCTTGCTAGAGAAAACGACCAGAGGGATTATATTTGCGATCTGCTGAGTCTACACAAACAAACTCGACAGGCTCGTTTTTCCAACTGGCGCACGCACTCAGCTGAACACACTGAAAAGGTGCGCCACCTGGGAAAATACTCATGTCGAGAGCTCTCGTTGCAGAGAAACAGTGCGCCGAAAACAGCATAACTATTCACAGTATTCCGCGGGATATGTGATGCTCACTCACGTCGTCAAACACGTCGATTCTGGCGTTGTTCTTCAGTAAGAGCTTGACCGTCTCATGCAGTCCCATATCGGTAGCAGCATGTACCGCCGTCCACCCGATCTTTGACTGTCTCCCCAGCGCGTACTGTATTTTGGCAGGCGGAAGTGCTGTGAAAATGTCCTTCAACGCAGGATTGTTCCCCGCCCTCGCAGCGTACATCAGTGGCGTCTCGTAAGTCAGCTTTGTTTGCAGGTGGACTTCTCCACCATACCGCAACATCAGCAGCATCATGTCCCGACTGGATCTGCCATTATCCTCAACCGGTGAAATGAGCTCCGCAGCGTAGTGAACACATGTTTCGCCTTCTAGGTTCTGCAGGTTGACAATGGTGGCTGGGACATCGGCGCCGTGCTTCACAGCGATGTATTCCAAAAGGGTTCGACACAGCTCGTAGTTGTTGGAACGCACGGCCCCATGGAGAGCTGTCTCGCCGTTGTCATTGGCCAGGCTGGCTTCCGCGCCATTTTTCATGAGAAGTGCGGCCATGTTGAGAGAACCAGCTCGACTGGCCACCATCAACGCCGTTTCCCCATTGGTCATCCTAGCGTTGACTTGGGCTCCGGACTTGATGAGAAGGTCGACGCTTTGCTCGCTGTTGGGAACCCTAGATGCTATTATCAGTGGGGTTTCTCCCGCTTTACCGCCTGTATGAAATAAAAGCGTCCAATAAGTCACCGGTCTTGAAGACCCGGTCTCTGATTAGCGGCATGCTCTGGTACCTTTGATATGAACCGAAGCTCCATCACCTATCAGCACTTCCACACAGCGAAACTTGCCATATTCGACTGGAAAGAAACGTAGCTGTGCAAGTCCCAAATCCCAATCTAGCCATAGTGGACCACAGGTCGTGGGTTCCGGTATATAAATTACTTACTTGCTATGTGCAGAGAAGTGTAGCCTACCAGAGGAAAGAATGCGTCTGATACCACCAGTAGGACATGTCAGATAATTTCATACCGTCTTTTGTTTGTGCGTCGATCTTCGCTCCGCGTTTCAGGAGAGCTTTGACGACCCCTGCATGACCGGCTCGAGATGCCGCGTGAAGAGCCACCGCCCCGAACTTATTCGGCATGTGAAGGTAGACGCCGTGCGACAGCAGCAAGATGACGGTCTCCGGATGACCCGACAACGCTATGGAGGAAGAAACAGTTGATATCATTCTGGGAACCGCAACATGTTAGAAGGGGGAAGCGCGAAGTACCTGCCAAATGGCACAGTGTGCTTCCGTCCTGAAAGGAAGTTAGGAAACAGCGGGTGAACTATGGCAATCGTACGTATTGTGGAATAACATTACTTTTGTCCGATAGCGAATGGATTCTGGATAGGCAGAAATCAGCGACTCAATGATTTTATGGTCTCCTCTCTCGACAGCATCCGCAATAGGCGATCGCTCGTACTGTAACAAATGATGACAGAATTGAAAGCACGAGCTGTATCCTGATGAGCTTCGAAGCCATCGGTACTTACTCGGTCTAGCAGCATCGTGTCAGCCGATCTTGCTCTGAGGTACTCCACCGCTTCGCTGTTTCCGTGGAGCACCGCCAAATGCAGGAGGGTTTGCTGGTCATTCTAAAACGTAAAATATACTCAGGAGAAAATACGGCGGCTTGATCTTGCAAAATCTAGGTTCGGAAGAGCTTACATTCTGGATGTTGGCTGGTGCGCCTTCTTCGAGCAGGATGAAGAAAACGGTAGTCTGGTTCAAAGTCAAAGCATAGTGCGCCACGGTATCGTTCTTGTGAACAGGGTTCTGCAGAGCCAGCTGCTGATAAGAATGCTCTTTCAGGAGCTCTTTGATGACGGGAATGTTGACCGCTTGGACACCTCTCCACAGTGGCGTGAAACCATCCTGGAGGAATGTCAACAACAGACTTGATCAAAAGTACTGTAAAGAACGTAATGACGAGGGGGGGAGGTAGTCAAGGTACTGTAGTGCTCGCAGTTCAACGCGCACTCGACCACGTGAACAGTAAATAAGGCCCGGGTAAGAATCACAGAGACTACAGTGACAGCATCTGATCAGGCTGGGCAACGATGGTTCATCACGTGGTTGAGTGCGAGCGCACTACAGTCTCTCCCATTACCGCGTCTTCCGTCAGTCGACCATCCTCTTGCGAATTTTCAAGAAGCAACTGAACCGTTGGTAAGGCTCCGTACTTTCGCATGCACGCCATGTGAAGAGGAAGTTGTGTCTTAACCTGAAAAACCGTCAACCTGGAAAGCTTCTGTATTTGGAACCGTTGTGCGGAAATCTTTGTATTGAAAAGGGTCTAAATGTATACCCCGCCCTGAACCATAGGATCTGCGCCATGCCGAAACAGATCGAGGATCATCTCCAACTTGCTGTGAGATGCAGCTATGTGTATAGCTGCCGTTCCATCCTGCAACTCCGAAAAGAAGACCTGGCCATGTTGAGAACTTACCACCTTGACCGGATACGAATAAAAAAGCCCTACCGTACCGTGGCTTGTTTTAGAACATCAGCTCCCAAGTTAATACACCGCTCGACCAGATTTCTCTTGTTGTGTTCGACAAGATGAAGCAAAAGAAAGTTTCCCGAACCATTCTGAAAAAAACAACAAAATCTACGTCTGCTTGTACTTTGAAGTAAGTTGGGCAGGATAGAACGTAAGTACCTGGTCAGCATAGTTCAGAGCATTCCGGATGAATTCCGCGTTTCCGTCAGCGTGCAGGACAGATTTTTCGAAAAGCCGAATCGTTCGATCAACGAAGTCCCATCTCTGCGCACTAGCATTCGCTAGCAAGGCCGCACCAATATCAGGTTCATACACCCTACTAGCAAGCGGAATATCATCCACCACCAGCGAAAAATCAAGGAGATCCGGTGGTTCGATTTTCGGAGACTCAGGCGTAGTAAAACCGAAGTCCTCCCTGAAAGCCATGATTCTCTAAAACTAATGGCGGAGAAACCTTAGGACGCTTCCGAACGCTCTGGTGGGTCAACCGTCTTATTCGAGATCGAGCTCGATTTCACAGTCAGAGCGAACTTCCTGTTACAGGTATGACGGACGCACTTTATCGACTGGATTTTCGGAAACGACTTACAGCACGCAAAGGTGAAGCATAGAGTGGAGTCACTTAGGCGGACAAAGAGTAAATATAGTCAATGACGAAAGCGAGGGTTTTTTCCCCGGATTTGGCACGCACAGACTTCGAGAAGCAAGCAGCACCGAACAATGGTCAGTAAAAGCACAAGGAGAAAGCGAGCGCAAATATTCATCGGGAAAGAGCGGAATGTAAGCGGAGACCTAAAAGTCACCTTTACCGTCCTGCCCAATACTGCCGGAACTCAAACATCGTCAAAATCCTCATAGCCCAACGCGATTTCCGCTTCATAGTCACGAAGGACGTTCTTCCACGGAACCACCTCGGTCAGCTGCTTCGCTGGAGCGTTCCTCAATGACACGATCAGCGGTAGACTTCCCGCTGAAAAGAGAACCATTACTCTTTTCTTCATCGTTGCATGGCTGGGGCATGGGCAAATGAACTGAGCGAGATTGTTTTTCCAAGTGGCGCACACTCAACCAATAACATTCAAAACGAGAGCCATTTGTTAAACGATCTGGTTTAGTTCATTTGCCCACGTCGCAATCTTCGTATTGACAACCCCGTTCTGCCGAAGTAAGAGCTCATTCACGGAGACGAGAAGACAGAGAAATTTACCAGAGATGCCGCCAATGACACTCTTGCGGAACGATCGAAGTTTGTTCACCTGCTGCCCTTCCTTTTGCATCAGCAACTCCTCCGAGTTCGCAACACTATTGCTTCTACGGTTGAAGCACACTGGAAGACAAAATTTTTCAATGCAGTGGTAAAAGTAGTAAATGTCTGCAGGAACTGAAGCCTCGTTATACTTTCAAATAACTTTAGAGCACCCGAGAGGAGGACGGAGAAGATGTTGATGGGTGGAGGACTGATGGGAGTCTTCTCCATGTTGAGGATGATTCTGGCCCGAATAAATCTCCACTCCAGATCAGAACGCGCTTTCACACGTTGGTACGTATCCGACAGCATGGCAATCAGCAAGTTCACCAAAACTAAAGGTGCCACAAACAATATTCAGCGTTCTGCATATACAGGAAGCCGGTAAACAATCTCGGGATAATCGTCATCTCAAGTAGCGCACGTTTCCAGCCAATGACAACGAAAACTTGCGCCAAATCATCAAGAGATTGTTTGTCGTGCTCCCATACAACCTCCAAAGATCGAAAACTTGCGAGATCTCACCAATCATGGTTGCAGTCAAGTAAATCCCGTAGATGATGAGGATAACCTGCAGAGCGAATGGCGGACTCAGCTCCGGCTTCGGTATCTGGCCGAACGGGTCAATTAAGCCAAAGATTGCCCAGTAGAGGAGCTGAGCAGCGGTGAACGGGTCGACAACCTGCGAAACATCCGATGGTTCTTTCACTGTGTGTATCGAGTCTCCTAATGTCACCGTGTAACATACCATATTCATGATGATGGCGCCATCGTAAACTTTTGCAGGATCAGCTGGGATATACGCCTCGTATAAAGTGGACAAACTGAAGGAAAAGCCGAGCCAGAACAAGGAGAACAGCACCCAGAAGCGAGCGAGATCGACCACAATGTCGCTTATCATGATTCCGAAGGGTCCGAACAGCTGGTGGAAGGACAGGTACCTGACCACAAGAGAGCGAATTGCAAATAGAAGATGCATGAGACGCGGACAAATGGACCGAACCAGATCGTCATATCAAGCGACGCACGCTTTCATTGTTATTGGCCAACAGTATGCGCCACTTGGAGAAAACGATAACGTTCATGTCATTTGCCGAGGTCCCATATTCAGCTATCGAAAGGGGAAAAGACGTGTTTTACGATAGAATCTGGATATCGGCGAAGAAGCATGCGGTAGCCAGTAGCTGACTGCGTATGTAAAGCAAGATGACGCGGGTCTCCTTGTCGACTCCGGCAGCCGCAATGTGTACGGTAACCGCGACCCCGGCCAAGAAGAGCGTCACAATTCTGAGCGAGTCGAGACCTTGTCGTTTCTCCTGTGTGGATAACTCGGACATCAAGTTCCCGATAAGCCAGAGAATCAGTAGCCATTCCTCCGGAGTTGGCAGCAAGCTTGTACGAAGATAGAGCGGGCGAAAAGGCGTCATGAAAACCTACGACAGAGTCCATCAGTACTGCACACCACTTTCAAGGTGTACAACCAAAGCCTGACAGCAGAATAGTTCTTACCAGTATCATGATAATGATGTAATACATGTGACTTGTGAAATGAACAACCATCTTGACGAAGGGAATCTCACTGATACGATGAGGAAGTGGCAAAGAACAGACGAGCCAGACGGGAGGAAGGAAGAGAACCGTTAAGAATGTCAGTATGACTTGCCACTGCTTCAACTCCACCCCACCGTACCTACAGCCAAAAAACACGCTCTTCAAAAAACTTCAGAAAAAGGTTGGAATTCAGCGCGAGGAAATTTCTGGTGAAGGCTGAAGAGCCTGCCGTTCATTGATGTACGTAAGTCTATTTCAGGTAGATCGTGCTGTGTCGCACCCAAATATTGGTACTTTTCTGCGTTTACTATACACGTGTATACTATAAACGTACAAATTATTGGCAGCGGCCCGAAGACGGAACGGATCAGCTAAAGTTGGTCGATCAAATAAATCAATTGAAGACTACCGCTTTCGGCCGGCTACCAATCATTTTCTCCATGCCAACAACAGGCCCGGTTTTCGGGATATCACATACCATATGGTGGTCAGGTACCTCTGTACCGGATTCAATGCGACCGTCTCCTTGTGGCTCCCGGCCATCAGAGTGTCCATGAGTGGGACATCATCTTTATCGATGGCCCGAAGAACCTCCGCCGCGCTGTACTTAGCGCAGCTGATGGTCAACAGTCGCTGTCCGATCTGCTCGCAGAACTTCGCGGCAAAGATGAGGTCTTTGGCGTTGAACTTGTCTCGCTCCGCCGTGTCAAGGTAGAAGCGGGACAGTTTCAACGACAGCTCCACCGGGGAACTGCAGTACTTGATGAAGACGAAGAGTGGTTTCTGGCTCTTGTTCTTGGCGGCGTGCATCAGGTCCATGAGGAACACCTGGTCGGTCATGAGGGAGAAACTGCTGAAATTCTGCTGGAGAAGGTACTCCATGACATCGATCAGACCAGTCCCTCGGAATCCATGATTGGCATGCACCGCGTGGACAGCATAGCAGAGGGGAATCTTCCCGTCGTTCGTAACAGCCACGGTGTCTCCACCGTTCTCACACAAAAGGGTAACCATCTCCAAATTACCAGTAACCGACGCACTATTCAAATACTCACGTAAAAAACCAGCTTACGTTTCCTCCCTATAGAACGCTGATGACGTTCTCGAATAATTTCATTATCTCTTACCAGTGCAGTGCGGTCCATCCGTTCTGAAAGAGAGATTGACCATTGGAGCAGAACTGTCCACATCAACTTAGATAACTCAGGACGTCTTACATTGTCCTTCGCAGCCATGTCGGCTCCCTGTCCCAAGAGGACCTCCGCCATGTGTTTGTGTCCTTTAGCCGCCGCGAGCAACAGTGACGTCTGCCCTTTGGCGTCTGGTGTATTTAGCTGTGAACCCGCGCGACTAAGTAGCGAGCCGACTACCGCAACTTGGCCTTCGACTGCCGCAAAATGGAGCGGTAAGTAGGCCGTTTTGTCCGTTGGTGCCTAAAACGATTTTATAATGTATAGTACAACGCGTATTTTGTGGAAGTTTTGGCTTACGTCGACCAATACTCCGGGATAGTTCAGTAGCATGCGCACAACACTCTCGTGACCATTACGGCATGCCAGATGAAGCGGCGTGAGGCCGCCCTCGGCTCCGAGTTCGTAGCCGGTAGCGGTGGTCACAGTGGGCTCATCAGAGCGGATGGTGGCAGGAACCGAAGCCAGCAGTTCACGGACTGCGTCTGCTTGACCATAGTAGGATGCAATGTGCAAAGCTGAAAAGTTCACGAATAAGATTTTGTCCCTTATTATCTTACCGTGCATTCACAACAGAAGGTTGTCTGTGAAATAGGACGGATGGAACCTTACCCGACAGTCCATGCTGAAAGAACAAGAAGATCCGCTTGATCAACCCACCGCTTAAAAGGACAGGTAACTACCGAACCATGCTCTTACCTTCATACTGCTGATCTTGGGGGAGAATTTTTCCCGTAGGACGTCGAGGACTTCCAGATGTCCGTGTCTCGCGGCTAGCAGTATGGGCGTGTTCCCATCCTGCATATAATTGTCATCAAGCTCGGGAAATCATGCCGAAAGGGATCACTCGCAAACTAGAATGTTGGAAGTAGTACGTTATTCTCAACCGCCGGCGAGGCGGCGGCTTCCAGTAGTATCTTGACAAGCTCGGCATGGCCACCTTCGGCTGCAATGTGCAGTACCGTAGAGTTATTCCACGAGGTCTTGCTGGTGATGATGTCGTTCTTGTCGAAGCGCAGAAGCAGCTGGATGACCGCAACAGACCCGTTTTTGGCGGCGATGTGGGCCACAGTGTTTCCTCTCTAGAAACAAAAAGGTCGTCAGAAAAACGGTCGTCAGAAAAAGGTCGTCAAAAAAGAAACAAAAAAGGTCGTCAAAAAGGGAGCTCTGCAAACGGTGACCAGACTGTTGTCTCAAGTGACGCACGTTCTCGGTGTTTTGACTAAAACCGTGCGTCACTTGGAAAATGATCTTTTCAGGTTTGTTTGCGAAGCCTCCATATTTTTAAAACTTCAAATCGTTAATCGATCTACCGAATCGGCAAGTTTGAGTGGATTCTTGTCCGAGAGAACTCTAAGGAAAAGCTGCACTATGGCCTCGTTATCACATTCCGCCGCGATATGCAGCGCTGTCTGCCCATTGTCGTCCGTGGCCAACGGGTTTGCCCCCATCCGCAGAAGCAGTTCGCAGACATCCAGTTTGCCATGTTGGGCGGCGAGGTGCAATGGGGTTCTCATGGCATTACTGAACGAATCCACCGTGGCTTCGTACTTCCCCACCAGCAAGGAAGCGATGTCGGTCCATCCCTTCATGGCGGCCAAATGGAGTGGAGTGATACCCAGCTTGTTCTTGGTGTTGACGAAAGCGCTGTTACGCAGTAGGTACTCCACAATGTCCAAGTGACCATTCTCGGCTGCGATGTGAAGCGAGGCTTTTCCGGCCTCGTCGTACACATCAACTCGCGCATGCTTCTTTATCAGCATTTTCACCACGTTCAGATGTCCACCTTCGCAGGCAGTCATCAGCGGCGACCAGCCGGTCTGAAGCGAAAAGGAAGTTGTACCGAGAGAACCGAGCAACGTATCAAGCAATCAAATCAGCTTTTCTTTACTTTACCCGAGACTGTCGGTTAATCACGTGCTGCACCGCAGTCGTACTGATCGAATTCAACAAGGCGGATAGAACCTGGTCATTTCCGGCGCGAGCCGCGTAATGTAGAGGCGTTTCTAACGTCTGAAATTTTCACAAGCATCGGAGCGAATTCTGACTCGGATTTTTTTAGTGAGAAGGAGGTATAGTACCAGCTTGGTTTGTGCGCCAGGATCAGCGTTGTACTCCAGAACGTAGTGCAGTAGCTTGACGTCTTCGGCCTCATCGTGCATTACATCGGGAGAGATCTCTGTGACGAAGTGGAGAGCGGTTTCTCCTTCCTGAAATAGACTGCTCATAACCGAACGTCCCTCAGATTCACGGGAAGGGAGTCGAAGCTTACCGAGTTGGCGGAGTTGACCAGGTTCACTGCGTCATAGCGGTCCCACTTGCGGGTGACGAACTCGAGCAGGTGCTTGGCGATCTCGAAGTGGCAAGCACGAACCGCCACTGCAACAAGATTTTCGGTCCGTCCTGACTTCGTACAACCTGACTCTTGAGTTACCGTGAAATGGAGTTTCGGCGGCAGCACTCGTGGCGACTGGATCAGCTCCGTCCTTTAGTAAGATTTGGACCATTTTCATGGAACCTAATCGGGCTGCTACGTGGAGCGGAGACTCGCCATTCTCCATCCTGGCGTTGACCGCGGCGCCACATTTCAGAAGCAACTCTGCACACCGTTCTCCATTTGGAATACGAGCCGCGATATGAAGTGGCGTCTCCAAGTTCTTGCCCCCTACAGGTAAACACGGGCTTAAGGTTCACAATCGTTGATCATTCGATCGACAGCAGCAAAGTGCGAGTACGGTCAACGTGCACCTTTCGTGTGGACCGAGGCTCCAGCACCCAACAAGACCTCAACCACACTCGACTTGGCGTACTCGATAGCCAGATGCAGAGCCTGAATAGACAAACTTATGATATTTTATTTTCCGATTTTCCGACGTGTTCAGTCAACAACTCAAAACTATGTAGGACCCTTTGTCAGGTCCAAGTTTCCGCAGCATAACCTACCGTGTAATTACTTCTGGTTTTCGCATCGACCTTCGACCCTTTCATCAGCAGTGCCTTTACTACTGACGAATGACCTAGGATTGGAATGGACTGTTCGGTACGGGGTGCTTGTTTTGGTCTATGCTTACGAGGAACCATGTCACTGGCCGATCACGGAACCAATGCGTCTTTGTGATAGCTGAGACGCTTAGCTCTCTACAAAATATCGGGAAGTAACGCGAATGACCATTTCCTGTGGCTGGAGAAAATCCAGAAAGCGCATCGTCCACCGTAGAACCAGTGTTATAGCCTGTATAGGGTTACACAAGACAACAAGAAAACTGCTCGGTTATCTGAGAAAAATCTAGATTTCGAGTGTGGCAGGCGTAAAATGAAGTTCTGAACCTCATAGCAGTGAGAAATGGTCAAACTCGTGTTCAAAGTATTATCCATAGTGTCTGATGGAAGCTGTTACAGCGTCACAATACGTATAAATATGCCTAAGATATTTTTCCTAAAAAGTTTGCTTTTTCTTGGTGGCAGCCTGTAGGAGGTTCAAAGCTTTGTTGTACACCCTCGACATGTGAAATTCTGGGTTTTCTCAGATAACCGAGCAGTTTTCTTGTTGTCTGGTGTAACGCTCTACAGGCTTTCTACACTGGTTCTACGGTGGACGACGCACCTTCGGGATTTTCTCCAGCTACTGGAAGTGGTCGTTCGCGTTTCTTCCCAATATTTTGTAGAGAGCTAAGCGCCTCAGCTATCACAAGAAAGCATTGGTTCCGTGATCGGCCAGTGACAGGGTCTGAATAGTCCCTCGTCATGTGAGGAAGTTTAAGCTCGAAGCACAGTACCTGTCCTTGCTGCGGCATGCAAAGCAAGTGCCCCCGTTTTGTTGGGCATATGAAGGTACACTCCGCGTTTGAGTAAAGTGAGGACAGTTTCCGGATGTCCGGACAAGGAGGCGATATGGGCCAAAGTGCTGCCGTCCTATCATTGGACAATAGGTTGACATGTGAAAGGTCTAATGGAATATGCTTTCACTTCAATAAAGTCACCTTCGTGCGGATATGGATTGACCCTGAGTACAGTTCCGTCAGCATATTCACGACATCATCCAGGCCCCTTTCCACAGCCAGATGCAGCGGCGTTCTTTCGTACTGAAATTGTCAAACAACGTCAGACGCTGATGTGGCTTCTTACACTAATCGATGAGAAAGGTACCTTGTCGACGAGTTCCGCGTTGGCGTTGTGCTCATGAAGTAACGTAATTGCGGCTTTGTTCACATTCTGTACCGCGATGTGAAGTAAAGTCTGCCCGTCAAACTACGAAGAAAGAGGACCACATATACTTCGTTTAGGGGATGTATAGAATAGTACACGGACTAAAAATTCCGTAGAAAAAACTCACGTTCTGGATGTTAACGGAAGCTCCCGTGTCGATGAAAACTTTCAGGAAGTCTGTCTGTCCCCGACGGAGTGCCGAGTGCATGACGGTATCCCCATTTTGTACCTGTTCAACTGTATCCATAAGATCCTTCGTCCGAAGCTCGAAAAGCTTTCACTTTTTTACCTTGTTTTGATACGACAACTGGGCAGCTGCTTGCTCCTTCAGCAACTCTTTGACGAGATGAAAATGACACGCTTCCGTGGCTCGCCACAAGGCGGTTTCTCCTTGCTGGATGCAGCGAAAGTTAATAACTCGGACCAGAACCGTAGGGTGCAAATACAGTGAAGTCTTCCGAAAAACCAGAGACGCATGCTTACCGCATCCATCATCAGGCGAGCGTACTCCCCAGAGAGATATACCAAATACTGGACAACGGGAAACGCACCGTGCTTCCGAGCGCAAGCGACATGGAGAGGCAGCTGGTTCAAAGGCTATAAAAACACGAAATCTTCGAGTGCAAACTCCAGAGAGATGCTCGAAGAACTCGCACAGCTGAATAGAAACTAAATATGTTGGACCATCAGAACCCAACGAAGGCGCTCCGTACTTACTCCACCCTGAAGGCTAGCATCCGATCCTACAGTGATCAAAAGTCGAACCACGTCCTCTTTTAGGTTCGCCGCGGCGAAATGGAGAGCGGTGGAACCATCCTGAAAAAATGCCGCTGGAAATGAGCAAATATTGATACGGCGTGGTATAAAGACAGGTATGTCACCCTACCCTGATGCGGACGTTGAGGTCCGCTCCGAGGTTCGCCAACTTTTCTGCAAAAGCCGGCTTGTTCTCTCGAACACATAGGTACGCTGGAGTGAAACCAGTCTTCTGCAAGATCACGCCCGTATTACAGTATAGAGTTAGAACGTTTTGTGGAAAGAATCCGGATGCTTTGGTTCTTACTTCATCTTGAGTGTTCACGGCTTTCTTGACGTCATCCTGTGCCTGTTTGATGCGCCATGCTGTTTCCAGCAATCGGATGAGGTGGTCGGTGAGGACCCAGTTCCTTTCCATACACCCTTCGAGAAGTTGTTGACCGGTTCCATCGGGAATCGTCCCGTCGTCTTCGCCGAAGAGTGGGAGAATCGAGTCGCCAACATCACGCAAAACCCGAAAATCAGGAACATAGGTTGGGTCAGGCTCGGCGGGAGCGGCAAAGCTGAAATTAGCAAAGGCCATCAGTAATAACTAGACAGCGTCTCAGACACGAACCATCCTAGAAACACGTAGAACCAAAACGAAAATACGGAAATCTTGATATGCGAAGCCGGAAAGAGACGGAAAGATCGACGCGTAACGAAAGGTCCATTCAACCGTGTGGAATCAATAGTGGTCAGGTATATCTCAAAGTATCCAAAATAGGTGCACTTACACTTACAAAATGTCTCAGCTGCCTATAGAACGTCCCTGCATGAAATCGATCATTTCCGGTTTCAATTCAAGGTGTGCCCATTTTTGCGTGACGTGGACCATATAAAACCTAACTGGAAAAATTGACGGACATTTAGCTTGCACTTACTACGATTATGCTAGCCAACGTATCTGAGCGTTTCCGTTTATAAATTAGCGTCATCAAGCTGATTAGGCTTCGAGATCTTGCCCAATATGAAAAGACGTACAGTGCTAAAGGTCACTTTTATAGGGGGACAGGAACTGGTTAGCACCAGCCTCTCAGATGGATACGGCGACTGATTGGCCCAGCTCTGCGGTTAGGCACACCGAACTCCATCCTCAATATTGCTTCTTCGTGCATAACTCGGGGTGTCAGGAAAGTCATAATTCTCTTGCGAAAAGAAGCTCGAGTAATTTTCTGATCTTGACTTGGACGACCGTCAGCGTTTCCTTGTTTTCGACACCTCTCATAGTCTTTTCTACCTGTCGATATACCGATAAACGTGGCCCCCTTTCTCCGTGGTACACAGCAGGGCAGTGATCGGGTGTG
Source organism: Ramazzottius varieornatus (assembly GCA_001949185.1). NCBI lineage: Eukaryota > Metazoa > Tardigrada > Eutardigrada > Parachela > Ramazzottiidae > Ramazzottius > Ramazzottius varieornatus. Next base: position 141,893 of record BDGG01000005.1, read on the forward strand.
CGTATGGGAGGAGAGCGCGGCTTGTATAAATCCCACGAGATCCTCTTGCGCGCACGTTTGACCAGCTCATACAGTGCGGAGTAGACGAAAACTTTTTGTTCTGATCAACAAAATACTGATAGATGACACAGAAGAAAACAAAGAAAACAGTTTTATGTTTAGTCTAGGTCAATTTTGGATAAATTAAAAAACTTGACGGAAACGCCCACTGTGTTACATCACAGTGGTGCCCTCTATCGAGTTCACGCGCTCTGGGTCTTCGAGGTCTTCTTTTCCATTTCACCCATCTTGCTGTCCTTCTTACTCTGCTCCGGCTTCTTGGCCTCCTTGTGCTGCTCGACGAGATAAGCAAACTCTTTCTCGACAAAATCCAGCAGGTTCTTCTCGGTGCGTTCTCTCTGGTAGTATCGAAGAGCTTCCGGGCGAGGAGTGAACCACTCGTCTTTCGCTTCATTGTTGTTCTTCAACTTCTTGCGGGCATCCAGCATCGAGAGGTCTTTGGGTACGAACAAGAGGTACGACTCCACAGCGTGGCATGCCTCTTGGACCTGATCCAGTTCCAAGTAGGCGCGAACTAGGTACAGGTAGAAGCGAGCCACCATACCCTCGGACGAAATGGACGCATCGAACTTCTGTAGTCGCGGAGCACACCTCAGCCGGCTTTTCAGCGCGAAAGTCATGTGGTTCGCTGCAACAAGTTTTCATCGATAAAAGGAGATGTTTACCCCATTTTGCTGGGCGGTTCTCGACCTTAATTCCAAGCTCGTCGAACGAACTCGATTTTTTCAAGCGGCGCACGTTCTCAGCCTAAAACACTAAAACTTGCGCCACCGGAATAATCGTTCTTGTCGCGTTTTTTGACGAGCTCTCAATTCAACTTTCTCTTGGATATAATTCTATTCTGAATATTGGTACTTACCAACTGCGATGTACAGGTCTGGTTGCATGTTGTCCTGGTCGAAGGACCCCTCGCACATGACGCGACAGTTTTCTTCTTCCCCGAGGTAGGCTTCAAGGCCCTGCTCCATCTTGTCTTTGACCGCTTGATAGTTCTTCTTTTCGTACGCCGCGATTCCTTCCTTGTATAACTCTTGATACTCTCTGGACTCTGTGTTCTTCAAGTCTTCTTGCGTGGCCTTGCCTTCCTTGCTCAAGTAAAACTTCAAATTAGTCTGCATGGTTTCGTGACCGGGATTCGCTTGCAGGAAAGTGTAGGCAGCAGTGGCGGCGCGATCGGGAGTTCCGTGCTTGAAGTAACACAGCTGGAAAATCGCAGAGAATATCAGGCCCGATCTCAGGCCCAGACCTTCGTCCTCATCGGGAACTGGTTTCGTCAATTTTATTTTGTTTGTTAAAACTCTGCGTATGACCGTCATCTTTGTGTATACAATCACTCAGGTTTATTCACTTCCCAGTTTTAGCTTTTGGTCTTTCGGGTCTGGGTCTTTTTGTTTGCATGTACCTCGGTCTTCTCACCAAAGCACCACTAATGACCAGCGGTCAGCAAAACCCTAGCACGCTGGAAATTTTTTCTACGGTTTCGGGTGGTTTTGGTGAAATTTGGTGTTTCGTCTGTTCGCGTGAGACACGTGCATGGTATTCGTTTAGAAAAAAAACTGGAGCACTGGGGACAATCTTATCTATCGAAACCGAGCCTGGGATAAATTTTGTAGTCATCAGTGCGGTCAGAAGAAAATCAAGACGACCAGTTCTCCCTTTTGAGATTTGGCGTTCATGGCCTGCCAATTATTCGAATTTTGAAATTTCGAAAATTGCCTATTGGTTGGAACAGCTTCCGCAACACGGCACCAGCCAATAAAGTTCCTGTATACACAAAGAGGACGGTAGTATTCTGCAAACATGAAAACGATCGTGCTGAAAGTTTTAATCAAATATATTCTAATCGGTTGTTTTTTTCTTTTCCAAATTTCTTGTTGAATATGTCTATTATCTTTTACCTCCGTTTCGTTTCTTTTACACCAGTTGTGAAATTACCTGTAGATAGTCGTATGGAACCAAGTTTTCCATTGCTTCATCGATTTCCGGTACGTAGGCGGTTGTTCGACCCTGGAGGGTTGCCTTTCTGCACTTGATCAAGCACAGCGTATGCTTGATCCCAGTCTCGAAGAAACGATTCTCGATATCTTCCAAGTTGGTCACGATCGTCTGGTTTCCGGATTCGCCGTGACACTTTCGGCGGCAGGACGAGGTTGCTTTTTTGTAGAACTTGTAGTCATCAACTGCGCGAGCAAAGTAGTTGATGCAGGAAATCCATTGCTCCTTCTGGTACGCCGTCACACCATGGCGGAACAGCTCGACATAGGTCACGTTTGGGTCCTCGGAACTTGCGCACTGGACATTGACAAGACCGACGATCGTAACGAACAATGAGAGCGAAATAGCAGTCAACATTTTGAACTTCTGAATAGAACTTAAGAAACTTCGGAGAGCATTTCCTTGTGCTCGTAGACTAATCTCTTGAAAGAAAATGAATGCCGGCTTGTGAAAGTCGGCCAAAGAGATTGCAAATGCGAGAGATAGCAGAGTCTCTAGCATCCGACTTGGACCAGTTTTAGTGTGCCGACTTTATAAAGCTATCTAAATATAGACTCTACAGCTTGGAGTGATCAGTGATCTGCATCAGTTACTTGTTGCTTCCGCCCTATATGCCCAAAATCAACACATGGACCACATCTTGTTTGAAGACGCAGATGTCTTCGAGCCGGTCACAACATTTTTGTCAGTAAAATGGACAGGACCAATTCAAAATATTGCCGTTCAAGAGCCTTGCATTCACAGCTCTTCGTTCATCCTCACTTGACAGAATACGCTCCACCACACTAGTCAAGATTCTAGAGCATGCCATGAAGATACCAGAACAAGCCGGTAGCACCTGTTGATATACGACTAAGTGGTGCAATTCAAAGGGGAATAAGCGCTGGAGGAGGCTTTGCGTCCAGATTTATCTGATTTCGAAAGCTACCTCAATGTTTTTACTCTCAAGAACTGTAGCAATAAGAACACGCCAAGCTCCAGGACGTATATCACGTCACACAACGGTAGTCAACTTACCTGGTTGCCGGCACGAAGGTCGGTAGTTGGAAATGATCCGATCAGAAAGCCGATGTCGTGGTCTCCAGGCTACTTTCTGTCCTCTTCCTTATCCATTTAGTGTAGGCACTCCTAGGAACCATAAGCCGAACAGCGTCCTGCAACGTTGAACCTAAATCAGAATGATCAACATGAGAAGTCGTAGATCTGCTTACGCGTTTTCATCCGTTTCACACAGGCTTGTAGGCACGATCACAAAGTTCGCGGTCAGTCGATGTTACGGAAGCAAGATGGGACTACAAAAGGCTTACCTCAAAAGCCTATAGAGCAGCCTGCCAGCAAGAATTATCCCGAAGGTGACGTTAGCAGCAAGTATTCCCAATATCCAGCTTCGAATCGACTTCATGCGTTAGCCCAACCTAAGAAATCATACGTCTATGATAATTCCAATGCTGCTATCGCCGCCGCTCAGGTGCTGGCAGTGGCCAAGGCTCACGATCTGATAACAAGATCTGAACCCTTCAGATTTGAGAATCGTCCCGCATCGACTCTCAAACCTGGACAAAAACACAAGGATGTGCCCAATAAGGACGCCGTACAGAAGGCAAAATCTGTCACATATGCACGATCGGGTGAAGCTTACCGTTCAACCATTTCATCTACCATCTCGTCACTGGCCTCGCAGAAGAAGACATTTGATACGCGGCAGTCCCTCGAGTCCAAAGTCCAGGCGGTGTCTTCCAGTTCCCGAAATCTGCAGCAGAGCAAAACATCAGCGAAAATTCACTCAGCTCAACTGCGACGAATACTCACACCGATCCCTGCAGACGAGCCAGCCAATGTTCCCGTTGAAAGCATCCCTACTCCAGCAATAAACCCTCCGAAGGCTGCAGAAGACTCCTTCCAGGTGAATCCGTCACGTGCCTCGCCAGACAATGCAGACAGGAACAGCGGTCGACGGAATGGGACTATCGAAACGAATCCTCCAGTTCAGCACAATGCCTTTCCGGTGGAAATATTGGAGAAAGACCATCAGGCGGACCCAGGGGCGCCCCACAGCGCAGCCCACGAGGCGGTGCAAAGTACCCCCGTTAGGCAGGCGGACCCAGTTGCTGAAGCCCAAAAACTTATCGAGCTGACGTCAGCAATGGTCAATCAGCCCATCGTTTACACTCCGCAGGACTTTCCAAGCACTGGCCTCAGCTTAGGTGACCAAAACGTGCATTCCTTAGAACTACGGCCATCAACAACAGGTTTCTCAGTGGACCAGGAAAAGAGCGCAAGAAGTCAGGCCTCAGCTCAAGGCACAAATGATGCGCAAGATACAACTAATCCTCCACTTAACGCCATCGACGCGACGGTACATCCTGTTTGCCGGAGGTTCAACGAGCAGTCCTCGGAGAGAAGCAACGTCGCCCCGATCATCAAATATTACACCGACCAAGGTTTCCGTCCTCTTCTTTGTGCCTTCCGTAATTTCCAATGGCGCGACTTTGCTAATCGCGGAAAGTGGAACATGTTTTGGGGAAATGTAGCGAACGTTAGGAGTTTGTTCCAACCTGGGCAAAGATATTATTTCAGTGACGACCAGCTGGCCAACCACTACCAGACATGCTACCAGCTGTCGAGAAAAGATAACATGACCAAGAACATCAAGAAGTATCGGAGCGAGTTGGCACATGCCAAGGACCCTCTAGGAAAAAAAGACCAACACGGACATTTCCATTACCTGGACCTTATAGCGCCCACCTATGTTCTACCGTTCGACTTCAACGCGTTCGTGGATGAGTTCAGGAAGAGTGCGGGACTTTATATCATCAAACCTTGCAGTGGATCTCAAGGGCAAGGTATACCTTAGTAAGTTATCAAACTCCTGCTACCGGAAGCTATGTCGTCAATTAGAACTGAATTGACGAATACACCTTTAGGTATCTTCCTGGTCAACCAGCTCGATCAGGCTAAACGTTGGCAGGAAAGAGCGCTGGCGGAGATCGCGCAGAGTGTGCAGGATAATGAGGCTTACCAAGGGTACCTCATTTCCCGGTACATCTCGAATCCGCTACTCATCAACGGAAAGAAGTTCGACCTCAGACTGTACGTCCTCATTACGTCCTTCAAACCATTGCGATGTTATTATTACAGACAAGGGTTCTGCCGGTTCTGCGCCACAAAGTACAGTCCGGACGGAAACAACATCGACGACAAGTTTGTAAGGTTCATCCGAACCCTTCGATTACCTTAATAAAAGTTATTTTTGCAGATGCATTTGACGAATGTAGCGGTACAGAAACAGAAGAAGGGATACAACCGGTCACACGGCAATAAGTGGAACATCACCGCTTTCCGGTTGTATATGGAACGAGTCTACGGACGAGGAAAGATCGACTCCCTGTTCGATAATATTTTCTGGATGATAGTTCAGTCTCTGAAAGCCGCGCAACCTTTGATGGACAATGACAGGCACTGTTATGAAATGTACGGATACGACTGCCTGATTGATGCTAATCTGAAACCTTGGCTCCTGGAGATCAATGCGAGTCCGTCGCTGGAGGACTCCACCCCAACGGACCGGATAATCAAAACGAACTTACTGATGGATACGATGAGGTTGGCCGTCTACGAACGCTGTCCGCAACTTCTTGGAATCAAAGAGAAAAGCATCGATGGTTCTGATATGCCTTTAGGAGATTACGAGATATTGTACCTGGAAGAAGTAACGCTGAAGAACGTCGTGGAGAAGAAGGCGGAAGAGAATGCTGGGCGCTATGGTCCTGTCACCGGGCCATCTAAATCTTCGAAGAAGCCGAGATGGAAGAACATTGTTTAGCCTCACGCCGCACGCATTTTGTTGGCAGGTCCTTCTAATAATAACTATTCCAAGTATAATTGTTTTAAGGATGTGCGCTTGTCTGCTGGTCTAGAGGTTAGGTTCTTGAGCCCCAAAGCTTTCTTGCTTTTCCGGACTTTTGTCCCTATCCAGTATCCAGTATTCCAGTGTGCACAAAATTAAGTGTACGAAGGTAGGGTTCCGACAAATCGCTTGCTCTTAACCTATAATATCCCGAGCATGGTGGGACGCAGAGTGCGGAAAAGACGCAAGCAGAGGGGTCGGGCCCCTCCCGAAAATTTACTAGCCAGTAACTACACTGGAATTATTTTGTTGTGGTTTTCATTTGGGGAGTTTCAAGTTTGTGAGATTTGTCTCTGGTGAGTCTGTTCTAGATCTTGAATTCAGGTAGTCTGACCGTAGTCAGATATTTTCTGGTCATACGGATGTACTGGACACCACTGGAGGAGCAAACATCAGACAGCACTGGCTATCTTAGCTGGAGTGCAACATCATCGTCCTCGTGCAGCGTGTTTGCGAAACAGGTTGGAATGGCCTTAGGCTGACATTCCTCATGGTGGTGGCGATAGCGGAAAATTTGGTAAACATCTCTCCGTTACGTTCCATGGCCTCCTTTCTCGTTGCAGGTGGTGTTCCGTCGGATAGTGCCTTGCCCTGGGAAAACACCTGCCATTTGTGCGCTTGCGTAGACAGAAATAAGAAGTCCGATTGACTGCACGTGCGTATGCTAGGGAAGGTATCGGAAGCTGAATTGTTAACTCTACCGGTAAACATCTTGGCTAACACGTTGCAATCGATCGAGCTGTTCTACCGCTACTGGACTATGCAATCACCTCCGCACCATCAAAGATTGAAGTCGGTAAATCAACCTTTGGACCTGGATGCAGTGTTCACTCGCGGAAACCCTCAACTATCGATACCAACTTCCGGTGGGTAATTACATCACCGCGGGGTATATGAATCGAATCCGAATACTTTCAGCGCTTTCATACTATGCTCATTAACTCCATTATTCTGTTTTTTCCAGCTGATTGTCGGCCTGCGAGCGGAGACTGCGCTGTTTTCTTCGAGGCTTCGACGAGGACTATACGGGAACCGAAGTTTGTTTGCAGTAGCCGGAAGTCCTCTTGCGATCAGTAAGACAGCGATGGTTTCTTTATGTACATACGATCATGATGGTATTCCGCTATGAAGACAGATGTAAGTCGTGTTCGGACTTGTCTCGATCATGAATGGAGTAGGAGTGCGGAAGCGCGGTGTAGCTGACGATGGCTTCGACCAAGACAGGAGAACCGGCGGACAGCGCGTATCGACGACCACCGCGGGAGACGAGAAGGACAAGAACAGATGGACGGCAGAAGATGCGGCTTCGCAAGGGAACATGCTAGGATGGCTTCAGTGGTTAATATTAGGAGCATACATAGGGACTGTCATCTACCTGATCCAGACAGTATCCCAACAACTACCTCGGCCCTGGCCCAGCTCGGAGCATGGAGATCTGCGCGACATGAGCAAATTTTCGGAAGATCGAGCTATGCAGCACCTCTTAGTTCTGACCAGCTTTCGGCCGCGAACCGTCGGTACTGACGGGAATGACAAGTTTGCCGCGAACTACTTCTACAAGGAAGCACAAGCTATCAAGAAGAAGGCGGCCCAGCTTCACGATATCGATATCGATCACCAAATCGTTTCCGGTTCTTTCCGCTTGGCCTTTCTCGGAGGTAAGTTGCTGATGATCGCTCTTCGGTACTCTTTCGTTGTCGCTGGTGTGGTGAAAAGTGTCTGTTGTCAATAGGGTTTAACAGTGTGTATCGAAATGTGCACAACATACTAGTACGAGTCAGTCCACGGAACGTCGAAACGAATCGGACATTGCTAGTGAACTGTCACTTCGACGCAGCAATTGGTGTGGATGGGGCGAGTGATGATCTGAGCCAGTGTGTTATCATGCTAGATACCCTGGCCGTGCTGGCGCGACGAGGAGCTCTTCCGGGCCGTATTTTGTTCCTGTTCAACGGAGCCGAAGAAAGTATCCTACAGGTGAGTCCACACGCCAAATATAACTCCTGTCGTGGTCTCTGTTGGTTCTCGACTGCAGCCTGTGATCGATTTCAGGCAAGTCACGGATTTGTAACCCAGCATCCGTGGGCGAAGGAAGTGACTGCGTTCGTCAACCTGGAAGCGGCGGGAAGTGGCGGTCGTGATGTTTTGTTTCAGACAGGTAAGTAATATCACTGCTTTGCGCCAACGCTGTTACTGAATCAAACTGGAGCGTTGGACAAGTACACGTAAACGTCACAATTATGGTGGTAATTTCTAGGACCAAAGCATCCTTGGCTAGTGCGAGCTTATGCGCGTGTGCCTTACCCGTGTGGTAATTCGGTGGGTGAGGAAATATTCCAAAGTGGAGCGATTCCGAGTGATACTGATTTCCGGATCTTTCGTGATCACGGACATATTCCCGGTAAACATATGATTTCATGAATTTCGAAAACGGGAGACACGATATCGCATCGGATGGTCCGTTCTCCAGGTGTGGACATTGCTTTTGTCGAGAACGGATATGTCTACCATACGCACTATGACCAGGTTGACCAGATCTACCCCGGCACACTTCAACGCGCCGGAGAAAACTTGTTGGCCCTCTTGTACGGTATGGTCACTTCAGCGGAATTCCAGGACCTAGGTAAACCTTCGCCGAAGACTTCTTTATGGTTGATATGTTATGTTTCAAGATTTAACAATCAAGTTGAGTCAGTTGAATACTCATTCCTTTGCTGCTTCATAGAGAACTGCAAGGACTGTGCTACGGACAGTGCAGTCTACTTCGACTTCATCGGCCTGGCTTTCATCATGTACTCCCACACCAGCGGAATCATTGCGAACTACTTCTTCGCTATAGCTGCTACCTTCATCATCCTGCTCGAGATGCTTTACCAGTTCAAAAACTGTCCCGGTAATCATTCTTGTTCATACCACGTTTCGTTTTCGGCTTGAGCCTTGTACCGTACGAACGTTGGCTGGCGAGCCTCGTACCGTACGAATGTTCGTTTTGTGTTTCAGTTTACCTGTCACGAAAAGATGCCGTCAGCGCGATGATATTCAGCTTCCTGCTCGTGCTCTGCTCCATAATAGTGCCGGTGAGCATGACAGCGCTGCTGGCATACTTGCTTAGCATGGTGGCACCAATGTCTTGGTTTTCCCGAACGTACTTGACATTCTTCCTGTACGCTCTTCCCACCATCGCTGTGTCGTTCGCCCTTCATTGGGTCGCTTCACATACACGCCTTATGGTGAATTCTGTCTTTATGTGATCCGCACTTTTAGATGGTTTAGCGTAACGGTCTTTTGTCTGGCAGATGCGCATCCCGGTCCAAATGCGAGAAAGCATCGTCTACCACGCGGTCGGTCTCATATGGATCGTTCTTCTGGTGGGAACAACGTTAAAAGGACTGAATTCGGCATTTTTGCCAATGTTGTTCGTGGCAGCGCCAATCCCTGTTCGGTTCATCTGGCTAACTCTACAGCCTCTCACTCGACACGGTAAGTAACGGAAGCTGTCTTTTCTCCGTAACGTTTCCTGCATTTTTATCATTTGTTGCAGATTTGGTGGCGTTTCTGACGACGCATATGACAAGTTACAGTATTTCCAGTATTTTCGCCTTGTATCAACTGATATCCGTGGTGAAAGTGTTCTTGCCAATGTTTGGTCGGACCGGTTCCGAAGTCAATCCCGATGTCTTACTGGCGGTCATAGTCAGCTCCGGAGTTATGTCCATCCTCAGCTACTACGTAAGTCCCTGTAATCTCGTAATAGCGTCAATCTAAAATTGCGCTCGATCTCGACCTCGACGCATATGTCCTTTCTTGGAAGGTAGACCAGTTTGATCCACGTAACGAAGCGACAAACGGTGCTGCGTATTAGCCAGCTCTGTGCCTTGCTGACGCTGATCACAGTCTTGACGGTGTCCCTAACATCCATGGGCTTTCCATACAGCTCGCCACCTGATCGCATCGCTCCGAAGAGAATGATTGTTCAGGTAGCGCCGTAACCACTGTCTATGCATTAAACAGGTGGTTCGACGTGTATTTCCTTCTTGTAGCATCTGCATCGGGAAGAGTTCAATCTGAAGAACGAGCAGATCATCCACGAAAATGCTCTATGGATCGTTCCGTTGGACTTCACCGGACTTCAGCCAGTCCCTTTGGCTGATATCATCTCACTGACCGGTGCTACGAAGCCCGACTGCGACAGCAAGTTATACTGCGGTCTTCCGTTCATCTATCCCGTAATGAACATGCTTAAGTAAGATCGCAACTGTAGCTTACGTTTGAGACCATGTCTTGGTATCACGAGTGCTCAAGACTATCACTATTTTGACAGACAACACCTCGTCGTACCAATAAAAGACGAGCCGCGTCTTCCCCACCACCCGCTGTTGAAGAAAACTGACGACCAAGTCCTTGTATCGGATGATCAGTCTCTTGTCCAGACTCGTCGCTTGACTTTTGTAACCCAATGTACATTTGCAAATGACCAAGTAATGTTTAGTTTGATGGTTTGTGACCTGGTACTAATCGGTATTTATTCTTCATCAGTGGTGGACCACAGTAACATCCACATGTCCCCGGCAGAAGGGTGCGAGTTGCGTGGATGGAACCTGACGCAAGCTGAACCTATGCAAGGACCAACGTGGCACAACAGGACCACATACTTTGTCTTCTTAGTATCCGGTTACGATGCGAAAGGACCGATGTACGAAAAAACATTTCACGTGGACATATCGGTAGGTGAAAGATTGGTCGCCCACACAAAAATCTGCATGCATCACATGTGACTGTTTATAGTGCCCGAAAACGGCGTCCAGAGCGACGGACCCGGTGGCAGATGACCGTTTGGAAATCTTGACCATCACTGTAATCAATCATTTTCTAACCATGACCAGTCCAGTACTGGACAAGATAACCCAACAGTTGCCTTCTTGGCTGGCTCCCATAACCTGGCTCAACTCAATCCAGACATATTCGTTTTGATAGAGAACCCTATTTTTTTACAGTTTTCATCTAAATCCAAAACCGTCCATTCCTTGTTTTAAGCGTTAGCGCCCTCTGGGGCTTTGTTTATTGTTGATCGATGCACTTTTTGTGTCGCTTGTTTCGGTTAGAGTCCTGTTAGAACGTAAATTTTTTAACTGAAATTTCTCGTGTGTCAAAACACATGTAAATCTTTCGAAACAGACTCGCACATCCAACCTACCACCAAAATTTGGGAGCTCTTCCAGTCTGCGATATCAAGACTTTCGAGAATACTTTTGAGTGTGGCCCTCTCAAAAGCAGCGCCGTCTGCCCAGGTCCTAAATTTCCGATTTGAGGTCAGTAGATCCAGATAACGGAACTCAGTGCGGGAAGTGATGTTTATCTTCTGCTGTGAGCTCATGGATACTTTATTTACGGTTTGAACTCGAAAGCCGATAAGCGAAGGCGAGAAACTGCCACATGTGGCTTCTTGCTCTGAATGTACGCGCACAGTTGAATCTTCGGATGATCGCTGCTGTGTTCCGGGGGTTTCGATAAGTTGAGCTGGACGAAATGGCCGACTCAACAAGTTCCACAACCGCGTATTCGAAGCCGTTCAAGCTGTTAGTTCGATCAGCTGAGCAGGTTGTCCAGGTGGTAAACAATGGCGCAAAAGTGCTTAGGGGAAATGAGATGAAATCCTTGGCTGTTCTGGAATCTCGCCTGCCAAAAGATGCTAACCGGCGGGATGGTCTGAGCGTCGTGGTCGATAGGTACATGGACTTTTTCCATTCTATATATAGAACGAGAAAGAAAGTTTTGTGTTTTGTTGTAGGACGGGTAATATTCACGATATTGGGTACGATTCTGACTTGGACGGCAAGTACACCGAGCAGGATTTCGACCATATTGTGGATGCTACTGGCCAATGCGTTATACCTGGTCTCATCGATGGCCATACTCATCCCGTCTGGGCCGGGGATCGCGTCAATGAGTTTTCCATGAAGGTAAGTATCCCCTCATTACTTTGCACGGGTTGGTATAGCCACTGAAATTTCTGCTGGTGGTAGTTAGCAGGAGCGACGTACATGGACATACACAAGGCTGGTGGCGGCATCTACAGCACGGTAACAAGCACTCATCTGGCAACCGAAGAGCAGCTCTACAGTTCCCTTGTGCAACGACTACAGACCATGCTGCAAAACGGATCGACCACGGTCAGTCATATCATCTAATGAAAAGGTGCCTGTACTTGGTTTACGTTGTCTCTGTTGCAGATAGAAGCCAAGAGCGGGTACGGGCTGGACTTGGAAAACGAACTGAAGATTCTTCGAGTGCTTCATCGTGCTCAGAAAGAAGGGCCCTGGAATCTTAGTATAACTTACTGTGGAGCCCATGCTGTTCCAAAGTAAAAAACTTGTAGCACTTCCGGGGCTGCTTTGAGTATGCGAGGTGATTATGCTTCGACTTTAGGGGCAGTTCGGCTGAAGTGGCAGTGAAAGACATCGTTGAGCACCACCTGAATGCAGTTATGGAGGAAACGAAAGCTGGGCGGCTCACTGTGGACAACGTGGATGTCTTTTGCGAAACGGGAGTTTTCACGGTGGAACAAGCGAAAGCCATCTTGCGGAAGGGACAATCCTTCGGCCTGAACGCTAACTTTCATGCCGAAGAGCTATCGTATTTGGGGGGAGCAGAGGTGATAGGGATTTCCCTTCGGACTGTTATCTGGAAATGATGCTCAGATTGCTCTTTAGCAGTGTTTGGTTTTCCCTAGATGGGGGCTGCCATAGGATCCAAAGCTATTAGCCATCTGGAATACATAAGTCCGGAAGGTATCGCTGCCATAGCACAAAGTGGGACCGTCGCGACCCTGCTGCCCACCACGGCCTTCCAGATGCGCTTACCGGCTCCACCGGTTCGTCGAATGATTGAGCAGGGCGTAGCTGTGGCTATTGGAAGCGACTTCAACCCCAACGCCCACTGCTTGTCCATGGTAAGTTCATCCAATGTCCCGTCATACCTATATCAGACTTTGAGAAACCGCCGTCATATTGAGACATGTCCTGTTTCGTAGCCCGTCGTCATGTACCTGGCTGCGGTCACATTCCACATGTCTCTAGAAGAGGTCTTGGCTGCATCGACCATCAACGCAGCCGCTTCTCTGAATCTTGCGGACTCTCGCGGTTCTTTGGAAATCGGAAAAGTGGCAGACATGGTCTTGATCGACTCTCCATCGTGGGAACACCTGATTTATCAGCTTGGAAACGCCACCAAACTCATATCCACCGTCATCAGCAAAGGCTTTGTGGTGCGTGCCCGAAAGAAAGAGTAAAAACTGTTCACCAGCTCTGTGCTTAAGGACCTCAGGTACTTCTAGCGTCCATTTCTGTCTCTGCTCATCTCTGCTCAATTCGGCCTCGCTTTCGAATCGTGCGAAAGCCTCGGAAGGAGGAAACTGTTCAGTTTGTCTGCTTCATACGGGAGGCTGCGGTACTAAATCAACGCCATCATGATACCCTATGGCTGTAACTCTGTGAGCACGCCACAGTACCGAATGACAACTCCGCCTAAAACTGCGTATGCTTGGCACCACGTACTAAGCATCGCACAGTCGAGCGAACCGATCGATATTGCGCTGCGTAATATTTCCTTATTTGGAGCACGGATTTCCACCACACAGTAAGAGCCAGCTAGAAGGTACCTCCAGTAACCTCCTTGTACCGTAACTGCTGGTATGACCATCACCGAACTATTTTCTGCTTTCAGGTAACTAAAAACATGCAAAGTCGCTTGTTCAAGATCACTCGAGGCTGCAAGTCGGAACACAAGGCAAGGGTTTGCGGAGAGACTAGGGTCTCAGTTCGACCATCGTGCTCATCGAAGTGTGCTCATCGAAGCTCCCTGGCCGTTATCAGCACTTGCGACAACCAGATGCGCAAGCCAGTGTTGATGTATTCGTGACGTGGTCGTAAAGGAGGATCTTCTGAACGGCTCAGGCAGAGCGCGGCGGCGATTAGAGTACTCCCATATAATTTTAAAGTCTGTCGTTCCCACTGGGGCTGTGCAGCCGAGGCACGTACAGTCGCTTCTAAAGTTTAGGCGGCATACATATGGAAGCGTGGGATGTTGCGCCGTACTGTTCAGTGAAAGACCCGAGAACGCGTACGTAACTTGACTCTTCCGCGACAACCGGTTATGCTAAAAATGTGCATGACGATGTCTGCGAGTTGCTTTCTAATGCATCGAATATCGCTGAGCAAAACACATAAGTCTGAATAGCACATGTTGTGCGTGCTTCGCTGCTCGTCAATCGTCGTAGCTGTCTTTCCAAAAGGGAAACTTTGCAGCTGCTGGGATTTCGACCTGCATTTGTGCTTCACGTCAGCGTATTCCCACATGATCGGGAACCTTTCTGTGCCGGGATTCGAACCCTAAAGCTGAGGGACGACTCGGCTTCTTCGAGAAACCTCCGTGGTAAGCTTGGTCCTCACCGTACAATATGCGAATTACGGGCCTGATATCGAGTATGCTGTGCTTCGCCCAGTGCTATGAATAACTACTTGCGCTGTCCCGCATCATCTTGCATCTTGCTTGATTCGCTCTGTCTTTCTAGTGAGGCGGAGCAGCAAACATTCTAAAATCACTTGAGAAGTAGTGGACCGGACAAAATGGCGTATCTGAGCTTCCTGATGTCCAGGACTGGTATCATCAAGCTGCTTGAGACGGTGAGTGCTGTGATACTCTTCCACAGCCGATGAGTATTCCCCTCCAAATCTCCTCATCTATATCACCATGTGGGCGTCCGTCGACCACTCATTCAGCAAATTTAAGATGATTTTTATTTTCAGATAGTGGGAATTATCACTTTGGCTCTGGTCGTACATTATGGTCTCCAAGTCGTACAGTATTCCGATATCCTCCCGGCATCGACGTTCCTCCTGGCAGTAGTTAGCGCAGGCCTGCTGATTTCATTCATCGAGCTGGTCACATTCTTCTATGACGATGAGACAAGATACGGCGTTCGCAGGAGTCTCTTCGTATGTACTTCCTCGTTCATCATAAGGAAAGAGTGAAAGACGCTATGCGACTGTAGTGAAAAGAAAACAGAAAAAGTAATTGTGAACGTTGTTTTTCCTGCAGGAAGTGTTCTTTTGTTTTGCCGCCACCGCTCTATGGCTCGCTGCCGCCTGTACCATGGCTTACTTTGTCCATACCAGGGCGTACGAGCACTACAAGAGTACCAACCAACAGTTCGACATCTATCCCGGCTTAATCGGCGCTACGGTACGAAACACGTGTTGAGCTGCTAGATTTTAGATAGTTTTTCCAGGGCAGAAACTGGGACCGGGGCAAATGAACTAGACCATAATCTCAAGTGGCGCAGGCTTTCGTTGTTGTTGGCCGAGAATGTGCGCCACTGGGGAAATCTACCGGGTGCGAATCATTTGCTCACCTGCCAGTTGCCAAAGTCCGTTAGCTATGCCCCGCTTAATAATGAGCTGTGGAATTGCTAACACGAATATCGATCCTAATAAGATGACAGTCAAGTTAAATTTTTTTCTTTAGATTTTTGCCTTCATTGGTGCGTTGTTGTACCTGATCGATTCGATCTTCGCGTACTCGGACATGAAGGGAACTGTTACCGGTGGACCAAGATATCTAGAGTCGGTGGTGTACAAGTAGACGAGTGGAATGTGAAGGTCCACAACGGATTAACGTCCTGGTCCATCCTAAAGCACCGCACTAATCCAGTTATGAGCTTGTTGAATCTCTTTTGATGCATTTTTGTACCCTTTCAATCACCTTGGCTAACTTTATTTCTCCGCTAATCAATCTCTGCTCCAAAACCTTCGATAATCTATGTGGTTGAGAAATTAATGCTTTAACGATATTCGTGGCACCAACCGGCTATGTACTTCACGCCACAGGGTTCGTGCGAGAACGGTCAAGTAAACGAAGACTCACACATAAGGAACTAAGTTAGTCCTGCGCATTAGAACACAACAAGTACGGAATGGATGAGTCTGCGCTAATGGCAGACATGTGATTTTCTGATAACTGGCATTGGTGATCTAATTTGTTTGCAGATAGCCGATTAGATTCTTGTGGTGATACCAGAAAACTTCTTCTGGTGCCTTGGCATTATATGCACATACAAGCCCACAGCATGACTCGGCACATTCAACGCTGTAGTAGCCGAGGTCTCTAGAAACTTTTACTTTTATTTCTGTAGACACAGACTCTCCCTTTATTCACCCATAACGCCAATTTCTACCGATATAGCTGCAGGACGAAGCTGTCCGCGAACTCTAAATTTGACGACCCCCCAATTTACTTGCGATATTTCTGCCCTTTATCAACGTCCTCACAGATTCGAATTACTGAAAAGAGCAACGTCAAAATGGTACGTACACCTCTTCAGTTCGGGAGCCACGTAGGCCCACGGTTCATAATATGAGACCTCCGCGTTTCACCTTATTGACCTTCGGTGGCGGTCTAGTGGACTTCGAAAATTTTCATTGTGCGTTCGATGTTTTAGACTTCTTACGAGGATAAAGGACCGAAGGTAAATAACATCTAAAGCATATCTGCGCAGTTATGACACGATTGAATTCACAAAACTGATAATTAGCCGGAACGCGGACGATTCCTCAACTTCGATCACTTGACCTTCTGGGTGGGAAATGCACTTCAGGTAATGGGAAATAAACTATTATTTTGCGCAAACATTCTTTTGAACTTGATGTTGATCTTTCCGCCATATATTTTGCAGGCCGCCAATTTCTACTGCGTCAGACTGGGATTCCAACCTGTTGCCTACCGTGGCCTTGAAACGGGCTCTCGACGTACAGTCGAACATGTTGTCGAACAGAACAAAATCAGATTGGTGTTTCAGTCACCTTACGAGCCAGGGCACACCCGTAAGACACCCTCCCCAACCATAAAGTTACCTTCCATCTATAGCTGGAATGCGTTTCATTTGCCCCACCCGACTTTCTCACGATTAGAATCCGCAGGGATGACCGAACATATGGCTCAACATGGAGACGCCGTCAAAGACGTGGCTTTCGCCGTGGATGATCTCGACGGCATTGTACAGAAGGCGAAGGAGATGGGCGGCCAGATCGTCCGCGATATCTGGGAAGAAACCGATCAAGATGGAACAGTGCGATTCGCTATTGTTCAGACCGTAAGTCACCCAACGGGATAAAGGGTATCTACACAATTGTTAACTGGACCTCTAATCGTTCCAACAACTTGCTTCGCTTTCATAGTATGGCGACACGACGCACACGCTTGTTGAACGAGGAAACTACCGTGGAATCTTCCTTCCGGGTTACCACGTGTCTCCCATCGTTGATGATCCCCTTCTCCGAAACCTGTAAGAATTTTAAAGATTTGTGCCCAAAGTCGGGAGATCGAAAGCTGTGCGTTATTTCTAGACCGCCTGCCAAACTGAACTTCATCGACCATGTCGTGGGAAACCAACCGGACGGTCAGATGGTCAGCGTTGCCGACTGGTAAGTCAACGAAGCCTCGTCAGCTGGAAAATGTTCCAGTAGGTCAAGCTTGCCCCGTAAGGTCAATCTTGGCTTCTTCCCACAGGTACGAGAAGGTTCTCCAGTTCCACCGATTCTGGTCTGTTGACGACACTCAAATCCATACAGAGTATTCCTCGCTGCGCTCCATTGTCATGAGTAACTACGAAGAGAACGTCAAGATGCCGATAAACGAACCGGCGAAGGGTCTCCGCAAAAGCCAAATCCAGGAGTACGTGGACTATCATGGTGGCGCTGGTGTGCAACACGTGGCTCTGAACACCTCCGACATCATATCCACGGTGCGCAAGACTGTTCTTAAGACCTGGTTGATAAGGTCATCCGGAACGAAGAAGCTTTGCTCTATCAGAATGAAGAGTGGTGCGGTTTTGTTGCAGATCATCAACCTGAAGGCGAGAGGACTCCAGTTCCTTCAAGTACCCCCGACATACTATACGATTCTTCGAGAGCGTTTGAAGACAGCAAAGATTTCGGTAATGGAGGACCTTGACATGGTAAGGACGAGTTATGACTATATTTATCGAGAAGACTCATGCGAGAAGATGTCCTCCAATTTCACTTTCTGGGTTTTCAGCTGGAGAAACTCTTCATTCTGATTGACTTTGACGAGAACGGATATCTGTTGCAAATATTCACTAAACCTGTTCAGGACCGACCAACGCTCTTCTTCGAATGCATCCAGAGACACAACCATCAAGTAAGCTGTTTAATGACATGATTACCTGAAATTGTCGTTTTCCCGTCCAACGCGGCAGTAATCGTTCTCTCCATCTGAACAGGGTTTCGGCGCGGGAAACTTCAAGTCGCTGTTCGAAGCAATCGAAGCGGACCAGGCCATGCGTGGTAACCTGTAAACTATATACGACCCAAGTCCACTCAACATTTCAAACGGTATCTGGAGAAAAGGCACCGAAATTAAGAAAGTTTGTCAAATTATAATTACGAAGCAAGACATTCTTTGCGCTATATTTCAAGTTTATTTCCGCCATATCGAACAAATAAGGGCAGAACCATTCGATATACTCTTTCCTCTGGTTCCTGTATGCATATAACCATACATGCTGATTTTTCTTATTATTATGAATATGGTGCTGCATGGTTTGATAGTATAAAAGAATCGATCAGATTTCCCATCATCTTCGGTGGTCGGGTCCCCGCGTATCGCCGGGTACGCAGTTTCTGCCGTTATCTTGATCCTGTATTCCGTGTATAGTTCGATTTGAACAGTTGGACAGAAAGCTTGACCAAGGGAGGATCTGAACATCATGTAGCGCACCGATTGCCGTTCTTGATGGAGAAGAACGATGCAGTACTCCATCTTGAGAGTCAAAAGTGACAAGGTGCGAGGAAGAACTTCTCAGTTTGAGGATCGTCAGTCAACAAGTTTCCCATGAACCAACGGGTCCTGTACCGATCCGGCTCACGTCCCGAACGACCTGCCACCAGAGACGGAACGACGCGTCAGTAGACTAGCTAGACCTACCTGAACAAGAGTAAGACTCTATGAGTCGTACCAGAAATCCCTAGCAAAACTCGATAGCAGGCCGCCAGGCTGCCGGCCGAAACCTTCGCGAACTTGTCCGAACGTGTTTCGACGGAAGCAAACCTGTAGAATCAAAGAAAAGAAACGGACTGATGGCGAAGCGGATCGCATCGCGATCGAAAACGGACCGGCCTGAGAACGACCGAAAACGAGAGCGGACTGGGAACGGATGCGCACCCGGATCTTACAACGACCTGGGGAAATACAGCTCACGGAGTCGTTCCCACTCCGTTCGCTCGACGTTCAGCGTCTTCTCTGGACCTGGTCTTTCTTTCTTGGATTGTCATGCAATCAAACAACTGCAAAGAGGTTCCGAGTATGTACAGTATACGTAATACGTATATATGTACGTAATACCTGTATACGGCTATACGCTTAGTAATTTCAACTATTGTTGTTGTTTTAGTTCCCGTCGATCTTTCTTGCTTCCTTCTCGTGACTTCTGATTAAGGATATCTGAACTGTGTACGGGATACTTGGATCACTGGTATCGTACGTATTTGAAGTATGGGAATGCTATCAGCTGGATTATGATCGGATTCTGGCCGCTTATGAGCTTCGGGCAACTGCACGAGTCACATCTTACATAACGAAGTCTCAAGTCTGATCGAACTTTTAGCTTTAAAACTGCCCGTATCCTTAATCCTGCACCATACCTTACGGGCCCCTTTTCACGCTCACTAATTAGGTACGAGCTTTGTCGAGCCTACTCATGGATAGAAGCATTCCATAGTTCCGGCGATGACCATTAACGAATGCTTGGCTTCTTGTAGAGTGCTTCGAATTCCGCGTATCCTACAATTGCAGCGTATAATCGCTCCTGTCCACCGTCAACTTGCACAATCCATATGGAAAAACCTGCGCTGAGCATTCGGTTCAAAGTAAGTCGTAACTTCATGTTCGTTTGATTCGTGCTTAATCATCGTGAAAACCGATAAGGGTTGTCAGCTACAGTAGATATGGCTCCTTAAACAGTCAAACATCATTATCGACGAGTTCCTTACTCGAAGAATCCGCGAAAAGTCCGTTTGGTAATTGGAACAACGAAGCAGTTCCTCCACATCCACCGTTCAGTCTTGGGATCGAGCTATTTGATGGTCACCTTGAATTGTTATTCAATCAACGTATGCTTTTTTTTTGTTGACATAGGTTGGGCGATGAATCACGCGACGCGCTCCGTATCGCATTGTACGTCTTAATATCGACCCGCTGCCGTCTTAAAACGTGCTCGTTTCCCCTTTCATGAGCTTCATCGCTGTTACCTCAGCAGTACCATCGGTTACAGCAGTGACAACAGCGATTTGTGCTTAATTGTTTCCGACCACCGTTGTCCACCTCAACGCACCGATTGTCTCTGATTGACCAGGTAACACTTATGCGTATAGGGCAAACTTCCTGGTACAATGGTCCTTGTGGCAGAATCAGCCAGATGATCGATGTTTGCCTATATTAGCTACATGGAATACGGGGCTGTATTCTGTACTGTTGCCTTCTACAGATCGGCTCGCCGCCTATCCGAAACATGCGCTGTGTAAGATTGGACCTGTCTCAACTCTTCTAAGCACTCGACCGGAAGTCCCAACGGCACAACAATGCAGTACGGAAAGCAGCTAAAACTTCTGCTATGGAAGAACATCACCTTACGGAAGCGTCAACCCATCCGTTTCCTGATCGAAATTATATGGCCTACTGTACTGCTAGCGCTTCTCGCGCTGGTGCGCACGAGGAACCTGCAAGAGACTATCCCGGAGGTTTGTTCCTACTTGTGTGTTACTAAGTAGTTTAAGTTGTACTTGAAAGTTTCTCCTTTTAGTGCCACTTCGACGAGAAAGCTTTACCATCTGCCGGAACTCTGCCTTTACTTCAGGTACGAAAAAAACCGTTAGGGTATGACCAGGCTCAACGTAATGCCAACCGGAAGTAGTAATAAAGCGTACCTTTCTTTCAGAGCTACATCTGTGCTTTCAACAACACCTGTCGCCGGAACTCCAGCGATGATGTATACGGAACTGTCAACATGTACCACGACTCCATGCTGTCAAGGATCGCCGCCGTGCTCAGCGACGTATTCCACAACACGACAGCACAAGGCGCCATCTTCGATACACTGGCTCATGCAACCGAGCTCTTCGACATTGGGAGCGAGCTCTCCCACAACATTAAGATCGTTCCACGCAACGGTCTCCGCTTCAGCGATGTCTTTCCCGTCTCGAAAGACAAGTACCATGCGTTGTTCAAACAGAGGAACCTCAGTCAGTCAGCGTTAGACACGGTGGACGCACTTCTGGTCGCAGAGTTTCGACCCTTCCTGCTGTCGGATGTTGCGCCTTTCGTGAATAGTGGCTCGTTGTTCTGTGATGTGGCACGGTTGAAAAAAGTGTTTAGTTTCGAGAATGGTACTAATGTGCAAGAGCTTTCGCGGATAGTGTGTCGGGTCCAGCTGTCAGCGTGGTATGGGCTATTGGGACCTGTGATCAACATGTCGCATATACGTGCAGAGTTCAAACTGGAACCGGTGGACTTGAACTTCATGACGCTGTTAAGGGCTCAAGCAGCGTTCCAAAAGTTTAGAACGGTGGTCAAAGAGATGGCTGTCCTTCAGCCAGCTGTGGCGGAAATTCAAGAGATTTATTCGTCGAGTAACGCAACCGGTCTCAGGTCAGTTATTCTTTTGACTATGAAATACTACATTTTATTACAAGTCCAGCTTTTCACGTTGAATTACTATTGTGGGCTGTTGTAGGTTTATCGGGAAGTTTCTATGCGGGTCGAATGCCGGTATCTTCGAGAACGAAGACAAATTCATGCCACAAACACACATGCAGCGGATGCGCGAGTCACAGATGAGCGGTAATAATGTCATGATGAAACGCCGGGACGACAGGAACGTAAAGAGTAACGTGTCGTCGGAGTTCTGCCACGAACTGTTTGACTCGCTGGAACAAAATACTAAAATCGCAATCAGGTATAATTTCCGCTCTACGAAAATTTTCAAGTCGCTGGCTTTTGGTTTCCCGGTTGACAGCTCGTCCAATTTGTTGATCTCTAGATTCGTATGGAAGCCACTGAAGTCATTCGTACTCGGCAAGCTTCTATATACGCCCGATACGCCACTCACACGACGCATCGTGAAGCGCATGAATGAAACATTTGACAACATTGGTGGACTTCTGTTGGCCGGTCAGCAGTTCAGTCGGCTTCTGCCGGAGATGCTGATCGTTCTCGACATTGTGGCGGCTCAGAACAGTACGCTATCCACGAATGGGTCGCCTGGATCCTTTGATATCTACGGCGCTATCACGAGCATCCTGACGGATCAAGGTCTGAGTGACTTGATTCCGATGGTCGATCCAGCCTGGTTCGCAGGATTTCAGTTCAACTCGAGCAATTTGGAAAGCTGGAAGGACAGACTGGATGCGTTAAATAACATCGTCAGTAACGCCACGCAGTTGCTATCGTGCTTCGACTTTGATAAGTTCGTCCCGGTCCGGACCGAGGCAGGACTGAACGTCAAAGGGTAATCAGCGACATTAACGTTGTATAAAATTAACCATGAAAAGCAATGAGATGAATGGGACCTAGGCAAAGAAACTAGAAAAAGATCTTTTGTCCAAGTGGCGCATGCTTTCAGCCAATATCACCAACAGCGTGCGCCACTTGGGAATATGTTAATGCAGAATGAAATACTCTGATTTTCTGGTTGGAGAATAGAACGATAAATTCCCTGCTTTCTGTTGTAGGGTGAAACTGGTGGAGAATGGGACGTTTTGGGCCGGCATAGTTTTCGAAAGCTTGAACGCGCCGGAAGTCAGAGTCTCTAGCGACCTACCGCCTTTTGTCCGCTACAAGATTCGCTACGATGTGGACAAGATTGACTCGACCATCCGGGTTCAGGACAGGTTCTGGCGACCCCATCCACGACGTCAGCCTTTGACTGACATGAAGTATTACACGTACGGCTTTATTCAGCTTCAAGACATGGTTGAGCGAGCTTTGATGACGGAAATGCTGAACTCTACGGAAGAGCTTCCTGGTCTGTACCTACAACAGTTTCCGTATCCCTGTTACATCAGCGATACCTTCTTCATGGCCATTTCCCGAAACTTTCCCTTGCTGATGACGCTTGCTTGGTAAGTTCAAATTTTCAATCGAGAAAACGCTAGGCCGAATCCGCGTACTTTATGCACCTGCATACATTCAGATAGCAAAATGCGTCAGGTCACTGTTTGCACTGCGTGAAAGTTAAGTCTATTGTTTAGTCTTCATGCTCTAGCATACTGGTAGACGAGGCTCCATACAGGGTCAAGTGTACTCAGGTGGATGAAAGTCGGAAACATTCGTTTACTGGCTTGCCGCTTCTTTTCCTCCAATGTACCAAATGTTTTGCTTGCTGTTTTAGGGTCTACACAGCTGCCATGACCGTGAAGAGTATCGTCTACGAAAAGGAGAAACGTCTGAAGGAAACCATGATGATGATGGGCCTCAGTAGCGGTGCCAACTGGATGGCTTGGTTCTTGGAGACCTTCCTGATCATGCAAATTTCGATCGTTTTCATGGTTATCATCCTAGTCTACGGGGCGGTTCTAATACACTCCCACTGGTTCTTCATATACATTTTCCTGGTGGCGTTCTCACTTTCCACGATCGCCTTCTCGTTCTTCCTGAGTGTCTTCTTTTCGAAAGCCAACATTGCCGCAGCCGCAGGAGGCATCGTGTTCTTTACCACTTTTATGCCGTACTCGTTGTTGATCAACTGGGAAGACCGGATACCACTTATTGGAAAGGCCTTCTCCTGCCTGATTCCCAACATTGCGTTTGGGTGGGGCTCAAACGTCTTCGCCAGACGGGAAGAACAAGGCATTGGTGTCCAGTTTGACAACTTTGCCATCAGTCCACTGGATGATGGCTTCAACCTGGTGTACTCGTTCGTGATGCTGTTGGGCGACGCACTGATGCTCTTCATTCTGGCGTGGTACCTGGAAGCCGTTATGCCTGGACAATACGGTAACGACAGCGATATCCGCAACTTTTGATATTGATTGTTCATTCAGTTTATTATTTCAGGTATCGCAAGACCTTGGTACTTCCCGATCATGTCCTCGTACTGGATGGGCACCAAGCGAAAGTCCGTGAAAGAACTGCATGGTTATGAGTCGGCGCCGACTGTGAACAAGCCAGATGTCGGGCACTTCGAACCTGAGCCGTTGAATCGTCAGAAGGGTGTCGAGATCCGGAATCTGCGGAAGGTGTACCATAACGGCAAGACGGCGGTGGATGGACTATCATTGAACGTCTACGAAGGCATCACGGTACGTGGACAGTCGATCAAGATGTTGGGTTTCTGTAATAGTGTGTGAACAGTTTTGGGATGTACAGGCGCTGCTTGGTCACAATGGTGCAGGAAAGACCACCACGTTCAGTATCCTGTGTGGTCTCTTCCCGGCGACTTCGGGGTCCGCGAAGATCTACGGCTATGACGTACAGAACGAGATGGACCGTATCAGAGAAAGCTTCGGATTTTGTCCGCAGCACAACGTTCTGTGGGACGACCTGACTGTCGATGAACACCTTCGCTTCTACGCCAGCTTGAAAATTTCCGACCCGACAGAGATCGCGACGGAAGTCGCCAGCATGATCGACAACGTCGGACTTCCACACAAACAGTTTGAGAAGATAAAGAACCTGTCAGGTAAGATCATCCATGAAGTGCGCTGTGTGATATGAATTGACAAAACACAACACGTGAGTGTCTGGTTAGGTGGAATGCAGCGGAAGTTGTCCGTAGCCATCGCGTACATCGGTGGCGCCAAAGTCGTCTTGTTAGATGAACCCACAGCCGGTGTAGATCCTTGGGCTCGTCGGGGCATATGGAATCTCCTCATTCGTTTCAGGAAGAACCGTACTACCATCATGAGCACGCACTTCCACGGCGAAGCTGACACACTCAGTGACAGGATCGCCGTCATAGCAGATGGGCGGCTGGTCTGTAGCGGCTCTCCGGTGTTCTTAAAGTCCCGTTTCGGGTGCGGGTACTACCTCACTGTGGTCAAGTCGTCGTCAGACACGAACGAGGAAGAACTGGGAAGGTTTATACGGGCCTTTGTACCAGAAGCTGTTCTGATTGAGAATGTGGGCAGCGAGATGTCTTTCATACTACCCACTGATGTCAAGAAAGAGGGAAGGTTCGAAGCCTTGTTTGAAGCACTGGACACTATGTTGGCACGCCTAAACATCTCGAGCTATGGGATACGAGACACATCTTTGGAGGTACGAACACTTTTCACACATTAATGAGCGACGGCGCAGTCGTGGAGAGAAAGGCCGTGCTTGTCACCGGGTTGACAGACAGTTTCATAGAAAGATGACGAAATGTTGTAAGACCCAGGAAGTAACTCCCCGACCGCTACACAGGACAAAATTAAAGAGAACTTAAATTATCCAAAGCGATACAGAATTTATATTTTTTAGGAAGTTTTTCTGCGTGTGATGGATTCGCACAACAACCACAAGGAGAAGGATGAAGACTTGGCCAACGGTGTAGCCAGTGAAGGTTTCCTCGCGAAGATGCGCCGACGATACCGCGGAGGAGGGAATCCGGTTGATGGAGCTCTTGAAGACCCGGCTGCCTTGGCGACTTCCGGTGGAAGTACTCTGAGCTCTCAGTCGCAATCAGTTGCACTGGACGACTGGGACCACATTAACGTTGCCATCAAGCGTGTATACGGCCCTCGACTAGCCCTGCAGCAGATGAAGGCAATGCACATTAAACGATTCCATAACCTTCGTCGAAGCAAGAAGAGCTTTTTCTGCGAGATTTTACTTCCGGCTCTGTTTGTGTGCCTTGCTATGGTCGTGACATTGCTCACACCTGTTCCACTTGAGCAACCCGCTCTCGAGGTAACTTTTCCTCAGTTTATCCCTGCTTTTTTGAACAGTGTTACTGATATGCAGTTTTTTGTTCCAGCTTACGCCTTGGCTGTATGGGCCACCAAACTACATGTTCTTCGCCGACGAGCAACCAGGAAGTCCCAACACATCTGTTCTTCTGAGGAACATGTATGAAGGTCCCGGTATCGGAACGAGATGTATGAAGGGCAGCCCGGTTAGTGGAAAGAGCTGCATTCCCACCATAAAGAATGATATCAGTCAATTGACACCTGAATTCCCGGTTTCTCGGAACGCCACACCTTCATGTAGCTGTGATGTATGTATGCAAGAGGAACACTCGTACCGATTCTAAAATTAATCAGTACTACGGTATCTAACTTGTTTGCGTTGCAGGTGGGAGGACAAATTTGCCCAAGGAATGCCGGTGGACCAATGCCTCCCTGCATGTTGCTGAATACGACCGACTGGTTATGCAACATGACTGGGCGTAATGTATCGTAAGCTACTGTTCGCGGCACTTTATTCAAATGCGCTATTTGTCTACTCGAGTCTAACGAACAGTGTTCTGTGAATAGGGATTGGTTAACGAAGACCGCAAAGAACTACGATAGCACTCGCTATGGTGGATATTCGTTCGGTGAAGTTGATACCTTCGCCCAGTTCAACTTTACGGTCTGGAAAGACGGCTTACGTGCGATGGTCGAGCAAGCTCAGCAGAACGAAGAACCCGTTCCTCACGAGAACGGGCTCCAAGGTCGATGGCGTAACTTTGCCAAATTGCTATCGGGAATGTTCACCAAAGACAACATCAAAGTCTGGTTCAACAACCGTAAGTTTTTCTCAAAGAGTTCTGCAGAGCGCAGATTCAATTGTTATACTTCGGTCTTAGGTGGTTGGGCCAGTTCGGTGTCTTACACGAACGCAATCAACAACGTCATCCTCCGTAGTCGCTTGAAAGCCGGCGCAGATCCTTACCAGTATGGTATCATGGCAGTTAACCATCCGCTCAACCGGACAGAAGAACAAATGGAAGATCAGATCATCAAAGAGAGCGCAAAGTCTCTTCTCCACGCAGTCTGTATCATATTCGCCATGTCATTTGTCCCGGCCAGTTTCGTGATGTTCCTCATTGACGAGCGAGTTTCCGGCGCGAAGAACCTACAGTTCACGGCTAAAGTGAAGCCGTGGCTTTACTGGGTATCCACCTACATATGGGACATTGTCAACTATTCCTTGACGGCTTGTATCTGCATCATGATTTTCCTGGCTTTCAATGAACAAGCTTACGTGTCATCCACAAATGCCCCCGCACTGATATGTAGGTTCTCACTTTTTGTACTAGATTATTTTCGTCGCACGCAGAAGGGAGAGATCAGAGTTTCATCTGCCTGCAAACGCTGTTTTTTTGGTATACAATCACGCGGCTGTATGCAGGTGCATGAAAGATAGATATTCTTCTTTTGCCATCTTCCGTATCTTGTAACTATATCCGTACTCTAATTGCCTTTTACTTCTCAGGTCTACTCTTTCTGTACGGGTTCGCCGCCATTCCGATGATGTACATCCCAAGTTACCTCTTCAAAGTGCCAAGTTCGGCGTTCGTCGCACTAGCTTGCGCCAACCTCTTCCTGGGTCTCGTCTCAACCATCACAGTCTTTATTCTGGAACTTCTGGACGATGTCGAGTTGCAAGAAGTAGCCGCTATCTTACGCAAAGTGTTTCTGGTCCTGCCTCACTACTGCCTCGGTCGAGGTCTCATGGACTTGGCCATTACTAATGTTAAGGCTAACGTCTTCTCTCGATTCGGTCAGGAAGTGGACGACCACCCATTCGAGTGGACATTCATGGGCAGGAATGTCTTTTGTATGATGGTACAGGGCATCGTGTTCTTCCTGTTGACTATCCTGATCGAGTATAGGTTCTTTGTCAAACCGAAACGTGTAACGGTGGCGAGTGAAGTGCTGAGAAACGAAGACCGCGACGTAGCCGCCGAAAGAGCGCGCGTTGCAGCTGGACATGCTGACAACAGCGTGCTGACTTGCCGAAACTTATCGAAAGCGTTCAAGAAGAGAAAGCAAACTTATCTTGCAGTTGATAATATCAGCTTTGCCGTGGAGAAGGGGGAATGTTTCGGCTTGCTGGGTGTCAATGGCGCGGGTAAGTAAGCTCGTGAAACATTAATATATTGGGAGGCCGGTAAACGAAACGTGCAAGAACCGTCTTCAAGTGGCGCACTCTTTTGTTGGTATTGGTTAGACGCGTGCGCCACTTCAGAACAGATCTTGCGCGTTCCGTTTGTCGACCTCCCCAATAGACCTAACAAGTTAGTAATAGCTTCAGTCTAAAATATAATTCTGGGTTGTAGGTAAAACAACCACGTTTAAGATGTTGACCGGAAACCTTATCCCGACTTCCGGTGATGCTCTGGTCAATGGTCACAGTATCTGCCACGATCTTGATGGTGCGAGGCAGCACATCGGGTATTGCCCGCAGTTTGACGCCATTTACGACTTGCTGTCGGGCCGAGAGCATCTGGAGTTTTATGCTCGCATTCATGGCATTCCGGAAGCGTACGTTAAGAAAGCAGCAGAAAAAGCCCTAGCGAGGTTGCAGTTGGTCCAGTATGCAGACCGATCTGCTGGAGGATACTCCGGCGGCAATAAGAGGAAGCTGTCCACCGCTATCGCTCTAATTGGGAATCCTGACATCGTGTATCTGGATGAACCCACAACGGGAATGGATCCAAAAGTAAGCTATTACGAGATAGACGATTTTGCAATGTTGGACCACATTATTTCGATGAGACAAATCTGTCAGTCTCTCGTGCGCCTGCATACTCTTGCATGATACCCGCTACCTGTGCTGCAGTATGCAGGTGTAAAAGAAATTGCTGGGTTGTGGGTTGACAGTCCAGATAGGAAAGTCTTTTCTTGCTTCCAGGCTCGTCGCTTCTTGTGGAACAGCATTCTGTCCATGATCCGCGAAGGTCGTTCTGTCACCCTGACTTCTCACAGTCTCGAGGAATGCGAAAATCTCTGTACAAAGTTAGCCATAATGGTAAATGGTCGATTCCAGTGTTTCGGGTCCGTCCAGCACTTAAAGTCCCGATTCGGTTTCGGCTACTCCGTCGTCATCCGTTGCAAAGACCCCGAAGCAACCAACAAAATATGTGATTTTATGGAAAGCACATTCCCCGATTCTCGCATGCAGGAAATGCATTACAACACAGTCCAGTACCGCATACCACTCGTGGGTATCAAACTCTCCTACATCTTTGGGTCTCTCGAACGAAACAGAGACCACCTTCAGATCGAGGACTTCTCAGTCAATCAGACTAACCTCGAAGACATATTCATTGAATTTGCCAAACATCAGACTGATTTGGCTACTGATGAATTCTATCCCGGTGCGGAAGATGTGATCCTCAGTGTCCCGCAACAGCCACCAGCAGCTTCAAGTACTCGTCCAGCGGACACCTTGAGCGTGGCGGACACAACCCTGACTGGTCTTTCACCAGTTCCCGACATGGGCAGATACAGCCCTGACGATATGGATCTCGGTGTGAACTTTGTGAGTGCTCAACAATCTCAAAAGCTTATCCAGAAGCACGCTGAAATTTACGTCGCACCTGTTGAATCTACTGATTTGTAAACGTGGATCTGTAATAGAGTCTAACTTAGATGGTCTTATTGAAGTTTATCTGAGTCTCCGTTTTATCTTGTTTTATATATTTGATCTTTTGTTGCTGCTTTTCAGCATGGCTCCACTGAGAACCTTGTGCGATCCGCTAGTACCTCTAGCAGCGTATAATACTGCCTGGCTCTCTCTCTCTCTCTCTTGGCTGTCCCTCTTTCGCGCTGCGCACTGCGTTGCCCCGCTTCCGGCAGGCCTTTCGTTGCACACCGTCTTTCACCCAAGTATATCCCACATTCGAACACCCAAGTAAAGACTAGATGGATTAATTAATCCGACGTAACTTTCACTGTTCTACTTTTACCTCTAGTTTCAAAGAATTATGTTTGGCAACGTCAAAACTGCAGAGTTCTATCGTCTTATGTACTGTAGAGCACAAAGTTTTGTTGAAGTCCGCGACTTTTTATCTTTCAGTTAGAGCGACCGGTGAAAATGGTACAGCCAAAGTGATACTATAGAGGTAATAAGCATTTGAAATAAAACGAAAATCTACATACACACTCGTGAACTACGACAGTAGAATCTAGACAACACGATAACTTCACAGTTCACACCTTGATACCCGGTGTTCGAATGGTATCTTCAGCTGCTCTGCGCTCGATTACTTTGGTATCGCTGGCTGCGTCCTTCCTTGGAAGAAAAGCAGTTCTCAAATGTTCCATGAAAGATGACCCGGGTTTAGTATAGTATGGTGAACCCTCTCTCTCAATCTGCAACAAATACAATGAAATACAGTGAGAGCGAAGTAGCGTCCTCAGAAGGACGTTATGCGTGGAAGCGACGTGATGCTCAAAATACCTCATCCAGGACAGCTCGAAGTTTGCCGTTGTCGGCCGACGTCTGCCAGACCTCGTCCGCTCCATAGGTTTCAGTTACATCCGAGTGTGTCCGAGCCCATTTTTTCCAGCTAGAATACCTGCAAGAATATTTCCGACAACAATAGCGAAAGACGTATGGTTAACTTGTAATGCTGCGCCAAAATTACTTGTAACGCAGTTCGTCCCAATCAGAATCTTGGTATGTTTCTCGCCAGTCTCGGAACATAGGTTCGTAGTAGTACCGAACTTTATCAAATGGAACTTTCTCTAAATCTTCAGCCACCACTTCCGCATCGGCAGGCTTGGTCCAATCGTACACGATGATTTCGGTGAACGGCTCCAGCTGCTTCAAGAGCTTGTCTTTGTAGCCAGACTCTATCATTTGAAGGTATTCCGGAGTGAGCACTTCACTGTTCACTTCGTGCTCCTGCAATAAAAGTCCGCAACTCAAATCACAACTTCATTTTATAAAACTGATTAACCAGAAAGTACTCACAAGACCACGCTTTTTGATTCTTTCCAAGCAAGTATCTACTGTGGCATCCAAGTAGATTATGCAGTGTGGTCTCATCAAGTCTTGAATAGTGTTACTTTTGATTTCATAGTAGAACTGACGAGCTGAAATGCAACGACCAAGGCATCATCCAATAGTCACTGGAACCGGAAGTGGAGCAGTTAGCAAAAGGGACATCCTACCTGGTCTTCCCATGTAGCCTTTCTCCACCATAGCTTCCACAAAAATGAAGTCGCTGTAAGCTGAACGTTCCATGATGATACCTTGACCTGCAAGAGAGACGTCCCGTAAAGTTAGACGTTCAGTGGGGAACAAGAAGAAGTTTACCTGTGCTGAATAGATGCAGTAAGGCGTTGCAGTACTGGTAGTATCGTGCAATGTACTTCGTGATCTGAAATCTGGCAACCAGCATGTGGTGAGGATTTCTGTAGAACTCCTCCACTTCGAAATGCTGAGTAGTTGGTCCAAGTCGGTCCGCATACTTGCGGGGATCCAGTCCGACTAACCAGTCGTAGTAATCAGGGAAGCCTGGCTCAGGCAGATACTTCATCCCAAGGAGCTCGGCCAGATTCTTTGCCAACGTCGTCTTGCCTACACCAATGTTGCCCTCCACGACGATCACTTTAGAATTTTCGTCCAGACGATGGACTGTCTTGTCGATGTTGAAGAAACTGTGGTACCATCTGTACTTCTTGGTCTCGTAGGGCCAGGGATCTTTGTTATATGGCACTCCTCGGATATCCTTGGCCACCTCCTTGTACTCTTTCAGCTTCATTCCTCGGGAAGGGACACACACTACTCCGGCAGGGGCTTGCGCAAGCAACCTGCATTTTGATATCAGCTTGCTGGGAGTGCAGGATGTATGGAGGGCAGATGCCATTTCCTTGGAGTAACCACAACAGAATACAAGAAAAGGGCAGATTTTTCTCAGTGTGGTCTGATGGTCATCCCGTACGTTCAATCGCTTTTCGTACAAGGTCTGTGCAACTAGGGGCCTTCTGCGTCGTTCGTCGTCAGTTTTCAAAGATTAATTAACATAGAACTCCTGCCAAACGGTGAGATTAACTCATTTGGGAAACAGGGAAACCACGATGGGGAAACTCTACGTGATGTTATGCACGCCTGGAACGCTGGCAGAGCAGAAGAAACACGGCAAGGGGTACCACCAGCATTAGACTTCGCTTTTGATTTGGTGATTGAGGCTGTGCATAGCTGGAAAACGGTTAAATCGATTTATCTTACGAAACCAGTAAGTTTTCGCGATGACGACAAAGCACTTATAGTTTCTGTGTCACGTACTGTGGTGTTGGCCCTTCGAGATGGCCACCCACCGGAAACGGAAGTTTTCGAACGGTTTTCTCTTGGCCTCTTGCAAAAACTTCATCCCCTTTCGGTCCTGAGTGTGTAATCCCGATTCCTGACAAGTTCAACCTCTTCAAGATTGTTTACAGCAATGGACGGTGAGGTAAGTTGGTTAATCATTTAGTTGTTGGTCGCCAGTCTGCCCAGGTGCCGACGTATTGTTCTCTTTCAGGGGTTTGTTACACATGCTATATCGAACCACTGGCTTTCCCTCGGACAAATCTGGGTACAACTCCAAGCATCAGATAAGGGAAAGTGACACTGCCTTGCGGAGACGGACGCTAAGATGACCAACAGCAGAATCAGCGTAATCGAAATTGTGCTGTGTTCCGGTGCTGTCGTTAGCTTGCTGCTACTCAAATACTTCTTGCAACGAAGCGACCGGGCGGACGAAGAGCGGCCCAAGTTCCATTCCAAGAAGCGAGATGACACCGAAAGAGATGGTCTTCCTTCGCCATTCCGTCAAGAACACATTTTTTCCTCTCGTAACGAAGAGTCTGACGGTGTCTTGCCAATCGTGAATAGTTTACCGTCCAGTTCGTGGGACACCGAGGACGTATCCTCGGCCGATGGGCATCCTTCCGGTCAGTTCTTTCCAGTGTTGGGCCTAGCTAACCTGGGTAACACCTGCTACGTAAACTCCCTTGTTCAAGCTTTAGCCTGTCTACCTCAGTTTGCGGAATGGCTGCTACATGCGAGGAAGTTGGTCTGTTCTCCAGCGCGGCGCCTCGGGATCCTCTACTCACCTTCGCTGATGGGTCAAGAAAGACCTCGATATGCGCAGAGGTTCACTCGCATACCTATTAGCAAGGAAGAAGCACGAAACCGTCGATTCTTCCATTCATTTTGCCAACTCGTTGACGGTGCGCCACTTCATCCGGTTACTCCGAATATCAACTTGCATAATAACAAGCACCGTAACACCTTTTCGGACTGTTTCATCTTTTTTGCAGTTCTTAACGGACGACTACGTGGCCGGACCCGTGATGCTTGCTATACCGCAACGGAACTCATTTCGAGCGTGTTTGGAGGAAGCGAATTCAGCCATTATCAGCAAGTAGGTGCGCTACTAAAATGGAATTCCTTCCTCGAAATCTTTTCTCCTTCGAGTCTATCGTATCGTATGTCCGATTTCCTATGGATTTGTATACACCATAATATTCTTTCAATAGGATCCGGACGAGTTGTTTTTGTTCGTGATCCATCTGCTGATTAAAGCGGCTTCTGGTCAATCACGCTCGATTCTGGACCTTCCTTTCACACAGAGGGAAACGTCGAAGACTGACGCGTTGCTGACGGAATACGGTCCCGAATTCTTTCCGCTGATGAGTGGCGCGAGCAACGGATGGAACGTTCCGTTCCAAGGACTCTTTTACCAAGACCTACTGTGCGTTGTGTGTAAGAAGTCTCGACCACAGCCTCTCGAAGTGTTTCACAGCTTGTCCCTTAGCTTTCCCTTCGCTGCTCATTATCCACATAACGTAAGAAATTCCTCCTTTTAGGCTTCTCTTTACTTCCTGTATTTTCATGGCTCTATCGCTTATTTTAGGCGTTCCTGTTAGAAAACCTGGTGCAGTCGTTCTTCGTTCCTGCCGATCTCGATTCCGTGGAGTGTCCGCACTGTTCCGATGCTGCTTGTGGAGAGTCTATTCCGACTCCACACCTGAAACGAATTTCCATAGCGAAGGTTAGTTCATCATGTTTTCGACATCAGCATGACTGGGTGGGTGGTTTGGGATGGTCTTAGCGTAACTCAGTCCTGATGTTAATATGTCGTTATAGTTTCCGAAGATCTTATGCGTGCATATTCGTCGAGCAGTATGGAGCGATAGCGACAACTGGAAGCGGCCAGACCTCGTTTCGTTTCCGTCGACTTTGGTTCTTGGGCGTTATTCATGGCTAAAACACATAGGCGGAGATCGTGAACCGAAAAGTATGGAGTTTCCTTCGTGTCTCACCGAGCAAACGCCATTTCCCAGGTACACAAAGCTGATAACGGTGAGGCTGTAGTCGAGTTCTTCCGAAATTCAATACGAACTATTTTTCAGTGCCAAGTTAGCCGGATGCTATTCACTGAAATCTGTGATCGTCCATGTTGGACATTCGAGTGTCGGAGGACACATTGTCACGTACAGAAAAGGACCGGTGGGAAAGAAGAATGCTCATGAATGGTATCTGACGAGCGATGAATTCGTGAAGAGGCTATCTTCCTGGAGGGAAGTAGAGCTCGCGAATCCCTACATGTTGTTTTATGAATTGATAACCTCGTGACGACAGTTCAAACTGTTTTGTGCTGTTTCTAATACCGCGTGGTACTGGTGTGGGCGTGCCCACCGGAGTGTTTTTCTTCGCTATTGTCTTTCAGTCATTGTGTGCCAAATCGGTTTACCCGGATTTCTCCTAGAATCGGAGATTTGTTTCGTGAGAGCCTTTCGGAACGCCATTGTGGGCTGGTGAGAAGAGATTTGACCCTAGCTTCCTTGATCATGAAGTAAACGGGTTACATGACTCTTCATGAAATCCTTCTGAACTGTACAATTAGCAGCCGGTACCTTGCTTTGTAAAGGAAATTTGATTTGTCTGACGGAAATTCGGTCAATCTGCTACATTTGGCTCTTGGGTGCGCTAACGTTTGGTCCAGTTAAGAAGCTGCGGAAGAATGAGGTCCGTCGTGCTTGCGCTCTTTGTGGTCCAGCTCGTCTGGTACGGTTCGAAGGCAAACGATTTAGAAAGTCTAGCTGAACAAACTTTTGGTAAGTGGATTAGTAACGGAACATTAGCCTCCCAAAAGGTTTCCATTCTTTGCGATCTCTTACTCTTTTCTCTTCTAGAGTTTCTCCTGAAGTACTGCGATGTGGGAACCAGGAAGTGCGGCCCCGTCCCACAGGATCTGCAGATCAAGAACTGGAGTTTCAAGCGCGGTGAACCGTCTTCCATTACTGCGGTGGGAAAGGATCACGAAGACTCTGTTTCGACGTTGGCAAAACGAAGTCAACCAATTGCCTTGGGGGAGACTTCGAAAGAGGATGTTCGGAATGATAACCCGGATGTAGCAGAAGACAAAGATGACGCCACCACGTCAGGTACTAATTTCACCTCGACAACTCCCACCAGCTTAGTGATTGAAGGTACGGTATGATAACTTGTGAGTCATGATGTTGGCCAAAAGCAGGACGGTGAGTAGCAGGAATCATCGACATTCATCAGTCAATTTTTTTTCTGCTTGTGTAGATAACAGGATGAGACACGGCAGCACTCCAACACCGATTTCCTTACTGAACCGGAAGACCAAGACCAGAGACCTACCCCCTTCGCTCACAAACACTTCTCCAAGCGAACCACCGTACCCCACCTGCGTTTGCCATTGCGCTCCTTGCTCGCCAAACGAGGTTGTCCAAGATGGGTCCTCAATCAAGAAGACAGGCACTGATACCGACACTCTCGAAACAGAACGCGGACCGCACAACCATGTTCCCTCAGCCTTCGATGAGTCCGCTGGAAACACGGCGAAGACCAACACATCTTCACCCGAACAAAGTTGGCAACTCCAGGCTCCGCTAGTGTCCACCCGAAATCGCTATGGTGTCTCTGCGGAGCCTTTGTATGGATTACGAAGCCCCGCCCAACCTGTGGGTCCGCCAAAATATTAATATTGCATTGTGGTTTTGGGACCTTGACATGAAGTACCAGAATATGTGTTGCATAGGGAGAAAACAGCGACCCGTTGAGCTCCTACTTGAGAAATACCGTTCAGAAGGCTTTGACTCCTTTGAGAAACTCCGGTAGGCCAAAACTTTCCCGTTTATTTGAGGCTTTTTGTCACTCTGTACACGGGCACGGTTATCTGACGCAAGGTTTTGTGCTTTTAGGTTTGATCGATCCTTACAGTCTCCGAGCTCCGGGCACTGGATGGACACAGGAAAGCCAGAACTCTTATCCATCTCAGCGGACCGCAAATGGTAACTGGCAGTATCTTAACGCCAATTACTAGGATCAGGAACGATAGCGGAAAGTTGTCTCGAGTTTGTGTCCGGCGTCAAGATCTGATCTTCGCTCTCTCTTCACCACGAAGTTTTTTATAAGCGTTATTGTTAGATTTTTTGTCATCTTGAGAAAAGCATTGTAGCAGTTGGAGCTTTACTTTTGGTTGAAGGCTATTCGAAGATGCAGCTCGGTTTCAGCCAAACAACAACATTGTGAGAGCGAGTTCTTTACTGATGCGCATCTTCGACGGTCACGTATGTACTTTTCAGCTTATAAAGTTATGAAACATTACCAATCAGTAACCAATGTCACGGGCGAGATGTTTAGAAGCTAACAAGCTTAGGGCGTATATCATAGCTGCATGGTGGCTCTACGGAATGAGTCAGGAACCACGTCAGGCATATTTGCGCGACCAAAAATAGGCCCACGCTAAGAAGTCACATATTGAGAGCTGCCTCAGCGATTTCCTACTTTACATAACGTGCTTGATTCGTACAACATGCAACATGTGGGATCGCGGGTGCCTCCCGCTCGATAGGCTAACAAGGAAGTTCCACCGTGGACCGTAGGAGAAGCTGAGAACGCGAAGCCTTCTCCCCGCTTGGGGAAGTTCACTAAGAACCTTGGTACACAGCCAGTGATGTTTGGAGATGTCACACAGAATTCGTTCTTGGCTTCATCTTTATTTATAGCTTGTCGTGCAAGAACATGCTGACTT
Source organism: Ramazzottius varieornatus (assembly GCA_001949185.1). Lineage (NCBI taxonomy): Eukaryota > Metazoa > Tardigrada > Eutardigrada > Parachela > Ramazzottiidae > Ramazzottius > Ramazzottius varieornatus. The sequence goes on from BDGG01000005.1 coordinate 178,891, forward strand.
CTTTATCTTGCTCCCGTTCTTGCGGAAGAGTTTTGCGCACTGCCGGCTTCTTGACTCCGTGAGACACAGCCTTCGCGGTTGATTGATCTTACGTTCCGCAGTTCTTCCTGTTACCGAACAGGAAACTAATTATTTTTTGTTGTACTGATCTTGAACCACTTTGCCTGAGCAAAAGCTACCTTTGTTGTTTTCCGCCGGAAGTGTCGTCATGTCGGAGCAAGAGAAGGCGGAAGACAAAGCCGATGCAGGAATCAAGCTTGACGCCCTTCTCACAAGACGTCGGAGCCAGGAGGGATTAAAGGGTCTTGCGAAGAACCGGGCAGCAATGTTCCAAAAAGTTGAGCAAGACCATCTGGCCAAGCAACTAGAAAACCCTTTCTCGGAAGTTGGAGGATCTAAAGTTGCCGGATCGGCCCTGAAGAAAATTGACAAGAATGATCCGAACTATGGGAAACCATTGAAAGGAAGTATAACAGAGCAGAGAGGAAATGCCGCCAATAGTCATATCCAGAAGGAGATTGCACAGCTTTGTCAGATTATCTACGATCTCGCCTTGGAGGACCCAAACGTACCTGGGTAAGTAGTATGGTAATTCCTGCAAGATGTGAAGGCTTCAATTTAGGTTATAGCATTCCGTTTTAGGCCGGATTGTTGGGTAAAATTTGGACCTTTGTTTGAGCACTACAACCGGGTATCCGACAAACTGGTGGGAATCCTGCTTCGTGCCCGCAAATACGGCCATGTAGAGTTTCCTGGTGAAATTCTCTATCAGAGGAGGGACGACGACGTGAAAATCTTTCTCACGCCATCCGGAATGAAAATAAGGAAATACTGATGTTTGAGATATCTTAATCGCTCGATAAGCTGCACATACCGATGCTTCATGCTGCCTTTCGTGGGTTCCCGTTCTATGGAAATCTCAGTGTTTGGATGCGGACTTCCGGGTCGTGACCTGGAAAGCTTTCGGCCTCATTTGATTGGAACTCAGAAGCCTAAATCTTGAAAAATCTGAGCGCTCAGAAGTCTGGAAAATACTTTGTTGCTCGAACCTCTGTATCTCGGTGATGGAAATTTGGTTCCTAGTCTTAATGTCAGAATGCATGCAATAAACAACCAGCATCGTTTGGACATAGTAACTGTTATGTGTCACACGGTCTCGTCAAAGCTCTTAACTTGATAAGTCTTTTCTCGGCACACTCATCCTGTTCATCACTTAAGCACGAACAGTAAACTTATCATTCTGGACTACGCGATTAGCGGAAGGTGTTCGAGTTTCAACAGCCGAAGGTACAGAAAAACCACCCGGTTTCGGCCGTCTGGTTCCGTAACTGTCGTCTGAGCTTTCCGGTCCTATCACGCAGTACATACAGTAACGTCATACGACATCACACACACATTACTCTTCAGTTGCCTCATCCGGCACCAAAATGACGTGTGCCTTTCAGCCGCCGATCTTCCCGCTTTCGTCGTTCCCATTCATTCGGAAATAGATCAGTCTTTTGAGTCTCATCTTCTCCTGAAGAAGTGAGGGTTTTGTCTGTTTCAGAGACTTTCTTACTACATCGCCATCAGGAGGAACGCCGGGAGAAATCTGTCTTCGAAGCTCTGTTGGATTTTTGACTGGGATCCTGTCACTTCAAACTGGAAACGTCAACATGGACAGTCTGTGCTTAATCCTCTCCTCTGTCACAAGGAATGCCAAACTGTCGTGACAGCTCAACCGGTGGCAGCTCAACTGGTGGCAGCTGATTCTGAAGTGTTTCCCACAATTTAGAGGCTATGGAGGTTGATGCCAGCGACGGTGTGATGGGCAATACGATGACCACTACCCGCTGCGATACCAATTCATGCGAGGAACTGGAGAATGATGGAGACTCTAGCAGATTTTCTGGAGTGACGGATGGCTCGACCATCTCGACAGGTAAGAGCAATCAAACTTGAATATTCGGTTTACGCACTTCCGAGGGCAGGTTTTTATGTGATTTCGCTTCTTGGTTGATCCAGCCGATTATGTGTCCATCCCGAGCCTGGAAAAGCGCCTGACGTCCGAACAAATGTACGATGGACTCCTCGGTCTAGACAAACCTATGTCGTCCGTGACTTCAGACTTGTTGTTCACAACCGCGCAAGACGGTAAACCCGTTTTGGAGCAAGAGCAATCGGAATCTGAACTGTCCGACGAGATCATCCCTTTCGTTAAACCTGCTCCCAGAAAGTCTACGTAAGCTCCGACGCTTTTCACTTGTGAGATCATATTTCGAACATCTCTTCTAGTATTTGTCCGACCGAACCACCTGTCAGATTGGCTTGTGCTGTGCATACTGTTCACAAGAATGATATTATTGGGAACTCGGCAGACAAAGTTAACAAGCTCGACAATATTTATCTTCCAGGTGGTGCACCCTTCCAACCAATAACATCGGAAACGTGCGCCACTTCGGAAAAAACAGTCTTGTCGAGTTTGGTGGCCGAGGTTCCAGACGTTGATGTCAAAACTTCGTCCTTGCAGCCTAACTATTTGATTTTAATTTGCTAGATATCACAGAGCGCTGAACGTTCACGTCATCGATCCGGACTTGAGCAAGGGACAAGAACTGTATCCGATCAGAGTCTGGAATGCACAGGACAAAGAGTCGATTGCGGCGTTCGAATACATCAAGAACACGGAACATTTCACCAACTACCAGAAGACCGCTGTGGCAAGTTAAACCCTCGAGCATGTCGATTCCGTCACCAGCTGTCGCACTCAAGTCTTTCTCATCTAGATCTGCGACTGCGAAGATGGCTGCGAGGGTAGTAGTTGCAAGTGTCTGGGAGAGCCGTACGAGGAGAATCATTCGGAACCAGCTTACAATGAGGTGTGCTGAAAGCGTTGACTCTTATCAAATCAAAATAAGTCACTGTTTTTTATTTTCACTAATTTCAGGATGGAAGGCTCAAGGACGTTCCCGACTCTTGGGTGGAGAAGCATCGCGTTCTCTACGAGTGTAGTGAGTTTTGCAAATGTGGTCCTCAGTGTCTGACCAGATCTGCGCAACTCGGTTTACGGTAAGGAATGGTTCGTTATTAAGGCTTCGTTCTACCTCTGTATGGTCGCGCAGTTTCCTGTCTGCGATTATGGTATGACTGGCTGTGGAATTTTCTTATTACAGGACCCAACTGGAAGTCTTCAAGACCTCACGAAAGGGGTGGGGAGTCCGCTCATTACGGAACGTCCAGAAGGGGTCCTTCATAGTCGAGTAGGCTACTACTGTATACCTTACGCTCTGTGTCTTTCATACTTTATGAAATGTGATCAAATGAGGGTTCTATGTCTGTGTTACAGATATGCTGGAGTTATGACTGAATCCAAGGATTATGCAGTCTTCGCGGAAAGTGACTGGTACTCCTTCGATATCACCTCGGTAACCTTGAATACTCACTCTCAACATTCGTTTTATACTTGCGTCACTTTCTCGTCACTTGTCGATAGGTTTGCCTCACCGCGTTATCGAATATTTCAGGAAGATGGACCAACCAATTTCTTTATTGATGCTAGCAAGAAGGGAAACGTCGCGAGGTAAGACAAACTTTTTCCTGCCATAATTTCATTCTGATAACGAGGTACCCTAGTCGGACTCAAAATGGTTTTTCCAGGTTTATCAACCACGGTTGCGATCCAAATTTACTGGCAGTTCACGTCTTCTACGATGACAACAACCCCGTAATGGGCATGCACATCTGTCTGTACGCCACTCGAGACATCAAAGAAAAGGAGGAACTCACGTACGCAATATTTGCTAAAGCGTTATCTTATCGAAATGTCGACGGATCTTTTTCATGTCCCTCTAGGTTTGACTACGGTTCCGAATACTGGCTTGCCAAGATGAATAAAGGAATAGGATGTGAGTGTGGGCATAAGAAGTGCATGTACCGACTAGCCAAGTCCAAGAAGGAAAAGAGGAAGAAGCGGCGTTATCAGTAGCCAACTGTTCCAACCGTTCAAGATATCCGTCTCACTCTTTGCATTGCTCAGTTTATATAAACAAATTTCCTTGTCTTAGTTTGACACTTTGGCCTTCGTTGCTCAAGCCACGTTCGTAATCATCGTATTTATTTTGTATTACATTCTGGTGGCAGTATTGTACCTACGTACCATTCTCCACCACTGTGGACCAGTAAGGTTCTTACAAAACCGTGACATTTATTTTCGAGTTGTTGAGTTTTACATTTTTTAGAATCTGCTTTTGCCGTGTTCAAAATGCTGGAACATCAGTTAGCCGTAAAAGACGGTTGCGAATTCCGAAAGAAGAAATCGCTGTTACGTTTATCGATAAAATTCTTCTTTCATTATATGTACAGTACACTGAACGAATTTGCCGAAAAGTACAGCAACTGTATGAAAAGGCTGAAAACATCAATCCCGATTTTTGAATCGTAACCTGGTCCTGTAATACTCGTGTGCTTTATCACTAAAACTTCAACCCCATTTTCCTCAAATCTTCCTTGGCTGCCTCAATCTCCTGCAACGAGTTTTTTACGTTAACTGTACACATGGGCCGCTGGGCAGTATAGTAAACATGCACAAGGCTACATCGGCTTCACAAGGTGCCTACATGCTGCAGCTCTTCGGCGGCTTCCGGACAATCACGGAACGTGGCTACTCTGTAACAGATTATCCCAAGGGAGATCAGTCCGAACGAGATCACAGCATAGAGTGGCACCTACAACCAATTAACCGTTAGTCTTCAGATGCACAGCGTCGCGAAGGTCTTTGTTAGCCTAGAGCCGCAGACGACGACTTACGTAAAGGACGAGGTGCTTCTCAAACGCATCGAGATCCAATGAGCTGAGGTTCAGGAGCATGCCACTCCAAATAGCGACAGCGACCACGCCACCGATCGCCCATTCTACCGCTTTGATCATCTCGATTTCGACTCGTCTGAGTAGAACAAATCTATCTACAGCTGCGAAGGATTAGCTGGTCAATGTGCACGGAAGAATTGTTAAAACAAAGTACTGGTAACGTCTTGCCAACCGGAAGTGAGTTCCGTCCTGTCAAACCAATAGCCCTGATCCTGTGACAGAGACTGCTGAGAACAATCAAGGGCTGCTGCGGTCCTATCAATCAACGGAAGAAGTATCACAGAGCTTGAACCGAATTAGCCGACAGGTGGAGACGTTCTGCCAGAGTGAGTGGTATCACTCTGGTTCTGCCAAGAGCAAATCTCGTGATTCTCGTCTCCAGCCAACTTTATTAGTTGTGAGCATATTACTATGCCCGATATTGATCCATGACAGGTAGGAGCAGGATCGATTGATTCTCCTGTAGTTTTACTCTCGAAAATTGCAAAATCCGCAAGCATTTCGACATAAAACCATTCTTCGCCAAAAAGTGTGTTCGCTGCCAGGAAATGTCCGTATTCCTGCTTGCGATAAAAGGTCAAATTGAGTTCGCCGCGGTAAGACGTAGTACTTCGCGACGTTTTCTCGTTTCCTGGCAGCTTTTGATACATGGTCGTTAAAGCATGTAGAGGAAGGAGCACCAGGTCACATTAAACGTTATTTGTTTGATTTTTCAGGTCCCGGATTGCCTCGATTTATTCATCAAATATCAGATCGCATACGGAGATGACTGGGTCGTCACTACTGTAAGAGGTTTCGTTTCGCAACGATGCTAGCATAGCCAGTTTTCTATAATATGACAGAAGCAAATCTTCGTTATTACTCGATCCGCAGGGAATCGAAGAAGGCATCACTCAGATTTGCCAACGCTCAGACTACAGGCACGATTTTGTCTTCAACTTCCCACTGGATGTCACTCTGAAAAGCACAAGCCCACATGGCTGTAAGTCCACACTCAATCGAGTCGGAGGCATTTCCGTTTTTCGTGTCTCCTGATGACAGATTCAAATGCGTAGGGCCACAGATCGTGGTTTCTGCTTATGGAAAGGACTGGTGGGGCCACGAAGTACTCCGCGGGTACGGTGTCGCCCGGATGCCGATATGCATAGGGAGGTAGGTTTTACTGTGGAGAGGACCATAAACTGCGAGAACGGTCATCGAAATTGAGTTAACAGTACCCAATTACCCATAGCACACAAAAATCTGGCTATGAAGCTCTACAACGAAGGCTTGTGGTTACAGTAACCAGAAGAAAACCATTGGACTCTTTACTTTGGAACCCTCCAACATGTCAACTCGCCTAAGCGGTTGGCTCTCGGGACGATCGCCGGAACTCTACGATCCGAGGCTTCTGACAAGAAACAAAGGCAGAGAAGGTAAACAGAAGACCAGATAAGGCTCGGCGAAGCGAAAATACCGGTAAGAATTGTCACCGTTTTTTGCCGGGGCGAAAATTAGTTTTGATCAATCAATCAGGCGAACACGTAATGCTTTTTTACCGTGGCGAAAGACGGGAAAAATTCTTGTTTCGCTTCGCTGAGCCTTCCCTATCATCTCTGTGAGACATCGGAAGAATCATTCAACGTATCAAGTATAAAAACTGTGCATTGGATCGTAGTACTCAAAACGAAGTCAAAAGGATGTGTCCACGTAAGACTGCACGTAGTGACCAAAGACGTACGCGTTCTTGGATACACACTAGGTCGTTCGGAGATCGAGCAGATGACCAGTGCGATCCCGTCATTTCAACGCGAAAGACCGTGGATTTTCAGTGGAGATGAAGCAGCTTCACGGATGGTACCTGGGTTCCGAAAAGACGAAGGTGGTACGAATCGGAACTTGTCCAGCGGGCAGGGACTAAATGAAATCACTCCAGTCAATCCAGAAGACGACAGACCAGGAACCCGAGAAGTTGTCGTCCCGCGACCTAGGAGAAGAACGCGGAAGAATAACGACGATGAACCGACAACTTCCACATCGTAGCAGGCTGATTGCCCATAATCTAACGATTGTTCACATATTTGTCTTCTTTCCTTCTATCAACACTAGCCACACGTTCTCGAATATACTCGCAACAAATAACGATTGACTTACCAGGTATCTTCTTGTCACCGTAGCTCAATCACGATGTGAAAAGAACAGGAAGAGCACGGGACAGAAATTTCCTTCGTGTTGCTCTTGGTGATGTGTTCCATCGTAATGTAAAAGCCGTCTCCACACCGACATGGATATTTCAGCTCTGCGGTGTCGTCTTCGTTGTATTCCAAATCATCCACACCAACACGAGCGGCTACAGGAGAATACTTGTTTTGAGATTTAATTTCAGCGTCGTAGACAAGGCGACTCCCGCTGTCCGAAAGAGTCTCGTATGCTCGCTGTAGGATAATAAAATCATGCGGATCCATCCCCTTCGAGCTGCGCAAGCTTCCGTCCCTATTCCGGTTGTCCAATGGCGCATGAGCCATCTTGTCAGGGTGATACTGTTTCGCTAGTCGCAGGAAGCTGGCCCGTATTTCCTCCTGAGTAGCTGTACTGGGAACTTGCAAAACATCGTAAAGGTTTAACCCGGTCATCATCACGGCTGCCAGCTAAATATGTGAAAGAATCATTCAGAAGACAGGGCGATTTCGATGTGACAGTGTGACTCTCTTCCCCAGCTTCCGGTAGAATTGAAGAACAAGTTGAGAGTCCGGAATCGGCGGAATGTCCGGCCTGGTATGCAGTTGACTCGCGAGTGAGCCGAGAACAAAGTGATGACGTAATGACGTAAGTTGACGTTACAACGGCTTGATTGTTCTGGCTTTTGATCCCAATTGACCTATTCCCAAATTCCCCGTTCCCACTCAGCTCTCCCGATGTTATCGAGTTCTCATATTCGTATGAACTTACCTTAAGCTGTACAGGTCTCAGCAGGGGAGACCTGCATATCGAAGAGATGCTCAGCTCGGTGGCTCGCTCCTTGATGCGAGCCTCGCTGCTACGGAATGCAGACCTCATGTCGGCCACTTCCGGTCGGACCTTCACGGGTCTAGCAGCAAGACCAGCTAAAACCTTTGCTGACATTGGACCTGATCCCCAAGCGTCGGCTGACATTAGGAACTCTCCGTTCATGAAGGAAAAGATTACATGGCAGACATGTCGACGATTCCCCTACGATTCCACAGAGGTGCACCGTCTTAACCCTTTACTCCCAGAAACAGGACGGCCGGAACCTCGCGTGCCCCGTATGGAAGATTTCCGTAGGAGCTTCGATCGTAAGGATATTGGGCGAAAGCCAAAGCCTTTGCTGTCCGTTCCTGCAGTCAAGTTCGCTGTCCGAGAATGGCCAAAAAAGTACACCACAGAGCCCTTAGCTACATGGAGAACGGGTGGCCGTCATCCCGTTACCGGTGAGCAAATAGATAAATGCTAAAAATTAACGTTAGCTTATCGAAATAAAGACTCGCTGAGCGAAAGCGTCAAGTGTGATTTGCGTAAAATGCGGTTTGCTCTTTGTAGGTCGAGTAATTTATCGTCGGATAGGAGGAGGTGTATACCGTGAATATTACATGGTGGATGGCCAAAGAGAATATATTCCGAAAGAGACCATCGAGGAAAAGGTTAGAAGGTTTTCTAACTTCCAAATATTTACGAGACGTGTCTTTACTGAAAACACGACACTGAATAGCTTAGCCTGCTGGTGTCAGTCGTAGGATGTTACATCTGAGTATTCACCGTTATTTTGCTGCAGATTATAGAAATTCGCGACGATCCAATACGAACAGGGAAGATTGCTCGGATCGGATACAAGGACGGGCAGCGGTGGGTTATGGCCACTGAGAATATGCGGGTTGGTCAGATCGTCAAAAGCTCGCGCGCCATCGGGAGAATTGCAAGTGAGTGCCAAAAAGCGCGTGGCCTCTTTTGAGCTGTTAACACGACTTTGGTTTGTTTTGTAGTTCGTGCCTTTGAAGGTGACACTTACTGTGTGGGTGCTCTCCCAATGGGTACAGTGGTAAGTTCGGTGCAGGTGAGAACCACGGGTAACGGGCTTTGTGCCGTGGCTGCTGGATGTTGCGCCCTGATTCTGAGGAAGGAGGCCGATGGTGTGGTTCTTCAGCTGCCCAGTAAGCAGACGGTCAAAGTGTCAGAAGACTGTCTAGCCACTGTTGGGCGTATTTCGAACGTCAACTGGAAAGATGTTGATCTGGGATCGGCCGGTGCATCCAGACGTGAAGGTATTCGACCAAAGAGTGGCCTGTGGCACCGCAAGGATCAGTACAGTGGTCGTAAGGGTCATCCGCCCAAACCTCTGAAAAACTATCTCAATAAACGAAGACCTGCTCCAGTTCAGTATGCTTTCCAGCCTCTTAATGAACATACTATAGGCTAGAAAACTTCCAGTGCAGTCTCAGTTAGATGTTTTGATGAGCATATTGATGTTGTTGGATAGCTCTTTTTTTGTCGATTGACTTCGGAATGTACAGTATCGTTTAGTTTTGGGACGTCGGTAAATGAATTGACCACGACCGGTATCTCAAAATCAAATCACGCACGTCTGCAGTGTTGTTGGTTGAAGGCGTGCGCCACCTGGAAAACCGAAAATGTTCGACTCATTTGCGGACGTCCCGTGCTGCGAATTTGTCGGGTCGAATAAGAATTTACCGGGCACGCTTCAGATCGGTTGTACATACGTAAAGAATGGAGGACGGAACTTCATTACTTCGAGTGCTTTTTCTTTATTGCTGGTTAGCAAGGATAAAAAATGAAAATGTGGAAAAGGCAAAGTGTGAGAACAAGATCCACCAAATTAGGTAGCCAAACACAGACTTTAGTAAAGCACCGGTGAAGAGGGTCCACACAGAATTATGAATTTCAAACACCGTAGCTGCATAGTCGGCAGGGATACCAAGATAGCCCAGCAGCTTACCCTGCGCTGCATTCCCTCGTACAGGGAAGAAGGATTCTAAATCGGCACTCATGTATAAAAAACACAGCATTATTATCATTATCAGAGGTGCAATGTACTGTACGACTGTCACACAGGTATAGCGAAGTGGGAAACCCAAAGACTTGCGAAACTCATCCACGTCCATTCTTCCGGGTTCCTTCTTCAAGGCGTGGAGTATCTTCCGAGGGATGTCCAGGTGTGATTGGATGAAGGGACGCATTGAAGCTAGACGAACTGCTACGCCAAGAAGAACCAATAGTATTCGCGTTGTCTCGAACGAGATATCTAAAAGCAAAAGAACGATCAAAACTAGCAACTTTTAAGAATAAGAATCGAGAACTTACAGTTGTTCTCTCTGAAGAAGTGCTCTTTGGCCGCGGGCATCCACAACAGACAAAGCAGGGTAGGGAACCCGAAGGACATAGTATATAGAAGAATACTAATCTGGTCTTGTTGAGCGACTGCGTTATCACGAGCATCGCGAAACATCTTGCCGAAACGGATACCAGGAAAGGCAACGAGTGCAGTGGTGAAACCGGACAGTGTACCGACGAATAGACTAGAAAAAACATACTCAGTTACACGAAACGCAGTGTTGGACAGAAGTTTCTTACCCGAACGCGAAGAGGGTGAAGTTGACCGTTCGAGCAAATTCAGAAATCGCAGGAATTTTTTGCAACTGTTCGGTGAAGTTTCTGTGAGCATCCTTCAGTCCAAAGTCAAGAGCCCGGTCGTTGAGCACTAGCATCCCGATGGCGAAGAAAGCACCAACGATGCCTGCTAAGATCACCGTGTATAGTTCTCCGTGGTCTTTTATACTGTAATAGATTTGAACGATGTTGAGAAGCAGGAACACCGCTAGGAACACTGTCACGATACACCAAAGAAGACTGAAGTTGGTCTCCATTTGCCTTGTGGTATTCACTGCAAGAAAACCTCAGAAACATTAAAGTGACAATAACATCAAGCTCACGAAGATTGTGTTTCGAGGTGGCGCACCCTTTCAGCCAATAACACTGAAAAAGTGCGTCACTTGGGGAACGCTCTTGTCGAGTTTGTTCGCCGAACTGCCATAATTATTACTAAGTGAAATGTACCTGGGACTCCGAGCGCTTTGTCTTTGGCATAGTAATAGAGTTCTGTGATCATGTAAGCTACCATGGCAGTCGAAGCGACGCTCAAGAGCCATTTTAGCTCCACGTAAAACTTGAGTGCGGATGCAATGTCCATCTGAAAGTCGTGTTTTCGTAAGTCCACATCGACGGCCTTTGGTATGAGAAGTCTTTCGTTATCGGAAAACTCAACTCGGCGGTTCTTCCGGTTGCCTTTATTCTTTGGTCCGTCACCCATCCCGGCAGCTAACTTTAGTTCCTCCTTGGAGGGCGGCATGTAGAACTGCAAGTTACGCAGGACGACCCACCCTGGTAGCTTGTCGTAAATTCGCAACTTCTGAAGTAGATGGTAAGTCAGCAGACTGATGGCGAAAGAAATACTGATCAACGCCATGGTCTGGTAGGCATTCGATCTTCCACCAATACAGAATGGGTCTACTAATTCAGATAGATATATGTGCGAGTTACTTCCGCATCACTTCCGCCAGCTTTCTGCTGCGGATATAAACGACATTCTGCCACCGGCAAACGGCGATGATCTTCGATATTCCGCAGCAGGTGTTAGTTTAGTCCAGGTTACAGTCCGGGTAGCTGCGAATGAACAGCAGAAGTTACATGATGGTACTAATAAAACCGGCAGGATGCGTAACTGTATGGCCGGTGTTCACAACTAGTCCACCAGGACCAGAACCAACAAATCATTCGGGAAAATACGGGGGAAAAAGTTGGTCGTATTACTCCACTCACCGGCATTCACAGCTCGAGATAACAATCGATATCGATGCGACAATTTAGGCTGCACTGCTGCAAGATCCACAAAATTTGTTCAGCTTGAAAACCGTGCGTCGCTTGGATCGGTGGGGAATGAGATTGGCGTCTGTACGAGAAAGCAGAGCCTCAAAACGCAGCTCTTCCGCCAGCTCTGCTTCCACGATGAGCAACTCCGACAGCATTATGCAATTGATAAATATAGCATCCCCAATTCCTCATACATCCCAACTGTGCTAAATCGGGATGTTTACGTTTGATGGTCCAGTCGAACTGATATTTTGAAATTATTTACAACATTCAGCTTCGCCCGGTTCCCGGGGTGAATAGCCGGGCTTAACCGATTCCCTTAGGCTATTCCACCCACAGGGCCATTATTGTCGTCTTCCAGGTCATAGTGCAGGCGCTATGTCCAAGTGGAAGATGCGCTCATCCATCATGAACCTCCTCGCGAGATTACCGATGTATTTTGCCACCGCAGTGGCGGTTTTTATAGCATCGACTCTAGTGACTTGTGTCGTGATAGCAGTACGAGCTCGACGGCGAAAACGGACCGCAAGGAAGAATAACGAGTAAGTTGACTACGTACAGTATATATTATGGGAAAGTTCTCGTCGTTGTATTGATCGTGCCTATCGCCGTCTCGGACTTTAGGTTTAGGCCCATCATCGGATTCTTTCACCCGTATTGCCTCAGTGGTGGCGGAGGAGAACGCGTGTTGTGGGCAGCATTGAATGGCTTGGGAAAAAGGTAAGGATACGAGTGCAGGTGTCTTAACTAGCCACTTCCGGTTGCGACGTACTCGGTGACTACACTTATCTACTTCAGATATCCGGAGAATGAGTACGTTATATATACGGGCGACAGTCCGGAGGCATGCATGTCCTTCCGCTCACACGTTATGGAACGATTCCACATCGACATCCCGAGTGGTCTGCACGTTAACTTCGTTCACCTGTCAACTCGTTCGTTACTGGAAGGTCGACGGTATCCTGTGTTAACCATGATACTGCAGAGCGTAGGCTCGTGCATAGTTGGCCTAGAAGGACTGTGGAAACTGTGTCCGGATGTTTTCATTGACACTACCGGTGATTTTTTTTCTGTGGTGAAATATTCAGTTGGGTTGGAATTTGTTTTATAACGGTTCCTTAACCATATTTTCAGGACATGCTTTCACGCTTCCGATCTTCCGCTTCATCGGAGGTTGCCGAACAGCAGCATACGTGCATTACCCAACAATTAGTACCGATATGCTGTCAAGAGTCCAGCAGAGAAAGGAAGCCGTTAATAACTCATTCGTCGTATCAAGAAGTGCTTTTCTCAGTTCGCTGAAAGTTTTCTACTATCGCTTTTTCGCTTTCCTATATGGCTTGGCGGGGAAGTGCTGTGAGGTCGTGACCGTGAATTCTACATGGACAGCTGGTCACATTCGCGACATTTGGTGCTCGCAAAATGTAACTATAATATATCCTCCTTGTAACGTTACGGAGTTCCTCAGTATCCAAGTTTGGCCGGATTCATGGAAGCAGAAGATCATCATAGTCTCCATCGGACAGTTCCGGCCTGAGAAAGATCACCCTTTGCAGCTACGTTCACTAAGGACTTTGCTGGCGCGGCGTCGAGATCTGCGATCGAGAGTCGAGCTGCATTTCGTGGGAAGCTGCAGAAACGCCGAAGACGAAGCTCGGGTCGAAAAACTTCGGGAACTTGCAGCAAAACTGGACATTTCAAAAAACATAGTCTTTCATTTAAATGCACCGTTCAAAGAGTTGCTGAACATCTGTCAACATGGCACCATAGGACTTCACTCCATGTGGAACGAGCACTTTGGGATTGGAGTGGTGGAATGCATGGCAGCTGGTCTCGTCACAGTGGCGCACAACTCTGGGGGACCTAAGGCTGACATCTTGAAGGACTGGGAGGGTGAAAAGACCGGCTTCCTGGCCGATGATGAATACACATACAGTCTAGCAATAGAAAATGTTATAAGGTGCAACGATTTTCAAAAAGATGCTATTCGAACGGCGGCTAGAAGTTCCGTGTCTCGTTTCACGGATGAAGTTTTTATGACTGATTTTGTATCTGCAGTGAGTGCATTGTTCGTACTAGACCACAGTGAAAAACTGTAACGAGCGGCCGTTGATCAGACGATGAACGATTCCTCCAGTAACTTACCAGAATTTCATCACGAACAAGAATTAGCCCACTGGACCGAACCACTTCCGGCTCCCGTAAGCTAACAAGTATTAAATTAACACTATTTTAAGCAATCCGAAATTTGAAGGTTGGGTGCCCCGGGCGAGGCCTTAAACCCGCCCCGTCGCCCCATACCAAAATTATTTTCTTCGCGTGAAACCTTTTCCGATGATCTCATTGTCGCTGTTGCATCAGAGTGATGGTTGCATCTTCCAAAGTCCCACTTCTTGAATCTTGATTCTCGAAGTCTTCTTCGGTGTTCATTCTATCGACATCTTGTGGAAGTTTTGATTTCTTAAAACCTCATAACTTGTGTTCTCGTGTCGGGAGTTCCTTTGTTTGCAACCTAGGTGATTCAGCCGTCCACCTTTTGGAGGATAAGTGATTCATCTGCGCCAGTTGGTGATCGGTAAGGGAGGACGTCCGACCACAATCCGAAGTCTGGCACTCGGGAGCTGACGAGTGGATGTCGAGCACAATAATCCTTCACTCCACTTGAGCGAGCGGTAAGTTCACAGGTAGCAGCTAAGTCATCCTTTTATGTCTTTTTTAAGCTAGTTCTGACGGTTTTAGTAGCCATGTTTGGACAGCAGCAACCCTTCGGTACGCCGACAAGTCAAGCCAATGCATTTGGAGGCTTCGGGCAGCCGACGTTCGGGACAACCGGTGGAGGGTTGTTTGGTCAGCAGCAACAACAGCCGGCACAACAGCAGCCGCTGTTTGGATCAACGTCCACCTTTGGTGCCTCCACATTCGGCCAGCCACAACAGCCCCAAGCACAGGCAACGTCGAATCCTTTCGGGCAAACCACTACGACGTTCGGAGCCAGTAATCCTTTCGGCGCACAACCTCAGCCAGCTCAGAGTGGTGGACTGTTTGGCTCAAGTACTCCATTCGGATCCACGGCAGCTCAGCCAGCTACTCAGCCTGCCTTTGGCCAACCTCAGCAGCAGCAACAAACGACCGGTCTCTTTGGATCGACCACTACAGGTGATTTCTCGCTTCTTGTTCCTCAGGGTTATGTTTCTAAAGTGGGGGATTATTGCTGAGAATGTCGAATGAATGAATGAATGAAGACGTTGGCAGATAATGTCACCGTCTCAATCACCGTCTCAAGTGGCGCACAGCTTCATTAGTGTTGGCTGAGAGAATGCGCCACGTGGAAGTTGAACTTTCAAAATTGTTTTTGTTTTTGTAGGTAG
Organism: Ramazzottius varieornatus; assembly: GCA_001949185.1. Taxonomy (NCBI): domain Eukaryota; kingdom Metazoa; phylum Tardigrada; class Eutardigrada; order Parachela; family Ramazzottiidae; genus Ramazzottius; species Ramazzottius varieornatus. The sequence goes on from BDGG01000005.1 coordinate 193,983, forward strand.
CAATTTGTTTGGCCAGTCGAAGCCAGGTGGCTTTGGAGCGACGACCACCTTCGGAGCTCAACCCGCAACTACCTCACTTTTCGGGAGCCAGCAGCCAGCACAATCCACAGGAGGGTTGTTTGGTTCTTCCTCATCCGGCCTGTTCGGGTCACAGCCCAGTGCCAACCCTTTCGCCTCTTCTGGTCCTGTTGGAACCACCATCAAGTTTTCTCCACTGGTGGGACAAGACACGGCAGTGAAGAATGGTAGTCAGTCTTCGGTTACCACCAAGAACTACTGCATCTCTACTATGAAAGAGTACGATGAGAAGAAAAGTTTGGAGGAACTCAGGTATGAAGACTATCAAGCTGGACGAAAGTATGGCACTGCCACGGCGCCTGCTCAGTCTGGGGGCTTGTTTGGACAGCCTGCAGCCCAACCTACCACTGGTAAGAGTTTCGTAGTCCGTCTCGGTTGCTAGATTAACTCTTCGAATACCCGACTTTTCGATGAAATTGAATGAAGGTGAAGACGAATGTAGCCGTGCGGTGGCAACCTGCATACTTGTCTATTGGTGACATTCTTGGGCTGTCGTATCCAGGTGCTCGAAATGGCCGAGAGATGGTGTACTCATGTTGCATTAACCTACCTACTCGTGCAGAACGGGTGTTCCACGGATGGCCTGTATGCAGGTGTCTGACAGACTGGCCCGTTTGTGAGCAGACGGCGGAAGCTGATGTCGGTTTCATTTTTTAGGTGGACTTTTCGGTAACACCACTAGTGCCTTCGGACAGACATCTTCCTTCGGACAGACCGCTGCCAAGCCCACAGGTTTCGGTACAGGTACCAGTCTTTTTGGGAACACCACAGCCCAACCGGCTACCACAGGACTGTTTGGACAAACTACGACTCCGGCTACTGGTGGGTTTGGTACCAACACGGGAACCACTGGTCTGTTTGGGCAACCAGCACAAAACACCACCACTACTTCTGCCTTCGGAACATCCTTTGGTGCCACCACGGGATTTGGTACCGCCACACAGCAAACCACTCAGCCGCTGTTTGGAGGTATGACAACTCAGACTGGTCAGCCGAGTGCTTTCGGATCGACCTCAACGTTTGGAACGAATACGGGCTTTGGCCAAACTTCGGCGTTTGGGACCAGTGCTGCTCCATCAACAGGTAACCATACCTCTTAGAAATACCCAAAAGTTCGGGGATTCCAGAATTTCAGTCACTTCAGTCGCAATGTCTCATACGTAGCGTTTGCTGTAATAATCCGAAGTTTTGTTTTCCATTGGTTTCAGGTTTGTTTGGATCACAACCAGCAGCGACGACCACCGCTTCCGTCTTTCCTGCCTTCGGACAAAGTAGTCTCTTCAGCAAACCAGCAACCACCACTGCTCCTGCTTTCGGTGGTTTCGGTACTACCACGAGCACACCTGCCACCACCGGGTTTGCTGGTTTCGGGTCTTTGGGGACCACGAATACCGGTACTGGTGGAGGTCTGTTCGGTAACACCACCTCAGCTTTCGGTGCTACCAACACCGCAAAGCCAGCCTTTGGCGGGTTCGGACAGACGACAGCGGCTCCAGCAACGACCAGCTTCTTCGGAACTCAACCAGCCACCAACACTCAACAAACCGGAAGTATTTTCGGGCAGACTGGTGAGTTAGTTAGAAAATCAACATAGGTGTACAATGGAATGAGATATGCGTTTTCTTGCAGGTACGACATCGGGAGGTCTCTTCGGACAGCAGACAAGCTCTTCCATCTTTGGGTCGAATCCTCTGCAACAGCCGACATCCAGTCAGTCCAGTTCGGGAAGTGTCCACGCGCAGATAGTCGAGTTGGTACGCTCTGGTGTGTCGGACACCGACGTGCTGTGTAACATGTACTCGCAACTTCCGTACAAGGAAGCACAGCAAAAGGTTCAGCCCCTGTCTCGCGATACCATCAACGCCTTCATCAGTAACGCCAAGCGCAACTACGCACCAGCTGACGGTGAAAGCCGAAAGGACGAGCGACTGTACAGTTTCTACGTGGCGCCGACGCACTCGTTCGACGGACTCAACTTATCATCGACTTCCGGTCCGGTGTCTTGGCGCTCGGCTGCTGCTAAGCGCGACGAAAGGTAGGAAACTTACAGAATTTCTTTCAGGGGACTCCATTAATGTCTTCTTCTCGATTCAGGTTGAAGCTTGATCGCGCCTACATCGAGAAGGTCGAAAAGGAGGTGACCAGTGCGCGATCAGACGGGGTGTCTCGCGCTTCCACCTCGAGTGTACCACAGATTCAGTCGTCGGTTTACTCGACGGCGTCAAAAGCTAAAGCTGCATCACGAACCGAGCGTGGTACAGCGCACCCGGAGAAGGTGACTCCTCCGGTCCAAGTCTCGCGAAACTTGCGAGAAGCTTTTGACGAAGATAGCCCACAGAACACAGATAACAGACAGGCTAGCTTCCTTGGACAAGGTCGAGAGTCCAATCGGAACAACGGCAGAGACAACAGAGATGTGCAGATCATCGACGATGATGACTCAGACCGAGAGAATATCCCGGTCGGTGGTAACGCTGTGGTGTTGACGAAGACAGGGTACTACACGATTCCGGACGTGTATGAGCTGGTCTTGGACGAGAAAGGCCAGTGCATTGTGGATGGATTCTTGGTTGGACGACTTGGATGCGGAAGTGTCAAATTTCTAGGTAAGCTAGCAACCCGGTTATAAAATTGAAAAAAACCAGATTTGCCACGCATTTACCATGGGTCGGCGTGTGGTCGATGCATGGCTTTCATGTCACATTCTTGGCTGGGTATTTACACATCGTAGTTTCAATGCCTTTGAATTTCAGGTTTGACCAACGTGGCCGGAATGAATCTGGACAAGCTGGTGGCGATCAACGACAAAGAAGTGGTGGTGTATCCGGACGAGAAAGACAAGCCGCCGGTCGGGAAGGGCTTGAACAAGAAAGCGGTGGTCACTTTCGAGAATGTCTGGCCAATGAGCAGTGATATGGAGACGGTGGTGTCAAAGCAAGACATCATAGACAGCGGCTTTGAGGAGGTCCTGCGAGCTCGCGTGATTGCCATGGGAGACGCTGACTTCCTGCAGTACAACGTGGACTCGGGACAGCTGTCCTTCTCGGTGAACCATTTCTCACGGTACAAACTGGTCTTGACCGAAGAGGATACTCAGATCTTGCTGAAAAAGCGCAAAATGCCATTGGAACGATCTTTCGGGAATGTGAGGGATGGAAACGTGAATGCGGATCAGGGAGACTGGGTAAGCACGACATACTCGTTAGAGCAGTTAAAAGCTTAAAAATTTCGACAATCGGAAGAGTGGATAGAAAAACCTGTTGTTCTCTGTTGTCATCATGGCTTTTTGGTTCGGTTTTGTCGGTTTTGGACTTGAGTTTCTAGCAATCGTTTGGGCAACGGATTAACGCGACTTTGCAAGTACACGAAAACGAAAGTCTGCTACAACGGCGACTTGGTAGAATCCGAAAGATGTATTTTTCCTTTCTCCTCCAGAGTTTCTAGTTTGATTCGACCTTAGGGTTATTTTTAGTTCATCGTTTGAGTTCAGTAAGGTACTGACTCCTAAGTTTACTTTGAAATTCTTTCGAATGACAGTTTGGAACGGAGAATTTGAAATTAAGAGGTTGAAACGTCTTGAAAAGTATTTGATTTCGGGGTACATCTTGATTGTAAGGCTGCATCTTCTGGGGAGAGTAAGAAATAGTCGAAATGAAAGTTTGGGTATTTTTGTCCACTCGTCCGAGAATCTGTGCTTGGCTCCACCGTACATTATCCTCGTGTCATACCGTCTTTGACGTGTTCGTGGTGTTCCAGATAAAACAGCCTCCTTCTACGGCAGATGACTATGTGTCAGCCGGCAAACGTCGGCGAAGTGAGAAGAGCAGCTTGGTGGGCCTCAAAGAGAACAACTTTACTCCAAAGCCGCGAATGTCCTACGCGAAAGTATCTCAGGACGTGGAAGACTACCTCGAACGAGCAATGTTGGACGAGACCGACGTGGACGAACCATCGAAGTCTCAAGCTGAGTTAGTTCTCCCTCAACACATCAAACGCTACCGCAGCATCAGCACAGAGTTCGGTCCAGGTTTCAAACCTCTCTGCGCCCAGTTATTCAGTCACTCCAAGGGCGAACAGTGGGTCGTGGTGGATGGTGAAGGCGAACTGTCAACCATCCAGGACGTTAATTGTCAGAAGGAAGACCTGACTTCCGGTTCGAAGTGGCTCTTGGAGGAAATGATGGAGTTCTACTTGGTGAACTGTTCCTACAAGACAGAGAATGGTCACACTCGAATTTTCGCACCGGACAGTGAGGGGGACTTCGTCTCGCGCTTCTGTGAGTTAGCCTGTAAGTTGACGGAAGGAAGGGAGGAGTTCCTGCAGGAGAAGCTAGCCTGGGACCTGCTCAGTAGGCTGTATAAGTCGTTTCAGTCGGTCGAAGCGAATAACTGTGAGGGCTTCTATGAGTGGTTGATGTCGGCTATGTCGCTTCTGACTCCAAGATTGCCTATGGACCAAGTGACGGAAGAAAACGCTGCGAGGGAAGTGTTTCTGCAAATGATTTGTGGGGAAACGGAGAAGGCCACGGTTATAGCGAGAGAGTTCGGGCTGCATTCAATCGAGAACGCCATCATAGTCTTTTTCGATCCGCAAGAAGAGGAATTCGGAGACTACGAAGGTAAGATAATGATGCTTGCTGGTTAAATATAAAGTCATGCTTCTCAAGAGTTTACTACGGCACCAAAGCAGGCTTATGCTCGAAACTGGCGGCAAGTTTTTAGAATCTTGCTTGTGTGACGGAGTAAACTCCTAAGACGCATTACTATATTCTGGATATTATTTCTATACTGTGTTCGGATGATTGGCTTTTGCAGATGATGCTGGGTCGCCAAAGGACGCTGTTCGGAGTTTGCTGCGTGACCACGTGCAAGCTATGATGAGCAACCCGGATGGACTGATGGACGAAGACCAGATCTACATGGTCAAGCTACTGATGTTCCTGAGCGGAGAAACGAAGATGGGCGCCGAGGAAGACGGTGGACAAGGGAGGATGATTAGCGTTTGCGAAGACCTCAACTGGCCGCAGTGCCTTGCTGTCTGTGCCTTCAACCTACGAATGTCTGATCGCCTCCCAACAGGTACTTGATCAAAAGGCAGAACACTCCATTCTTGATCATCTGAACTGTGGTTTTCGTAGATGTGATGGACATCGTTCAACACTACAAGGACTTGGCGACAGAAGATTTCCGTTGTACTGTGCCTTCCGACGACTCTCCGGTCCCGTTCTTTCTCTACTCCATGATACAACACTACGGTCGCCTGTCCACTCACAACATGAAGACCACACTGGAGAACGACATCACGACTTCATCCACATTGGATATCAGGGTAAAGTGGTTTATGATGCGCATGTACCGCATGCTGCACGAAGGCTTCTCCGAGTCTTCCGAGCTCCTTCTGACTAATGAGTTCGCCAACACACTACAGACATGTGGCTTCCCACACATCGCCATCACAGCTCTCATGCATCTCCCCCAAACACGTAGCAGCACAAACAGAATCAAGGAGTTGTCTTTAGCCTTGTCAGCCATGAAAAACACAAACTCAGAAGTGTACAACTTGCTGACGAGGTTCTTGGCTGAGGACGTCAACTTGAGTAGGAATATTCTGAAAGAGACTGAGGCGAACCTCGCTTTGAAGAATGGTAACTACCTAGAAGCCATGGAACAATATTACCTAGCTGAAAGCTATAAAATGTGCAAAGACTTGATCAGGAAGTATGTCTTGCCAGTCTTTGCTTCTGGTGACAGCAAGGTGTATGAGGAGGCGCTTGGAAGCGTCAAGAAGATCAGTGGAGAAGGAGTAAAGGGGATGGCGCCCTATGAAAGATTCTTCGAGCTTCTGAGCGTGGTAGAAGACAACCAGGACTGCCAGTACATTCCGGAACATGTGGCTGAGCGGCTGACGGACCTTCTGGAGTACGTGCAAGACAATCGGGAAGCGCTGTTGGTGGGGTTCGAGGAGAACAGTGTCGTGGCGGAGATGGTGAAAGATAAACTGAAGGAAGCCAAAGCTTTGCTGTATTACCGAAGTAACGAGCTTTCTGTCCCTAATTTGAGTCCGTAAAGAAGTATGATGAAGCTTTCGAACATCTTTCTGTTGCTGATGAGTACCAAAGGAAAAATTCTGTTAAGACTGGTTTTTTTATTTTCCTGTGTATCCTTTTTTGTGGTGTTTCCGGACGAATCGTTTTGACTATTTATTCATAATACTGATGAATACTGCCTCGATAACTATAAACTAGGTTGATACTTTATTGTTCATGTTGTTGACGTTCGGGTCCACGCCTTCGATCAGTACGAAGTAATGGCGGCGTTGGAGGACATGATAGGGGCATAGCGGTAAAATGTCTAAGCTCTCACCATAGGTTTAATAAGTTGAGATTTCGATGGGGCGAGATGTTAGCTGGTCATTTCCAGTTGTCCTTGACGTTTCTTGGAATGAACTTCGGACTCTCAATTGTTGTCGAACGTCTTTTGTCGGTTGAATTTGATGGAGCTGTCGGACCGGGGTTGTGCATGGCTTTCAATGGCGATACCCATTAATCTTATCGCCGGCTGTCCGGTAGTAACGGTCTAGAAATGCCTTTTTATCTCGATAAAATTACGTCTGCTATGGCAAGCAAGATTTCTCATCGCATTTTCATGCTGTTATGATCACGAGTTGGAGGCTCCAGCTAATAATTTCCACAGTACTGCGGCCCTTTGTTTTTCTTGGAATCTTGTCTGCTGAGAGTTCACGGTAACAGCGACATAATAGAGGTTCACGGTAATAGCGACATAATGAGTGGTTTTTAATCTGATACGCGGAAGCTTTTCTGGAGCCTTGGAGTAGATTTTACGTGTTGAAGTACCGCGGAAACTTCTCCCACGATGGAAGAGCCATTGATTGACGAGAGCTGCTTGAGCGATGCGGAGATCATAACAAAAGCCCCTCTGGTGTGTTTTGCACATGGGTCTTGGCCAAGTTCCTCGATCATTCTTTGTATGCTTCAGAATTTTGCAAAATGTCTGATGATGACTCCAATCTGTTACAGGCTCTCAGTCCTACTGTAGATTCCGCTTATGCATCTTCGGAGGACGGGACCGAGTCGTTACCCAGTCCGCTTGTTCAGAAGCGCGAAAAACGCCTCGGGTCTTCGGGCCTTACATCGTCCAGCAGTCACCAGTCCCTCGCAGAAATCACCGACGCTGACAACGATGTGTTCCCCGACACAAATTCAAAGTCGGAAGATACGACTGTACTTCTCCAGCCGCAGGTGAGGTGGCCCTATGATAACTGTCCTTGCTGACCAGTGTTATGAAGTCCATGTGGGTCTTTCAGGTGGTCGAACCGGAAGTCTCGGTCACCAGAAAGGACGAGGAAGTCAGCCTGGGTATTCTGCACGACGGAGCTTTCCACACGGTTATCATTGTCCGCAACTCGAATACCGAACCGGACGTATTATCGTGCTGCGAGGACGATGAAATTCAGCCTGTAGATCAAGCACAGGACAAGCTTTCCCAGACAGTTGCCCTGCCAATGTTATGGAATCTCGTACCCGACGCGTCCGTCGCTTCAGATGCACTGTTGTCCTCGAGCTCGGACCAGGAACCACAGACTTCCACCACTGCCACCACCCACCACAAGATTTCCAGCACTTCCAGTTCGAGTACCACCTCAGCGACAAAACTGAACATGGAAGTTCATACGAAAGAACCCAAGACAGCCTTGCTGGACGAAGGGAAAGAAACCAACCTGATAGTCCACCACTCCGATGAAGCACCGCACTCAAACAACTGCCTCCACAGTAGCAAACAGAGCTTGATCCACGCTTTGGGTTACTGCAGAAGAATACTGCATCTTTAGCGACGCCTAAAACACCCAAGTATTATGTTTCTACATATTTCAGTTTCATTGGATTCGCTTGATTATGTATCCTATTTTATTCCGTAATTTTTGTACCAACCGCTAACTGCACTGCAGTCTACAAGCTTCACTGTACCAATACACGGCCTTCGCATATCTGTTCATAAATTGATCAAGTTGAGGTATTAAACTGAAATTTTATAACAACTAGCACACGTGTTGCTCATTTTGCTTTTGGGCCTCTTCCCCACGGACTGGGCGGGTTCGGTTTAACATAGGAATGGGGCAGGTGACCGATATCGGGAGCCATGACTCTATGATAGAACCCTTCCGGTGTATTAGGCGCTGTTCTTTTCAGGTCCTGCAACATCCAGTGATACAATCTCTGTGAATGCCATCCGCGTTCTCTTTCCAACTCTTTCAGCTTCCTTTGCCATGAAGGAAGCTTGTGGTAGAACGGTGGCTTCTTCGGTGCTACTAGCCGCGTACTACCACTGGTGTACATATCGTTGAAGTTAGTTACTTCGGTGGGATCAACCTCCGCAGCTGTCCTAACTGGGGCGGTCTTGGGAGAAGCCAAGACTTTTGGGAAGAAAGCCGTCTCTGGACCCATCTCGACGACGTGGAGACGCTTACGCTCGGCAAGGTCGTGGTGAACTTCTTGTTTCTCGAGACCTTCGATGAAAGCCTTGACGATCTTCTGGACGGCTTTCGTGCTGCCTTCAACCTTGCAGTAAATATCTTTGATGCCGATCACTTCGCAGATTGTTCGGATTGCTCGATGAGCTTGCAAACCATGCCCTGAAACCAACAAAAGCATCAGAATTGTACAATAGACATATAGCATTACAACGTAGGCAAACAGTTTTGACAGGATCGTTTTCCCAAGTAGCGCACGCTTTCAGCCAATAACATTGAAAACATACGCCACTTCTTTCTATCGATATCATATTCTGTGGATGCATTTTGGGTACCTGCAGGTCGGCGTTCCACGAAGACCATTGTCTCATTCACACGATGCTGGAAATCGTGGTACACCGTTCGGTTTTCAAACCTCTCGATATAACGAAGCTTCTTGATGGAACGATCCTTTGCTCTTCTCATAGCGACTTTGGAATCGATAGCCTTCGACAAGGACAAGCCCATCAGCCCGTTTCGATTGCCCGTCACTGCCAGCACACTGAAGCGACGTCTGCGTCCGATCGTCCCGGTCATATTGGCGACTTGCTTCATTTCCAAAACTTTACAGTCGAACTCTTCGAACGTCTCATCGCCCATCTATTTGAACAGTAACACATTTTCTATTTTCGTTGGTATTACTTTCAAGGAGGACTATCTGGACCAAAGTAAACAAACTCGACAAGACAGTTTTGAAAAGTGGCGCACGCTTCCAGCTAGTAACACCGAGAACGTGCGCCACTCGGAGAAGCAACCTTTCCGAGTTTATTTTCCCAGATTCCATTTAGGCTTCTAGACGTACTCGATCCGGAGGTCCGATACTTCGACCAGGCATCTTCGTGCCAGTCCATCCTCGCTCTAGCGGATTCAACCTCAGCATACGGAATTTTTCAATGTTGTCTCGAATTTTATACAGCTTTTCTTTTCTTCCTGGATCAGGAGGTAATTCTTGCTGACGAACGACATCTCGTCCTCGAAGTACGGGAGCATTCAGACCAGGCCACACCATGTTGACATCCCCTGCAACATCACATTTCATGACCAGATCTATTCGAACTGTAGTTGGGGAGGACAATCTTACCGACGCCCAGTTGTTGTCCCCTGTTTAGATTCTTGATCTGCTTCCGTCCACGAGCTCGACCACGTTTCCGTCCAGCATTGCTGACACTCGTCGCACTCTTCCAAAGGGCTTCTTGGGTTAGATGACCAAAGAAGCTAGTTGAGCCGTGTCGTATGCCTGGCTGTTCGATGTGACGGCCTTGAGCGCATAGTAGGCTGGAGGCTGATGGCAATGCTGAACGTAGCACCGACGAGGCAGGAAGACTCTGCGGAATCCTCCCCAGGACGCTAACTGCCAAACGTAAGGCTAACATGATCAGACGAACCACCCTCAACGATCAGTACAATTCAATTTCCCATGGGAAAAACGAACTGGACATTCGATGGTAAGCTGAAGATGTCGAGGTCAGATGACTCGAATCTTGAATCCTTGATGAGGAAAAGAAGTAGCAGCCGGAAGTGGAACTGAAATCTTCCGAAACAGTTCAAAGTGGAAATTAGATTTGAATGCTCCACTTGCAATCAATGCGACTCCAATCAACTGGCTTTTCTATACACTGACCTGGTAGCACCAGAACATATCACATGTATAGTCCGCATTTGCAGATTGCAGATTCATTTCCGGCATGTCTTCGATCCAGATCCGTGCGATCGTCGGTGTCTTTCTTGTGCTTCTTCGGGTTGGAGAGCTATAGCATCCTGCGACGAGAGTTGTTAGGAGTTTCACCTGCGATCTCACTCGACATGGAACTCCATCATCTGCGCCAGCTTACGTGAACGTCCTGTTGTTATCCCTTATATGAACGTATGCGAGTTTCATCAGCACCCAGGAAAGATGATCATCCCGTTACATCTACGAGTTTCATCAGCATCCAGGAAAGATGATCATCCCGTTACATCTACGAGCGGTGGCTGTTGCACTAGCAGGCACTCTTAGACTGGATTGACCCTTTGACTGACACTGTTGTCTCAAAAACCTGGACGCGTTGCGGGTAGAAAATTCCGAGCTACTGTCGATATCCTGTTTTAGTCCTCCCGTATGCCGCGATGGTGCGATATGCCCCCTTCGCTAGACCCTGGATGCAGAGATCACTGTTCAGAGTGGGAGTTCCTATCTTTGTAAGTAACGCGCTCATGGCCACCGTGTTCAGCATCCGCGTTCGTATATCAGTTTATAGGAGAATGCTAGCAAAAGAAGGAGACGAGTCGATATAATTATAGCGCACCCATTGCCTTTCCACCTTTACCCTCTGTTGCAGATCATTGTCATCGGAGGATCGTTCTACTTGAAAGACTTTACCAAATTACGTTACAAATATCGCGCTCAAAAACAGGTAACTCCGGAGGATCTAAGCACACCGTATTGCGAAGTTCGCGGACACTCTTCATCTGAGATCATAACTAAGGCTCTTCCTCTAGATCACTCCCGAAGACTTTGAAAAAATAATGGGCGTACCAATGAAGAAGAAGCCAGTAAACTTTGAGGAAGAACTTAAGGTACGCGAAAGTACTCCCTACAGTTTGTTTGCCAGCAGCTGTACGTGTTCACCACTGTTCGGATGTTATCACTGGACATCTTTTGCAGAAGGCCGAAAGTGAAGTACAGTCCGACTACACTATGATTCGGGGACCTCGCCCTGATGAGCCCTGGACTGCGTACGATACCATGAAGAAGGAAAGACTGGCCGAGAAAGCCCAACAAAAAGCTGGGAAGATACCAGCCTAATAACCGAAAGCTGTCATTTCTTCTCAAACTCTGTGATCAACTTCCCTGTGTGATTTGCAAGTTCATAAGGTTAGTTCGTATATCTCCTTTCACAACTGTCCGTTCAATCGGGTTTTACCTCTTTTGATATGCAAGACTTTGTTCCAGTATCGAATTTAGTGAGATTGTGGGCTCCAGAGAACCAGTTTATTGAACTGTTACGGTGGGTGGTGCGTGAGGTTGAAGTTACCACTTTGTGGGCGGATTGCCGACGGTTAAGAAGTGTCATTGATGTGTGGTGATCGACAGACATTTTAACGGTGAAATCGCCCAGAAAAAAATCGTTGTGGCGACTCAAAAAACCCATTCATGGAAAACGCCGGGGTTTCCGCTCCAGTCTCGCCCCCGAGATCAAGCTGAATCTGAACGACTTCCGGGTTACTGTAGACAGACCCTCAAAGCGATAACATTTTGTGCGTTATTCGTTTCGGACATTTGTCACGATTAAAGAATGAAAACGAACATCGCCATCGTTCGTATGAAACCTTACTTCTGTAATTACAGTTTAATGAGTTTATGTAGGAAGTGGTGCGATGTGCACTAAACGAACAGATGGCTATACCAAAAAAGAACTTTTTTCAAGAGGGGGAAAGAGGAGCTTGGTTGGAAATTGAGGACGAACAGAGACACATCCGGTGGTAATCGTCTGGTTGGTGGTGCAGCGGAGCTCGGATCGGAAGGAAGTGGTTTTTGCCGGAATCACGGATGCGGCAAAAGGGGGCTGTACGAGTACCACTGCAATGGCTTTTGTTCATGCACATCAGCCGTCGAGCCATTCAAGGGTGAACATAAGCTTGACGTTTGTCCGTCCTCTATTGAAAGTAACCAACTGTGGGGCTACACAGCTAGTTTGAATCAAGTCACTGTATGTTATTGACCACTGCTGTGTTACAGGAAAATCTCTCCGGAACCACGGCGGCCTCCCCAGCACAGCGTCGTACTGCGCTAGTATATTCTCTCGATCCCTAAGTTAGTTGTCAAGCTGTTAATCTCATCCTGCAAGTGGCTGGTATATCAAGTTAATCGCTGGTTGTGTTCCGACCGTCCGCCCAGTTAAACAGATGATGTCCGGCTACTGTTTGACACTTTAAATCGATTGTGTCCAGTCATAATCCATCGCGCTATCTCCTGTATGCATGTTGCCATTGTCCAGCGCTAAGTGTGTTTTTTATGCGTCTCACTTCCGTCACCTGATTGCCGCCATGAAGCTGAAGCCAGACATTTTAGCGGCTGGAAAATTTCAATGGAGGCTATTCCCAGTTTAGTTATATGTTGGATCTTGTTTTGCGGGGAATCTGCAATGTCTTGAAGAGCAATATTGTTTCGAACGCACAGCGCGTGTTTTTGCCTGACTTCCTCGTCAACGAACCCCGGCTGCAACTCTACCATGGCGTTGTTAATATGCAGTGTGACTGTCCTCCTTCTCTTCCATTTCCCACGACCCTCACTGTCAGCTCAACAAAACAATACTCACAGCAATTGCGATTGCTCGTGCCGCTCTTATGGATCGACAGAACTGTGCTCGGTTCAAAGACTGACGCCCAGATTGGATTGTCCCTGTTGCCAGACTTGTCTACGACAGGCCGGTGAATACTGTAAGCTGACCTTTTTCCCTCTTTTTTCTAGAAAATTGTGAGAAGTTATTATTGAGAGGTATGGCGCAAGTTACATTGAACTGATTTGAATATTCTCATTGTGAAACGAGCTTCGGCAAACGAACTGAACATGATCGTTGTCTTTAGTGACGCATGTTTCGATTGTTAAGGCTGTGAGAGTGCGCCAGTTTGGAAAACGATCATGTTCAAGTCATTTGCCCACGGCCCAAATATTTTCTCCCTAAAGATGATTGAGGTTGCGACGAGGCTGTAAGAAACAATAAAACCAAGAATAGTATCGCCCTTTTCTTACGTGGTTTGTATTTTGTTGCAGGCGACGAAATAGCATTTCCCTGTGATATCGAGTTCGGACTTTCATGCAGCACGAAGACCGAAACGTGTGAAGGTAATTGATCCCCATCGAGTACTCTGAAAACAGCGCTGGAAATAGAGTTCCATCCTCGTTGCACGCCACTTCTTGAAGAGTTTCCTGACTCGAAATGTAATATGCGGGGAGGTCAGCTTTTTCGAACGGGGTCTTCGTTCTTTCTAAATTTGAATGGCTGTGAGCCTGCTACATCATGTTCGTTGGGAATGTGATATGGTCAGTTATGCCCATCTGACTCTATTGGCGAAGCAATGTACGGCATTATAGTTTTGGTTTGCACAGTAGCAAGTCATCCTTGACGTGGTATGACAAATGATCTTGACATTGTAGATGGATAGTGGCAAATACCGGTACCGTTGTGTGCAGTGGACAAACATTGACTTGCTTTCACCACTTATCAAATACTCGAGCTGTTTTTCACCGGTTTCTCGCTCTTTTGTATAATCTTGAAAAAAATCCGAATAAAATTTAGAGTTTAGTTTCAAAAGGGTTTGATTTTCGAACATTTGCATTGGTTTAACATACTTTTGGGTTTTTGATTTTTTTATCCGTTCTGTAGGCCCGTTTGATCTCCGGTCTGTGAGCGTTACGCACAACAGTGCACGCCTGGAATGGAGTAAATCAGCTAACTTGCAAGGCCACCAGCTTTACATTTTTTACACGTCCAGTTATGACGGGAATTTGCGACAATGGGCAATGCAAGAGGTATTTTCTATGATATGTAGTTTTGAACCGGTTGACCGCAATCTTACCGCGATTCACTTTAGACCATGCACCTAGCTCAACTCCGTTCTCTCCGACAGACCACCGCCGGAAAGTCTATGGACACCATCTACGGACTGGAACGAGGAACTCAGTACTACATCGCACTGGTCCCCGAATCCGCCGGCGTGTTCCAGTTCGCCAATCGCTCGGAGATACTTACACTGAAAACCCAAGGTGAAACATAAGCCACAGAAAAGTACATAGAGATACAGAGCTCAATAAATGGCCAACCAAAACTGCATTGGTAACAACTAGTCAGAACGAAAGACCGGTAAATGAACTGCGAATCATGCACCAACATGCATCTCGCGCAGTACTATATGTGAAGCTTCGTATATGCAGGTCCATGATGCGCAACCTGCTTCGTTTGCCGCTCTTTCGGCCAAATTCAAGTTGGATCTAGCTTGAAGGATGACTGATTATTCAATTGTTTGTTCCGCGTTCGAATCATGATTGATGCTTTATGAGTTCCATTCCAGGCTGCCGGCAGGGAAATCATTCATACGCAGTCGGAGATGTTTTTTCGGTGGGGTGCGATTACAACTGTTCCTGTACTACAGAAGGTCTAGTCGCCTGCACCGAGCGCAAGTGTCCTCTTGTCTACAAGAAGAATGACATCAAGGACCCTCTCTGCAAAGAGCACGATGATCCAGCTTCAGACGATCCTTGTTGCGTCATTTACACATGTCAAAATGCCGAGGCTTCTTCATCCGAGATGATTAGTAGCGAGCACTGTCTGTACAAAGGCCAGCGCTATGCATTAGCTACCGAGTTCTTTAACGAAAACTGCACAAGTTCCTGCTACTGTGATGAGATTGGCGTGGTAGACTGTAGTCCGCTGAAATGTCCACTGAGTTCGCCGCATCTTTTAAACCAGAAAAGCTGCCTCGAATGGTCGGTGAACGGGTCGAGCAGTCGTACTCCTCCAGATTGCTGTTCGAACCTAACATGCATCAATGGTAAAATTCGTAAAGAATTAACAAATCGGATTTGCGCATAATTAATCGGTCCATTCAACTTTCCGATTAACAACTGGTTTCGCGGATGGTCGGTTGCTCGTAAATTGGAATAAACAGAGTGAAACTTCTCTATGTTGTAGACGGAACTTGCAAAATCGACGGGACCGTTTATGAGAACGGTGCAACCGTTCCTACGCTGGCATGCGACCAACGATGCGTTTGTAACGCAGGCAAATTAGCCTGTCAATCAACGTGCCCGGAAATATTCAGTCGACCACCAATAGATCCATCATGTCCCAAGTTCTCGCTGAGCAAGCCTCCCGGAAGTTGCTGTCCAGAGTGGAAATGCGACAGCGCTGTAAGAAGCTCTCCAGCTGCGGAGTGCCTCCTGGATGGGCGACCTCATCGAGTCGGCGAAACGTGGGTCGACGTTGACCACTGCCGTTCGAGGAACTGTACTTGTCGACCTGGGTTGAATGGCCAGACCGAGCTGATGTGCACGGGAGGATGTCCCATCCTGACCAACGACGATCTGAATCCGCGACCCGGATGTGCGAAGCCGGTGGTCTTCAGGCCAGACGATCCATGCGCCTGTCCGAATATTCGGTGTTCCATTGATGGCGCGGACGATGTACCTATCGTCAGACAGAACCTCCTGAGTAAGTTCGATCTTTTGAGTTCATCATACAATATTGGAAGTATTAATATCTTTCTCATTGTTTGAAAGCCCGCTAAACCAAACCGCTTGCTCCGTCACGTACCTGCGTGCTCGTGCAAGATGATTGTCCCACGAATAGCTGTATGCAGGTGCGGGACAAAGCCATGTGTTTGGATCGTCGACTGGAGGTTTTTGCTTCGGCAGTCAGAATATTTTGTTCCATGCCGCGCTTTTCTTTCCAGGTAATGCTTTGTATTCACTGAGAGCTACGATGGTCAACGAGACAACAGCGCAGACTACACTGGACATTTCCAGTGAGCTGCCACGAAACATACCGGCGGTCCTGGAGACACACATCGCGCCAGTTTCCATTGAAGGCGAAGGTGGCAACAATTCGGACACATGGACCGTCTCGTCTACCCGAATAGATCGTCTGCAGCCAGTCATAATAGAGTTCATAACTGGATTCCAGAACAATGGAACCTACAGAATAAGAGTGAGACTCATTCTGAAAGATCCCGCAACGGCCAACGACGTCGTGTTACCCTTCAGTCAAACGGTGTTCCTCACCGTCCTCACTAAACGTAGGTTTTAATGAAATTGTATTTATGGTCTAGTAATTTTTCGAGAGCAGAATCAACAAAAGGTGTTTGTCTTTTCAGCAAACTCTCTACAGTGTTTTATCAATGGAACGGCATTCATAGAAGGAGCCTTTATTCCGACTGGGTGTGGTCAAGAATGCATATGCCATAACGGCTTCTCGCTATGCCGACCGACGCAGTGCGATGTCCATCAGTCGGTACTGTTACCTTCAGAGTTCTGCCCAGTACCGGTCCTGGTCAAGTCACCGACCGAATGCTGTCCGCGATGGGAATGTCATCCATCATGTACGCAAACAGTGTTCATAATTTATTAGCCGTCTACTTATCGGAAAAATAATACTTACATCTCAACCTACACTCGTCAATATATTCCCGTGTGTTTACTCAGAAAAGATGAAGTATAATTGTTGAGTTGTCATGTTCCATCTTTCCGTAGCGACCGGATGCCGGCTGGGTAGCGCCATCTACAGTCACGGTGACCACTGGAGAAACGGCTGTTCAGAGGAGTGCACATGCAAACATGGCTCGATCCAGTGCTATGATCTATGCGAGGAATTTCAGAAGACACTTCCGCATCCATCGTGTAAACCAACCAAAGTGGCGGGCAGCTGTTGTCCGGTTTGGAAATGTGACGAAGGTCCGCAACTGTGCACTGCTCTCCAATCACTGCAATCAGCGTTATTCGTTATTGGGATTGACGTTTGATCTTTGTAGGGATCACGGCGCCAATGTTAGATTTCACGAACGACGTGGAGAATGGCGCGCTGAATTTGAGTGTGACCTCCATCATGAGCACCAAAGCGCGCCTGACTTGGCGGACACCTTCCGGTCCTCGTGAGATTTCCGGCTTCAACCTCTTTGTAGAGGAAACCAAATCTGATCGAGAATCATACCGCGAGGCAAATCTCATCCATCCCGGTGTGCATGAATATGCCCTACGAGACCTGACACCCGGTGTACGATACAAGGCGACGCTGAAAGCTCTAGAGAACGACCGGATAGTGACCAGTCATAGCATCTACTTCCAGACAACTGAACTATCTGGTTCGCCTGGTTCTTCATTTCACGAAATCCGGCAAACCGGCAAACAAAACGTGCAGAATCGTTGTTTCAAGCGGCGCATCTTTTTAGCCAATCACAATGGAAAGTGCGCCACTTAGGATAACGCTCTTGTGCGCTTCGTTTGCCGGCCTTCTGTTTCGACTCGCCGCGTGGAAGAAACTTCGATTTTCGTCTTTCCAGATGTAAAGGTTTCAATGTGGTTGGGTTTTATTGGAAGTGATAAAGCCGAAGCCGTATGGGATTGTCAACACTGCGAAGACCTCACAAATCTGAAGCTCAACCTACAAAGTTCTTCCAGTCCAGGCCCGGCCATCGGTGACGTCACTCCCGGTCTTCCAAAGATCACTCTAACCGCTCTGAATCCGAAAGAGAGCTACCAGCTTTGGTTGGAAGGACTCACAGCGAGTGGCACCGCAGTCAAATCGAACATGTTGGCATTTACCACCCGGGCCGACGATGAGTTTAACGGTAAACGTGTAGAAACATTCGCACCGAATAATCTCTCCAATGCTGAATCTTTCTTGTAGAAATTCCGACGAAAGGTTTCCAGAACCAGACAGCAGTCCAGATTGCGAACCGGATAACGTCAGCAGAGCAAAAGCTCTCTACTGCACTCATAATAGTGTCAGCTCTTTGCGGGTTTTTCTTCCTTGCATTCTTCATGGCCATAGCGGTGTGCCTGCGGTACAAGAAAGCGTCAAGTTTGCAAAAGCCAAATACTTATCATACTTACACAGATCATATGTACAAGTAACAGTGTTACTTTCAAAAAGAAAAATTATTTTTCATTGTATAGTTTGTCTCGGGAACATTTCCCAGTTGGCATACGTGTCAGAGTAAGCACCTGTGCGGGTCTCCGCTGGACCTTAACTTGCAACTACTTCATGGCGCAGACATTTGCATGGTGTAATGTGACAACTGACAAGGGGTCCTAGCACAGAACTGTAGATACCGGTTATCGAACAACGGGGCAAATCTGATCGTGGTATCGGTGTTGATTTCTAAAATGGATCTCGTGTGACATGTCCGAGCACATGCTGGGCAGGCCTTGACATGGGACAGTTACAGAGGCGACCTTGACTAAAAGTAGTTGTTGCACTTCCTGATGAGCCTGAAACTGGTATTTGCACTGGCTAATACCCAATGAAAGGCCGAAATTAAGAGTAACATACGATCGAGTTTTAGTTAGGATCGTCCGCCATCATCATTAGACTCGCTTGGTATAACTTTGCATCTGGTCCAGCATGCCGGCAGAACTGATATTCCTCTGTCTCTGGATGGGCATCCAGAGCGGTGAAGTACCTTGTGGCTAGGTTCGCCGAAGCGCTATCGCCACATAAAATATTTTATGGCTCGTTTGGAACGATAACCTATCCATGCCTTTCCTGCGCATTCGATTTTACCAGGCATCCGTGTGTTTCATTTGGACCGCTGCTTCGAACATCTCACTTGGTGCGAGAGGAACTCGGATCCTGCGGCTGCTCCCAGATAATTTATGAATGAACTGGTACCCGGCAAGATACAGGATGGACACCGATTTTACATTTTGGCTGGTCTTGTCAATGCTGATATTCCTTGTCACAACATCCGTCATTGTCCTAATCCGCGCATGCATCGGCGATCGCTGTCGCTGTTTGCATTCCATACCTGGTGCACCATGGAGCACAGCAACAGCAGAACGTCGACGTGCAGCTAGGAACTCAATTGTCTACATTGTATCTCCCCAGTTCCTGACGCATACCGCAACCGGAAGTCTGGCTGGACGTCAGAGGACCGTCTTCCGAGAACTTCCGCCCACGGATGGGACCAGCTACAGTGGACTTTGCTCAACGCCTCCTCCGGCCTACACACCTCCACCCGCCTACCATACTCTCTTTCGTAGTTCTCGACATCGGCGCAAATCAGCCATGTCGGAACAGTCCGACTCTTCGAGGGCACCCGCAAATCAAGGCGTCAGTGTACCCATCGCGGTTCAGACGGGACGTGAAGGCCAAGAAGTCAGCGTCGTCATTGTCGAAGCCACCACTAACTGGCTTTAAACTTCTCTATAAACTCATTATCCTTTGGTATTGATCCTTTGAACTGTGATGTAATGGTTTACTTAACTTAATTTCCGCCTCGGGCATGGCGATATAGCTTTCGGCACATATCGCGAAATTTCACGAATAAATTTCCAGTGCATGGTGGTATCTCATTACTATAGGCCAAAAAGCAAAACAGCAATTGAGAGTTTCTTGAGGGCAAATCATTATATAGGGAGCTTTGCTTTATATAGTTTTTGTCAACTTCTCTGTGAGGTTTACTCAAAGCATCAAGCGCGCTACTCTACTTTCCGGTCGGTCAGTTTTCCACGCCAAGAAAACTGGGAGGTTCGCCGTGGTAATTCATGTGACATCGTGTCGTCGGGATCTTTCAAACCACGCTCATAGCAGTCGGTATCCCGACCTTATGCTGCTGCGGTTGCTGTGAGATCCAGAACCACACGTATCCAGGCCAAAGTCAAGCGCATTGCAATCTGACAGTGAGTGAAGCAGTATTACAGTTTCTTGGATTGCCAGTGACGATCCTTTGCGAACAGTCATTACAAGCTTCCTTGGTTTACCGTCCGCCGTTTAGTTTGACTGAAGAGCTTTATAGAACTTGCACGAATCCTCTATATTCTAGTTTTGCGCGTTGGGTTTGAAGACTGCAAAATGTCCAGCCCAATGGAGAGTGAAATACATGAAAGGCAGACTAGCACCACCCTGTTGACAGCATCTTCGCGCAGTGCTCCACCGAAGCCCCCGAAGCATTTCGAACAGCAGCCGAAACAGCAACTTCGTGTCGCGCAGAAGTTTGCGCCAAAGGATGAGCTATCGAATGAAGCTCAGGCTAGGGGAGCTAGTTACAGGATGGCGGCTCCGGATCCCGAACCCGACTGCAGTGTTGATAAGGAGGGTGAGTTCTCCCATTGCAATTAAAGCTTGGGTGTAGCCCTGTGCTGCCGCCTGTCTGGTCGAGTCTTCCTTTGATTTCTTGATGACTCACAGCGGCTAACGCAATGGCTTCGAAGCCTTCGATTCGCAATAACACCGCATTTACTCATCGACTGCAGTTTTCGCGTGATGTTCTTCGACTGAAAACGTATTTGGTACAAAAATTTACTGTCAGTTCCTGACATGAGCGGTATTCTCAAGTACGACTATCAGTAATGATTTCTTGGTTGTCTTTAGGTGAAGCCAGCCAGTTCATGGACGATGGAGACTACAGCTCGTCGACTACTAGTAACCGTATCCTGACGGCAGTTCGCGACGCCGCCACCGCCAACAAGCAGCTTCCGGTCCCTGTCTACTCCATCCAGCAAGAACTCAAAGCCGTACACCCGTTTACCCGCCTGAAAGGCGATCGACTGCTGAAATGCTTGGAACGCGAAGTACAGAATGGTCGTCTGCAGAAAACCGCAGGAAGTTGCTATACACTAGCCGTGCAATTGGTTACTTCGGATACGGCCAATGCAACACCCAGTAGAACTTCCAGTCTCCGACTTTTCAGTAAACGCCAACGGACTTCCAGACGGTTGTATACCGATTACTCTCCACCGCAACGTCGTTCGTCAAAAGCTAGCGGAAGTCAGTGTGCTTCACATAGTCAAAGTCCCAGCGATGTGGACGAAGATACCTCCGATCACACCGAACCACCCACTATGTCGAGCAATCCAGAAGCCCCATTCGAGATCGACGCACACAAGGTCGATGATAAAGATCAGACAGACAGCACAGTTCGCAAGGTACTTTGGCTCCCTGTGGTTCGAATTGCACATATATGTTATGCTTGCCTTCAGTGTTTTTCTTCCAGTCTTCGAGGGTTCGACATCAACCCAAGAAACTCCAGTCCCTGAACCATATGGCAACACAACGCAGAGCAAGGAAAAGAGCCCGTTGCCATATTTCCAAAAGCTTGTGCTCCGAGTGTCAATCAGACACTACGCCTCATGATGACGACGCAGAAGGACTCCTGCTGAAGTGTGCGAAGTGCAAATATGCAGGTAACCTTCCTTCCCAAGTGAAAGTGTTTGGTCGTGTGAAAGCTTCATGCGGGATGTTTTTGTTTGCAGTACACAGAAGTTGTTCGGGCTTTCATGAGAAGACATGGAAGAAGCTACAAGAGGGTATACACCACTGTCTCGAATGTAAGAGGTGTTCCGGATGCGATGCAGGAAAATGCGGCGACACGGTGAGTTCGAAACGAGCTTTCCTGATGTCTTCCGTAACGCTTCGAAATGTGTTTCCACAAGTTCGTTCGTCTCATAGGACACGGTTTTATGTATCGAGTGCGATAGGATGTTTCACTATGATTGCCATATGCCGAATGTCAATGACGCTCCCAACGGTATGACGTTGTGTGTTCGACAATAACAACAGATTAATGTTTCCCTGCCGGCGACCGCGTGATGCCCTGGCGCTAACCCAGCGACAGCCGATATCACGTGATCACTGGCAAGGAAGCATCTTGTTATTGTAGACCTTTTTCCTCCGTGAACCCTTATACAGTAGTAACCTCAAGAATCAAGACGACTGCACCTATTTATTTGCAGGCTGGACCTGTTCGAAATGTCGACCGTCGTCTGCGACACCTTTTGTCCGCCCAGCGTCGCCGGCATTGCTTGAACCGAACGAGAGGACTAGTCTACCTCCTCCCAGTCGAGCTTTGCCTGTCATAAAGATTAGCAATGAGGGCGGCAGAACAACGGTCCTCAAATACTATCCTGAGAATGAAAACCGTGCCAAAACAGACCGTACGCGTTCTACCTCTTTCTCTCGTACAACTCTGAAAAATTTTAACTGGGCCAGAATTATGTTTTACAGTGGATACCAGTTCAGTATACAACAGAATCGTCAAGGCTGACAACACGGGACTGAATACGACACCATCTTCCGGGACTTCGAACATACCGCCCTATCCACTGGACGCATTCCTGTCTCACATGACGAAGACCTTCCCCACGTTTGCCGGACACACTAAGTCGATGTATGTAGTTTATACCCTCTTTTGGTCATCTGTCTATGTATGATTTTGGTGTTCTTTGCAGCGATCCAGAACTAGGCGACCTCAAAGATTTAACAGTGTACCAAATTCTCAGCAAAAAAACAGACTCAGGCAGCCATCTGGACAATTCAAAAACCACAGCGAAAAATGTCAATAAAATAGAAACATGGAGTTCAGAGTTGATAGCCGAAAGCTTGAAGAAGAAAGGACACGAAGAGTTTGCTGACGTCATAAGGAAACATGTAAGGACTAAAATCAGTAAAGTAGAAACTTCAAATTGTGAACGAGTACTGTATAGCGTTTTCGTTTTAGATGATCGATGGCCAGTCCTTACTCCATTTAGTCCGAGACGACGTAGTGAACCGGTTCGGTTTGTCTTTGGGACCTGCTGTGAAGATGTGGAGAGAGCTTTGTGATTTTGAGTCTTGGTTAGACTGACTTCTTTTGACTGAATCTTTGTGCGTTTTCGCCTTTGACGTTGACTGGTTTTAGTGGGCTCTCTTGGTCAGTTTGACTTGGATTCCGTTGACCGGTCTCATGATAAGTTCTCCATGCACTTGCATTTCCGCCGGAGTTTCAATGGACTCAATGCGGAAGTGACGTAGCAGAGTCGACAGTATCACTTTTTCTTCCATCAGAGCAAATTTCTGACCTGTACATATTTGCACCATTGAGTAAAGTTTACCTGTTGAAAGTACGCGTATCTATTATATGCCACATTTACCGATACAGTTCCTGGGTCCCGCAGAAAACGGCACATAGTCGAAAGGACTTATTTTCTGAGTCAAGTCAGAGTTCTCGAGGAACCTTTCCGGCAAGAAGCTGTCCGGCTCTGTGTAGACATCTGCAGAAAAAAACCGTTCTGTGGAAGAAAACACGTTCTACTGGTCAACAGCATGCGAAATACCTGGATTGCGCTGTATGGTGTAGATATTAAGATTTATGGTGCATCCTTTGGGGATAACAAGTGAACCTGTAGTCAAGGAGAAATATATCAGATAGACGTACAGAACTTTTTCATAATAACAAACGACACTCGGGACGGATTCGATGATCGGTTTTACCACTGGTTATGTCTTCTGGGCATTTTCGCGAGATCATGGGGACCGATGGATAGAGCCTGAGCGTTTCCTTTATCACGGCTTCCAGGTACACCAGCTGCTTCAGATCGTCGTTCGTGACTGGTTTGTCGCCGTTGCCCAAGACGTGCAACACCTCCTCGTATGCTCTGTTCTGCACTTCCGGGTAGCACCCGAGTAAGAAGATGGCGAACCCTGCCGCTGCACCCGTAGTGTCGTGCCCCTCAAACATGAACGTGTCCACTTCTTCGCGGATGCTTAGATTATCGAGCGGTTCGCCATCTTCGGTCTTGGCCGTCAATAGCATGTCCAGAAAGGCTAACCGCCGAGAAGCTGTCTCCTTACGGTCTTCTGTTAGGTTCTTCGAGAGGGCTGCTTGGCGCTCTAGGATGACAGAGTCCGTGAAGTCGTGAAGGCGTTTCAAGGTTGTTTCCAGTAGTTTGCCAGGACCGATGGTGTTGTAGATGAAGTCGTATCGCCAGTGAGGTTTCACCATCCGGTCGAATATCATTTCGGTAGATCTGGAAAATGCAAAAGACGAGGTCAGATGGCAACGTTTGATTTGGTCAATGTTTACACTAACCACATGGCCAGAATGTTGTGTTATGATTCCACTCGGCACTTACCGGTATACGGCTTGGACGTAAGAAGAATCCGCTCGAGTCTGCGCATGAATAGTCCTACCCATCGCTGTTTCTATACGTGAGAAAAAGGATAGACAGAAGTGCTACAGGCTTCAGAGTTCAGACACCGCGAAGCCGGAGCTAACGTACCGCATATTATATCCAAAGTACATCTGAAAATATAGGGAGAGATGTCGAAAGACTGGCCGCTGTCGGCTAGCTTGGACAAGAGCTTGACCATAACGAGGCTCTGTTCGTAAAACACAGCCGTGAAGCCATCTAGGATCTGGAAATGGAAGGCAGGTGTCAGGAACTTTCTCCTCGACTTCCATTTAGGACCGGTGCTGGTGAGCAGTCCAGTGGCGAGCCTGCCGGAACAAACATTGCGTTATTATTCCACCATGTCGTCATCTGGAAAGGGCTTCCCGGTTCGGCTTACCAAGGCTGGAAATAATCATAGTCGTGACTTTTTTCGATGAATCTCATACTGCTGAAGACGACTTCGGCTACGGAGCCCTTCGTAATGACAACATATGGAGCAGGTCCCATCCAAAGCTTGAACATTCCATGGAGCCTCCCGAACGCGTTATTGCACACCTGAATTTGCTTGAAAAATCCTACAAGAACGGTTGCTGTTTTCGGTGGAACTGGTACCAACTAGACCGTATGGCAGAAGCTGATCTCTTACCTAGATGGTCCACCTTCAGAAACAAGTCAGAGTTCCCTACAGGGTAGAAAAATCCGGGCGGTCCAGGGATCTGCTTCATAATGCGTATCATGCGAGCGGTTTTCTTCATCCATTTCCATACTGATAAGAAGAAAACGCCCAGAACCAGAAGGGCAATCACGAGCGAGTACATCGCCAAAGTTCACTGAGACTGCGCGGTCCACGCCAGACGAACTTCCACCCAGGTCCTTCCAAAGAGCCACGAGAAGTCAGAAAAAATTCAACTCGAATGCTGTCTTGGACTTTCAACGGGAGAGAAAAAATCAATATAGACGTAGAATACATGTGGAAGGTAGTGCCTTGTGGAGGTCGCAGATAACGCAAGTCAAGTCCCATAAGAAACGTTCAAATGCTGTAGGGGGAATTACCAGTTGTACCAAATTGCACAGTCTCTTCTGGCGAGGTTCGGTAGCCGGTCTAATCTGACATGGCTTTATCTTCGCGGCGTTGTAACCGGTCTCGCACGCGTCCGATTGGGTTACCTAGATGGACTTCGGACGTTTCAAAACTGTAAGGAATTGGATAAGTCTATGCACTCTTGCAGTATGAACTGCCACTCTATTTCAGACTGCGAACAACGAGGTGAGAAAGGAGGAAAGTATCCGATAAGATTTGTTTATCTCAAAAGTGCGCTTCGTTCGGTCGCCGGATTTTCAAACAATGTTCCAAAGAGTTTACACCCTGAGTGCGCCAACTGGCTTAGTACCACCTATCATATCACGTTTTTCTCGACGCGATTGTTGCTCGGCTTTGAGATCAATTTTCCTTGATTCAACATCCTGTTTGCTACCTCCCCAAAAATTACTGGTTGAAAATCGGTTTACAAAAAGTCCGAATCAAAATTAAACTAGGGGAGGCGAACTGAAAATTACAACGACTTTAGCAAAATTTTGGCCGTTTTCGGAAATTATTTCTTCAGTTCTCTGCTGTCGTCTCAGTTCTGTTGATGGAAATAACTAGGAATAAAAGTGACCTACAGGAAAGTGGTTGCAGAAGACGAATGTAGTGTTCTGGAAAAGATCTAGGAATTTTTCCACCAGAGGAAGTTTCTCTGCAAAATGTAGACTTTGGCGGTCTTAGTTCTGTTGTCAAGTTAGTTCAGAACTTTCCCGCTCTTTCTTCATTTTTTCTGACTACCACGTGAGTGTGAGTTTGTTTACGTCAGTCTGGGGATAAAAACTCCCACCCCGAACTTTTGCAGACAGCGTTTTACCTGCTGTGGTACGTCTTCCCCACCGGAAGTCATACTGTCCAACTTTTTCGAACTATTTCCCATTTACAATAAGAAGTATCATAGCTCAGTCGAAGCAGCTTTAAAAGTTGCACGGAACGTGTGGAAGCATGAATGCTAGGGTCGTACTCTGAATTTTTCCTCGCCGAAGTGCTAGGTGGAAGCAAGTTGGCGCACTCAGGATGTATAACGCCAATTCACACCACGTAAGTGTATGTAACACGATTGCTGCGCTAACACGCCGAAGCTTTTGGCTACAGCGTGAAAAAAGTGTCGAAGACCATAAATATTATACATACGTATCCGATTTCGTGTGCGATATGGATGAGTCGATTGCTTAACCAAAGGACGCCTGAAATTGTTCCAGACTCTACTTTCGGCCATAGGAATCTCCAAACCACTGCCAAACGGACGTAGGGCCAACTCTTCCGCACATAACCTTCCACGGCAGAGGAAACCTTGGAAAATCAAAAGAACTAGAAAAAACAGTCTATTGGGTGCACGTACACCCAGGGTATAAATCCTTCTAGGCCGCAGAAAGAAGTTCGACATCCAGGAAACACCAGTCCTCCGATTAGCGTAGTCCAGTTACTCTAAGCGCGGGTGGGTGGACTGATTAATATCACTCCGTCCCCACGGACGAAAAGCATCGGAATGGTGCGTTTGGTTTCCTGCAACCAGAGAATACAAATTTGCAACAGCTTTTTCTGACGAGCTTTACGGTATGATGATTCAAATTCTATTCCCACCTTGTACATTTCCTCGTAGGTTTCAGAATCGACTTCCGTCACTGTGATAGTCTCATGCACGTCCCCGAGGATCATGTTGAGATGTTGGTCGTACGCCTGGATTACCAATAGCAAAATCAATACACTAACACGAAGCCAGATCGATCACGAAGCCGCTTCGTGTGTTCAGCATATATTCGAGGTGTAAATTTTTCTTACGAAGAGTGTGCCTGTAAGCTCACGGTCATGTCTCATCTTGACATAAATCTTCTCGTCCAGGCATAGTCTGACCAAGTCCAAGGGCTCTTCGACCGTCGCTTCCTGAAAGAAAATGTCTGTATAAGCATACGATGCTTCACTGAGGTGTCAGTGTAGTTAGTAGCACGATATTCAAGACTGACAGGTGAAGAAAATTAACCTGAACGTGATCGCCGGCTCCTTCAGATGTCGCCATTCCGTGCACCGTGCACGAATGGACTTCTTCAGAGCTGACGTACTGGTGCTGTAAGCTAGTGGTCAGGTTACTCGAGGAGATGCCAGCTACCAAACTGGATGCTTCCACAAGGATTAGTTACATGAGAACAGTCATGTACAGTACAGGCGGACTCTGGTGAAAAGAGAAGACGAAGAAGATGATCACAAGTTAGCTACAAACGAATCTGAAAATGTTCAGGGGAAAATGAATTCAAACGTGACCCTCGCCCTCAGCCAAGTGAGCCAACCTTAGCGCAGATACGGCACACCCCATTTTTTGGGGGGTGAGGGTTAACCCAGTTAAAAAATTTTTGACGTTTTGGGAATCAGAGTTTTCCTTTGTTATGGTTTTCCCTTGGTGATCACTGATCGCGTGCGCATTGCTCCCCTCAGTCGTCAGCTCATCTTCCGGTTTCCCCAAGTTGACGTCCGAAGAGGAAGGAGACGCTCCGTAACACGTTGTTGTCTTGCTTGGGAGATGCGCAGATGTCCATAGTATTTGCATGAGGATTTATTGCGGTGGCCATTGTTCCCGGGAGGAATATCCCTGATATCTATTTACTTCGTTGATTAACTTCCAGCCGTAATCATGGCTGAGGGAGACTATGCCGAAGCTCTTAAGTGGAGCCTTAAGAACGGCGATCTGGATCAGCTCAAAGACTTGATCGACAAGAAGGTGAGAATTTCTCGTGCTCGTCGCGTATATAGGTACTGTGTAATATCATTGTTCCTTGACATTCTTTTGTAGTAATGTCGGATTGATCTCGTTGTAGGCTATCGACATCAGGAAACCAGTGGATGGCCGAGCACCTATACATTAGTGAGTCTGGAGTACCGTAAACATGCTGCGAAACTTTGTAATTGTCGCTGTGTTACGGACCTTATGGTTATTTGTTTCTAGCGCTGCTGACTATGGGCAGAAGGAAGTTATCGAGTACCTGATATCAAAGGGAGCTGACGTTAACGTGAGTGATTCCTGAATATGTTGTATAGCAGGTCACGGGAATTTAGTTCGAGGTAGCAAATGGAAAAAATTTGTTATAGGCTGTTGACAAGCACGGAATAAGCGCTCTCCTTGCAGCGATATGGGAGGGACATACAGACTGTGTTAGATTACTGCTGCAAAAGGTTCGTATTGTAGTGAGCGAATGCGAAAAACTTCAAAAGATATAAAAAATCGGTATCGCAGAGAGTTGCATGCTGTTCTCTGAGCGCACTTATTATTATGTGTGAAAAGATTTCGTTATAGGGTGCGTCGAAAGACGGAAAGTCGCCTGATGGTACGTCGTACTTGGACTGCGCGGAAAAGACCGAAATAAAATCCCTTCTCCGGAATTGACTTCCTGCCTAATTTTCAGGTCAGTGTAGCAAGTTCGTTCCGCAAAAACCGATTTTTCTACTGATACATTGTCAAAGTATTAATCTTTGTAAATGCATCTTTGAATTCTACTTCTCTTTAAATGTTCCCACCGAGTGCGGGATTGGCCCATTTTTTGCTCGTTATGTTGTTTGGTCTCTGGAACTGTAGACTTGAGTTTCGTAGTTTCTTTTGTGCTTTGCCGACCTCGAAAGTTCACATGAAATTTGGCGATATCTCTTCATGGAAGCTCACTTGAAAGCTCCTGGCCATATCAGAGAGATGATCCATCTGTGTACTAGAACACGGCAGATATCAGGTACATTATGTTGCTCCGGTTAATACTACGTCTCACGAAATGGCGACCCGCAAAATCTTTCAGGCAAAGTTGATTACATTGTAAACAATGCTGCAATATGCAAAACACTCTGTGTATTTTGACTGTCGAAATGTTAGCGACTCCTGCATTGTGGCCGGTTACAAAATTATGTTTTCTTTCCATTGTCAAAATCAGTTTCAAATATTTCAGTCGGAAACGTAGGCTTTCCGTAGATGAAAAACGGAGTGAAACTTGATCAACCTTTAGAATGGAGTAGAATAACCTTACTTCGATTCTTTGTGGAATTATGGTGCAGTTATTGTGGAACGATGTGGCGCGGTTTGTGGAGAGTTTTGTCACAGGGATGCTTCTTGCTGTACGGTCTAGCTATATCACGAACCCAAACGCCACAGGCGCCACTTTCAATGAGGGGGAAGTATTGCTACCTGCTCCTATCTATACCGCGGTGCCTCCAACTAACGGGTTCGTGGCGAGTGACCCAGACGCTTCAACGGCGAATCCTGCAGCTTGGACACAAGGATACCTAACTGATCACGCTGACGTTGCGGATACTGTTGATGGTTCGCAGTCTTCGTTCGTGACAATAGGACAAGACACACCGGAGACTTCCCACGTAAGTAAAGATCACTCGTATGTGGGCACATTATTTCAACCAGAAGTGGCGCACGCTGCCAGCCAATATCAATGGAAACGTGCGCTACTTGGGGTAACGATCTGGTTCAACTCATTTGCCCACGAGTTCTTGCAAAGTCGCAAAACCCGAAATTCCATGACGTCTGCTCTGATTGTCGGTTACGATTTCCGTAGGGCGTGTCCGATTCCTCATCAAGAACAGACATGACTGCTGATCCGCACGGAATATCAACCGCGCCCGCATCGCATGGTTCGAGCAACGCCACCGATGTGGTAACTCTTCAAGATCTGCAAACCGTGCTGATGTTATTGCAGAACGTACTGAACCGTCAAGCCTCAACCATCACGAACATCATGTCCATGGTCAATCAGACAAATACCCGTCAAACTGACAGCATGCCGGCTGCTGGTTCGAATTCTGACCAGACATGGACACTCCCGGTTCTTGGCGCTCCACCAGCAGACTCATCAAGTTGGCAGTCTCATTCACAACCCTCCCAAAACCCACATCTCGGAACTGGGACCGTTGGCGCAGGAGCTAGCTACAGTGCAATCTCTGCGCCGCCGCTGGCTGCACCTCCCTCCTCCTGGTGGCAAATTCCTGTTTCGCCAGCATTGAACGTGAACACTAGGCCCAACAGCCAGCCTAGTTCTATTCCGAACGCGCCTAGTTCAGCCGGTCTTCGGCCATCTCCTAATGGTTTTCTGGCACCTGCCGTGATCACTACCACCAACAAATTTCCACGAGGACCATCCTTCCAAGCCACTTCCGGAACGATATTCAGCCCGAACGGAGAAGTCGCGGCCTTTCCAAGCCTAGGATCCAACAGTTACACGTTAGGTTCGACGAGCTTAAATTCCTGGACCAACAGCAATACAAGTGGTTTTTCCGGGACAAGTTCTCCTGACTCAACGAACGATGGTAAGCACGAACAGCTTTTCCTGAACAAGGGTCAGCGTAAATAAGACGTGCGATTTTTGCAGTCGTTACAGACTTTGGGGCTCTTCAGCAAGCCGGACGTTGCGGGATACCCGTCGATGCAGCAGGAGTTCAGCTGCGCCTGCAAGAAGTACGATCCAGGAATATCACTGAAAGAAATGCAGTGTAATCACTGACCCGTATTTTCTTGCTGTGTAGTTTATGGGAGGATGGTACGAATATTTGTACCGGACACCCGGCTTCAGCCCAGCCTACAACGTCTACAACAACTACAGCGCTCTCGGATACATATATCGTCGTGACGCCTACAGCTGGATGCTGGCTGCAACTTCGAATGTCTTTATGTACCTGGAATCTCCCCAGAGCAATGGGCAGCTACAATGCATTGGAATGTTTGAGCAGACTAACTTCACCAGCGACGGCCAAAAGGTTGCGTTGTCCTTCTACCAAAATAACCCGCCAGGTAATATCAGCAATAAACCAAGGCTGTTTTCGCGGTTCGTGGACCAGTTTGATCATGCTTTCCAGTAAACTTCAGCTACGCGATTTTGTCGACGGACTACTCCAACATGGGTCTACTGTACCGCTGTAACAGACCAAACACGACGACTCAGCTTTGTGACGACCCCTTTTTTTGGGTCAACACGAGGGTCGACCCGCGGACCTTATCCGCGTCCTCCAGGACCTACATACAAAGCTTAGTCGACAACGCCCTGCAACCCTACTGTTATTCCTCAAGGGACATGGTTCTCACCAACTGGACAAACGTTCCTGCGTGCGCACCTCCAGCTCCTCCGCAGTTCACCTCGTTTGTACAAAATTTACAGTCAACATCAGCCTTAAGTGCCATGAAAACTCGCGATTATAGAAGAATACAGTTTTCTTGAACCTCACAGTTCGCTGATTATCTAAAGTTTGTATTTCTTGCGATCTCGGTGGTGGTTACTCCGACAAACTCCGTTTAGGCAACAGTTATAAAGTGAGAGTGAGATCAACTGTATATATATCAAGCTCCAGATGAGTGTGGCCGACCCTGCGTTCCTGTGGTCTCGCGGCATGCACGCACTTCGGACGCTCGGCACTGCTGGGACGAGCGCATCTCGCGCATTCCATAGCACTTTACCATTGTGTTGAAAGCTCACGTTCTCCTTGGCGACCTAGTTCGCGTATTTTATTCGTGGCGGCTTGAAGCTACGCGCTGTTCGTACTCGACAGGGCCGCTTCTGTTACGTATACTGTAGTCACTTCCGGTCAACCATCCATTCCTAGCCGTCGAGGATTTTCCCCCAGTCTGAGCACGCTTTGCTGATCAGATCACGCGAAGTTTAACATGAATATTTGTCAGATTTTTTATATGCGAGAACTACCGGAGCTTGTATCGCAAATCTTCTGGATGATAGTTCACTTTTCAGTCATGAGCATATTCTTCTTCGATGCAGTGATCGCCCAGTCCGCAACGACGCTGATACCACCGGAAAATCTGCTGGAGCTTCTTGCCATCAACAGCGCTATCCATGCCGTAAAACAGTCCCGGACTACCACCACTACTGAAATACCTCCCTCTACTGTAAGGCCGGGTGTTTTGAGCGGAGTACCCATTCCGACCCTCTGGCCTGTTTTACCGGAAAGTTCTTCCCAATCGTGGAACTCAAATAAGAAACAACTGCAGCCAACTACAACAGCATCGAGCCTCCTGGGATATCAGCCCTACGTTGAAGATTATGCGATGTACCACAATAATATCGTGATCAGTCCTTCACGACTTCAAGTTCAACCCTTTCGTTACTACGTCGCAAATTCGGGTCCAGCTCCCGGAAGGCAACTATATGACGTTGTTCAGCAGCCACAGCAGAGTTCTTTACCACAAGCTGGCCTTGGACAAGCTACACTTCATGCTAATGGACAACGTCAGGAACTTTTCACGTATTCTCCTTATTCAATTAATATCGGTTCGATAGGGCAAACTCAGCCTTCACTTCTCCAATACCTAATTAGTTCAGCAAACAGTAACGCACAACCAGGAAGTGTTTCTACGAACGAAGTACCACAAGGAACGTCCTACTTCCTGCCGCAGGTATCAGCTCAGAATCCTCCTCGGTCCTCGACAGGACTTGGAGGTCAGCAAGTCCAACAGATTAACAACCAAGTGCCTTCAGGACTTGCGCAAACGCTGAGTCAAGCCAATATTTACAGTTTGGTGCCGCCGGAAACTTATTCCAGCCAGCCAGGAACCGGGGGTAATTCAGTTTCGAACTCAAGATGGAACGAAAATCTCGGGCCCGTTTCCAACCCCGACGAAGGAAAATCTGGGATTTATGGATATGGCGGGCAGCCGGGATATGCAGCCATTCCGTACAACTTTTATGTATCTAAAGACATATCGAATAATATTCAGAATTTCGTGGACTCTTCTAACCTTCCTTATCCTGGTTGTCATAAATAAAAACTGCTCGCGTGGCGTTTGTCTTGACTCTTGAATCGAACAAAATGTAAAATCAAAATTGTAAAAACTGCGACACCCGGGAGTCGAACCCGGATCACCTGCTTGGAAGGCAGGCATACTACCGCTGTACTAGCGTCGCTATCGAATGTTATTGCTTTGTTTTATCGTGGAGATGACAAGAGTAGTTTTGCCACCATTGTACCTATCCGAAGGCAGACTGGGAAGTGCGAACTGCATGGTCCTCTGAAAGGGAAACCCCTGATCTTCGCCAACCAAGTCCAGTCAGCAATCTGCGAATTTTTTAATGTGTCCGTTGATCGATACGGAAAAACATACTGTTGTTCTGAATGAAAGGTTGTAAGAACAGAGCACTTTACCGTCTTCAGGAGCCTCGTACGTGACATCTCGACACTGACAAACTCGTATAGTAACGCCCTGTCACACAAGAAAGCACAAGCACAACAAAAAGAAAACAATACAGTTTACAAAGGGATGAATCGCAACACATGGGATGACTGCTTTTCCACTTGAGATATCTTGAACTGCAGGCGAAGAAGCCACTTTTGTAACGGTTCACGGGACTTCTTGTAGTCACGCGATGTCATCATACTCGGAGCCGTTGGAATAACTGTTGAGGCCTGCACGGTCTCCAACGCGCGGAACCGCATCTTCACTGCCAGTGGAAGCTAGATTACACCAAAGGAGTTTTGAGTAGAGTCCGGTGAGAAAGTGTTGGACAAGGAACAACTACTAACCTGGGATTCGGGAGGAAGGAGTACCCCAACCCACATGGGGAGAAACTTGTTGAGCAGCGGCGAATTACATTCCTTTAGGTGCTCCATCATTGCCAAGAAATTGATGCCGACAATTTCTGACAACTAAAATGCACCCACCGAACTGTAAGCAAGTTCTCGAGAGGCTCTGAGGGTGCTTACGTTCTTGGAATGAGACACGAGCTGTAAGACGGCAGGCGTAACTTTCAGCCAGAAACTCAGCAAAGCGCTCTCGGCGGTCGACGCATCCTCCGAAGCTTCGGACATCTCGGTGGGATAAAGAGCGGCAGAGAGCTCGCAGTAGACTGTCCATAACTGACAGAGAGTAAACGCGTACGATAGGGAACACATGCGTTCCAGTGTATGTTGGGAAGACTGTGGGAGAGAAAAAAATATTACCAATTTCGTTTATTAAATAAATTCCCTCCAGGGGAGAAATACCTGAGTTTGTTCGGCAAAACAACCAAGAACCAATAATATGCGATCGGCCACGAATGAGTATATGGTGAATGGGAACAACTGGAACAGGACGATGTCGTCGTCGGTCGCTGCAGGTGGTGGAATGGAAAGCATTGTTTTGAGAGCGCCGAGGAGGAGCCAGGATAAGAGGCGGATATGGACAATGCAATCGTCGAACTCCCGAATCCTAACGGACATGGCGATATCGGATCAAATTTCACTGCGATGAGGGTGGAAATATCCAAAACTGGCTTACCCTTGTACTCCAGCGCTCTGGCTGAGGAGCCACGGCAGATATCGCTGCAGCGCCATTGGGTCCCGGTAGAGTTCCCTGACCAGTTCAAACGCCGCGAACTGAGCGAGTCCGGCCTTTATTCCGCCCCCCAGTGTATCGTCATTAAACATGAAACCAGGGTTAGCGTCCATCTACAGAAAACCAGGAAAGTTACAACACGCCATCCCGTCTCTCGTGACTTTATATACGATCGACCTACTCGGAGGTTGTTGATCCCATGAATGTCTTTGAGAAAGTCGAGAACTTCCACGAGTGTTTCGCGGATACACTGGCTAATTTGTAGCTCAGGCTATAACACAAGGAACGTAATCTTCATTTGAAGGTCAGGCTGAGGTTTTCGTCTCACCTTTTTGCTTGTCTGGAAAACGTTATCAAAGTCGTGTGGCGAGAAGTGCAAATCGCCTTCGGTCGGTTCCTGGATAGCGGACTGCACGAGTGTGACCAAATTCAGTTCGGGTATGGGCTTCCGCAGCTTTATGGCATCCATCAAGGTCTCCGCCACCGCTCGAGCCATCTGCAGTCTCTCACGCTCCTAAAATCACATGTAGACCAAGGTATAAATTGTATGATAATGAATTGTACCGAATAATTAAGTTTGTTCGTACTTGAAAGCTTGATGCTTACCCGGATATGTGACTTGTAGCAAAGATTGCACATGTCCCGAATATCGGTCAAGCTCGGCGCACCGGATCGCAAAATCTGCCTGAATATCTTGTTCACGGGTTCCATGATGCTCTGAAGGAAAATAAAATGTGTTATGCTATAAGCAGATAAGACATATCGAAAAAATACGACATTTCATAATGTACTTTGTTTAGATGAAGTCCCGGAACGCGCATGATGTACTGGAGGAGTTTCGTCAGAACGCGCAGACAGCTAGTATAGTTCTCCGGTATGCGTCGGAGGAACTTATCGAAGTGCTCGAGAATCGGGCCCCAGCCAGACAACGGGACATCTAGCGGGAGGAACTCCATATAGACGCAAATGTTCGCCACGATGACGGATAGCGAATATTGAGAAGGGAACTTGATCTTCTCAGAGTGACATCGCTCGAGACAATGTTGTAGAGGTACCAGGGAATTGAACTCCTCGCAGTCGGCCAAGGAAGAAGCAACGATCTCCAGCAGCATGCAGCCGGGCAACTTTGAGAGGAACAAGACTGGAAAGAGCCGGCTGGGACCTAGCTGCATAGCCAACACTCTGACAAACTGCCGAATTGTCGTCATCAAGTTACCCGGGATAAAAATATTCTGGCTACAAACAGAAAAAGGTAGAGCTATAACAGAAATTTGACTAGGTGAGATTCCATCCACCAAAATGGTTAAAATAATAACGTTAATTACCTAAAGTTCTGCCATGAATATCGCAGGCAGGTGGCAGCACTGCAAATAATAACAGCAACGATTAGCGTAAATAGATTACATCGTTTCGGTCTCGCAATACAACGCCATCACTTTAAAATTACCACACGGCCGCGTCCAGAATATCCAACAGCAAGGGCGTGGCCAGACCAGGGTGTCGTCTGATCAGCGCTTCAAGACAAAGGATTGCCCAGCTAACATCGTCCTCTTTTAGTGTATGCATGGTTTCGCCACACATCGGACACCTCTGGTTGAAAAACGTATTGTGGGATGGCAGCGGCGGTATCGTGACAAAGCGTTCTGGTTCTTCGTGGTCAGTCGTGCTTTTAGACGGGGTCGCAGCAAAAATGTGGTTCAGGCCGCTCAATGCATCTCGGCGACGAGGGGTCAGAGGTTCCGCCGGTGGGAGCGCATCAGAATCATCAGCTTCTTCGCTAAGAATGGCCGACAGCGGTCGGCGGAACTTGAACCTGTCTTCCTTCGTTAGCGGTGTACAAATAAGTTTCCTGGGTCGAGTGACTGGGTAGGATCGACTTTGATAGGTCTTCGCTATGTGTTTAGCTAGATCGGGAAGAGGATCCTTGGCTTTCACAACTTTGGCTTCTCCCACCTTTATGCCAGCTTCGTCTTCTATAAGTGCGGCGGACCCAGGTGGATGCTTGGCAGAGTCGGTGATGTGGGGTTCTTTGGGAGTCATTTCTTTCGCTGTAAGCCGAAACAATGATGTTTCATGCTGTAGCTGAAGCCATACGGAAACTCGGCAAACAAATTCGTCCATATTGTCTTCCTGAGTGACGTACGTTTACAGTGACATTATCCGCAAGCGTGCGCCAATACCGAAACGATCAGTTCGAGTTTGTTTTCCGAGTTCCCATATAACAATATTCAGGCCAAATCAGACATAATGTCAGAGACCATTGTATAATGGTATTGCTTCTTCAGATACAAATTTCTTACCAGGTCTTGCGGCTTCCTCGGGTCCATTAGCCGGTTCAGCAGTGTAGTTGCTTCCTAGCGGCGACTTGTACAGCGGTCCGATGTGTTTAGTGACGTAAGTTGCTGTTGAGGTCTTCGTCCACTTCTTGGCGGTCTGAATCTGCACGACATCGTTCTCCAGGATAGTGACGGTTGTCTTCGTCTCCACAGAATTTCCATCAGGATCGACATCTTGGGTGGACGCCACTAGTTTTTGTGTGTCCTTGAACTTTGATCTGGACTGTGACGTTTGTTCTATGTGGTCACTCTGGATTTTGGAGTAGGGCTCGTTAGGGTCCCTCGGGGTTTCATCAGTACCAACTGCTCGTTGGGGACCATGCTGAACAATCTGCCGGTAGACCACATCGGGAGGTGGCGCATTCTTGACAGCTTCACTCAGCTTATCCATTAGATCGGTAGCTAACAAACAACTTTTTGATAAGTTATAGTTTGAAATATGGTTAGAAGCTAGATATTCATGGTCGACGGGCTGATGACCCAAGATGGACAGACAGTGTGCGGCCACTTTTTGTTCACCTGCGTACATCAAGCCGCATATTTAGAACGGCGCTTGTGTATGCAGGCCCTTAAAATTTATTTCACAATTTGGAGTCTGGGCAAAGTTCCTCAGAAGTCTGGGGTCACGGCGTGGAGGCATAGTCGAGGTCTGACTCAAGGAAATCTAGGCAGGGGGTAGGGTAGCCCAAGGGTGGGGTCGGGGCTTGCCATGTGGAGCCCGAGAATTTTGAAGAAAAACCCGAAACCTTCCCTTGCCCTTCTCAAATTTCATCAGCTGTGCCTCTACGCTATGACCCCACCTTCTGAGGAACCTTGCCCACAGCCAATTTGTTCCAAAGGACCTTACCAGCTGTCAAGTCAGGAAGGTCCTTCGAGCCGCCCGGTGTGAAGGGTGTCTTCGCACCCGACTGCGAGGTTGCGGTCTTTGAGCCGCTTTCGTTGGAATAAGAAGAGTCCTGACTATCGAAGCTCAATGGATGACGTCGTGATGGAGTAGGGTGGCCCTGAGAGGATTCGCCGCTAGGTTCGCTAATCAATGGTACGGTACCCATATTGAATGGACGTGATGTGACGCGATCTTTAGGTGTGGCCTCTTCGGATCCAGACTTTGTGTCCTCGGGTACCGACCTCCAGACCGACTCGCGACCATCCATTTCCGAGATGAAGGAGCTCTTTTTACTGAGATGACCCAACGAATGAACAGTTTCATAACTGCAAGTGTGACCGAGAGACCGAACACTGTTTATGCAGAGGTGAATCAGGCGAGAGATGCCGTGGTGTTCCAGCATTTCTTGGGTACCATACTGGACGTAGAAAACGAATGTCAATACAAAATACGTACAAAGGGTAAGAAATGTTTCAAACCTTGAACAGCAGGATAAAGAAGCTTTTCATCCATACGCTTCGGCAATGCGGCGGAAGATACGACAAATTGCGATAGCTGACAAGTGCGCGGCCACTCAAGGCGATCTCTGTCTGGGAGGTGGTACAGTAGTTCAGCAAAGCCACAGTAATGCTCAAGATGGTATTCGCCTGCTTCATGTTGCTGTCCAGTACTTCCGGAAGAACTGTTAGAAACGAGTGGAACGAGGTCGAGTTCCTCAGGTCCTTGACAAGGATGGCAAAATTCTGAGCCTCTTGGTGATAACCCAGGAAGTAGTTGAAACGTAAAAGAGTCTGTCGACGAAGCTCAACCTCTGTGGCGTCGCCCAGATCCGTAAACAGCCGTGTCCTAAAACATCGAACCACTCAACATCCTCACGAAAACTCACGAGAACAGTAGCCGAGTCAGCGCACAGCTTTCATGAACCTGCATACGCGGAGCTAAGCATCCACTACGGCAAGTACGTATGCAGGTGTGCGAGACACTCTTAGACTTCTTTCTGTCTGTGAGCTGACTCTCAGGAAGCATTTCAAATGTAATTTTCATTTTAGAGAACCAAACTACTTACATACCTCGACAGGAACTTCATGAAACCATTGACTAGTGCATACAAAGGCGCTCTGTCCAACGTGGACCCACTTAAGCCATTGACCGCCTTGAAGATACGAGACGGGTAACTGGCTTCCTCCTCAGTGAAGTCCTTCCAATGGTCATTGGGGAACAGCGTACTAGCACCAGTTCGCGGCTTCTTGACGCTGGTAATTTCCATCGGTGTCGTAGTCTCCGGCGTTGACTGAAACTGCGATTCAGTCTTCGGCGTCACTTCCCCAAAGACAGTGGGCGAGGATTGCAGCGCTCTGTGGTTCGGGTTGGTCAACTTGCCACGCACCACAATCGCCTTCATATCTTTGGACCGCTGCATAGCCCGACGTACTTGTGTCATCTTCTCTCGAAGCACTTCCGGTGTCATCGTTGCATGTGTCTTCTTGTCTTCCAACGTGAACCCGAGATCGTGCAACTCCATTTCAGTCTCGAGACACAGGCTGTCGAAACAGTCGTGGAAGAATTGCCAAGTGAAAATGCCTTCGGTTGAGACAGTTGTGGACAGCTGTAGCATACGCTGGAGGATGGTGGGTCGGTCGTCAATAACGAGACCATAATGTGTCTGCAGGCACTTCATGAGGAACTCCACAGAGGACCGCTTTAGACATTTGATCCAAAGTCCAGCGGCCTCAGCCACCATGGCTTCCTCATCGAACATGCTAGCTATGAGGTGACAGAAGCCATTCGCCATTAGGCTATGTAGATCGTTTAAAGACTCGTTCTGGCAGTCCACGAAGCGGAAGATGATGGAAGTCCTTACGACAGCGCCTAACCGGACAGTCCAATCATCATTGAGAAAGGCATCGTCCAGGATGTTCCAAAAGACTTCTCCGCCAGGGGACAAAGATGCACAGTGAGCCATCAATGGCAAGAGCTCAGAAGCAAGATGGTCGCGCTCGTGACCGATCACTTTCCAGTGCACGGGTATCAGCAGGTTCTCCTGGACCCAAATCAAGAATCCTCGGGCTTCTTTGACGGCACTGGACAGGGCGTGGCCGTCTAAGCAGATAATTCGCACAGACCGAACTATGTCGACCAGCAAAGCCTGGTCTGAGTACACACCCAACAGCTTCGACAGTCCGTAAAGAAGCTGCAGTTCATACGGAAGTTCTGATAGCAAGAACTTGAATTTGCCCTGACTGGTGTGCCAGAAGCCATAATCGTCGTGAGAGAACCAAGAGCCTTTCCCCGAACCATCCGGATCGATCGAAGTTGGCTCGGCCGCGGTACAAGCTGCCATTCCTACACCAGAAGCATGAGGTTCCATCGTTTCATCATCGGTTCGTATATTGGATAACGGATATGTCAGCCTCACCGGTATCTTCGTCCGTCAGAGTAACAGCGCGCACCATAACAGGCGCAATCTTCTCCGAGTTGGTCAGATCGAAGCTCATGGTTTCTTCCAGCATGAGTGACATCTGTTCTTCATTAGCATGCACATAGTGTTCGGTAGTGTCCGGTACTTCGCGGATAGGACCAACTTGGTATGGATCCCAATGTCTCATACTGTCCGATGCGCGGCTGGACTGTTTCATTTCCGACAAGGACGACCGCTCACTACGTACTGACCGAACATCAATTGCCGATCGATTATGCTGTAAACAGAAAAGGCCAGAGATGAATTCACCTTACATAGGAAAACATCAGGTACAGGAATACCGGGCTCAAGTCCGTGTCTTTTTGAGAAGACGAGGATGCGCCTGCTTCGAACTCTGATCCATAGATATTCCGTAAGCTGTAAACCTTATCGAGCAGCTTGTGCGATAGTTTAAACCAGAGAGCTGGATAGTATGTGTCCACTGCGTCGGGCACCGGCTTGTTCTCACTTGGGTTCGCCACAGGTTGCACATGCCAGTTCGAGGCCAGCATCCGGTTTAGTAGAAGTAGCGAACGCACCCTCAAGTAATCCCAACCGATTTCTTGAAAGTTTTGGGCGTTCTCCAGCTATAAGTAACAATACTCACATTTCGACAACCAAAACATAACTTGATTATTTTATTCATCTTCAATTTTCACTGCTACCTCTCACCACATGCTATATCTTCCAAACTGTCCAAGGACTGGATAATCATGCTCACCTGATGGCAAAGGACGTCCAGCATGACAACAAAGCAAGGAAGAATAGTCTCGTGCTCCTCCGTTCCGCGTTCCACGGTGCTTTGGGGTACGACTCGTGGCTTACTTCCGGGTGGACCTTCTGCACCTTTCCGTCTAGGGCGTAGCGTATTCTCCAGGATAAGTGTGTCGGCTGCCACCTGGAAGTGTTCTAGCAGCATCCGGATGGGAATGGTAGTCTTGTAGTTGCAAAGGACTTGAAGCCAGACAAGTGCGCGATAGGCTTGAGTGATACCCCCACTACGCAAACGTGTGAAGATGAAACTGTAGGTTTCTTCCAGGTTGAACGGCATCAGAGACATTTCCGTATCCAGAAGTTTTCTGTTAGACGATAAGAATTCAAGCAACATAATATGAAAATGATAAGAAGCATATTCTACTAACAGCAGGAGCTTCGAGTAGCCTTTGGCATCGGCCTTCGGGTCTTCGTAATTTTTCAGGGTCGTCAGCCAGACCGGCATGACTTCCACCCAGACTCGAATGTCTACAATGTCGTACGAAGCCAAACACAGCAGAATGTTCAGGCTTTCGTAGACATCCCGTAGCTGAAGTGGTGACCTGTATGTAAAGAGTTTAGTTAGTGATCACCAGTGTCTATGACGCGCAAAGTTCGGTGAAACTTACAAGGTGGACTCGTTTATGCCGGCTTGTCCAGCCAGACATCCGACGACAGTTTCCGGTCGCTCGGCTGACATCTTCTTGATCCATGGGCAGACATAACGCTGCTTCAGGTGCTCTAGTCGGCGACTAAGATGATCGTCCCGAATGGTCGAGGTGGCGTGCAGCCATTTCAGACAGGCGTTAACAAGGTTCGGCAAATAAATTCCCTATGAATATCCGTAAACTATACTGTGTACTTCCCAATCCCAATGGCTGCTCATATCGGGTACGTACGTCGGGTATCGGAATGTTGTTAACCAGAACTTCGCGTAGAAGCCAGACACCGTATATGGTGTACGCCTTCAAGTCTTCCAGCGGGAAGTCCAGAGTCCACGAGTTGTCTTCCTCTATCACGCTAGCCGGTAGCTGGTAAGAGACGCCGGTCAACCGGACCTTGTCCACGAGCGTGCCGCAGTTCTTCAGCAACCTAAAAAAATTTGATGAAAGCTAGAAGAGCTCGGACTGTCACGGTGTAGACCTTACTTGACAACGGCGTCCCCCATAAACTGGCGATACAGTGGTGTAGTGTCCGACATCGGTGAAAACGATTGGGTTCGATGAGTTCTCGTGACTTCCGACCGGTGAAGATTGGTAGCGCACTCTTTGCATAATCGGAATGGCTTGAAGTTGTTCAGTTTGCCGCATTCCCAAGAGCAGCATATGGTCGATACGACCTTCTTGTTTGATTGACATCGCTACAAATATTTATGGTGTGCGTACACGGTTCTCCTTGATGCTCGCATGCGGGGGACTTACTGCGTTATCGCAGCGCTGGCCGACCCGTTTCAATCTGGAAAGATTGAAAGGCCGCAAGGCGGGTATCTTGTGTCGGCGCTTCTGGAACTCTATACGAACCAGTCCATCTTCTTCGGACACACCTTCTCCCATAAAGCCCTCTGCGTTTGTCACATCTGCTATCTCTAAGGGGTTGACCGTGTCGGCTGCAACAAAGAGTTATTTCGAACGCGGAAGTTGGACATTGGTACATTGATGCATTGACAAGACAAAGCAGACCAGGAAAAGGGCATCCTACTTGAAAAGTCATTCTGAGCGGGTGCATAGCTCTCCTCTCCGGTGGGGACCAAGTGCGGGAAGAGGTAGAATAGTACTCGAACGGAATAGACTTTCGAGCGGATAGATCCATAACCAATGAGCATCAGCAGATCCTTGGCTATGTTGTCGTTTGCCTTCATTAAGGTCTCCACCAACATTAAATGCAGTTCTGTACAATAGAAAATACTGTGCGACTCTTGGGTTGTTGGACGCGGAAGAAGCAAGTATTGTACCTTGGTCGTTCATGTGTTCGAAGACAGTGCTCA
Organism: Ramazzottius varieornatus; assembly: GCA_001949185.1. NCBI lineage: Eukaryota > Metazoa > Tardigrada > Eutardigrada > Parachela > Ramazzottiidae > Ramazzottius > Ramazzottius varieornatus. Next base: position 237,002 of record BDGG01000005.1, read on the forward strand.
TCATAGATGCGGCAAACGTAGGTACTTTGAGACTCCCTTCCGCTCGAATAGCAGCGTAATACCCTGTAAAGTCAACGTAACGTGAAAGAAAGACGTTTGTGATAACAACTTACCAGTAGTGTAAGATGGTTTTTGGAAATTGTCATTCCATACCGGTTATGAATGGTATGTAGAGATCACACACAATGGAGATGAGCCTTCTGTGCATCATCGAGGGGAACGAAGCGATGGAAGATATGATGAGGAAGGGCATTTCCTCAATCTTCTCGGGCTCCAGAAAAATCAGCATGGCTGATGTTGTGCTCAGAATGGCCTCCGCGAGATCTAAGAATTTCAGAGAAGCGCTTGGTAGAACGAACCCCTATTTTTCAGCCAGCAACGAAACGCAGAATGTCAATTCGACCCACCAACGGCTCCGGCAGATATGAGTTGTACGTCGTCCGACAGACTCTGCACGGCATCAAACAAGCTGCCGTAGTCCAGATCTGGGAATATGGTGGAACGCAGTCTTTCGTTCTCCGGATTTCCCGGTGTCAGTAGCTGGTCTAGGGTATCGTTAGACAGTTCGCGTGTCATCCTACAATCACATTGCAAACAACCTCACAACAGATTTCTTTCGTCAGATGGTCGTCAGTTATATTTTCATAGCTCGTTTCATCCACTCGACGCAAAATATTTCTTTATTCGATCAGTGCACATCAAAATGTGCCCAGCATGTGTGAGTTTGCCGATCCTGTTATAGGACCAGTAATCAAAGTTTGAGATTCTTGGAAGCCTCCTATGTGCAAAACTTACGAATTCAGCGTGTGAGAGAAGTATTTCAATGTCGTCGCCACATCGATCCCAGAAGGCTGTGCTCCACTCCCGGCATTCATACGGACGTGAACGTCTTTCAAGCTCTTCACCTTCGTATTAACTGTGAAAGACAGTACGAACGGAAGTTAGTAATATAACACGAAGATCACTCTGACGACGGACATAAATCAGAGGATACGAGTACTTACAGGTGGCTGCTCGGGTGGCCATCTTCTCGGTCTTGGATGATGGCTCAGAATGCTTAGAACATCAATAGATCCGACTGGGTTCCCATTCCAGGCATACGTGGTAGCAGCTCTCGAAAACAATGGATGGAGTTGTTGACCAAGCAGAACAGAACGGCACAGCTCACAAAGAAGCATCGATGTCTCGGCGTTGTAGTTCGAGCTTCGAACTTCAGCCGTCTCACAGTATGCATCGCGTGGATGAAGTCCTCATGGAAAAGAGTGATGACTGAGGATCGAGCTGAGGACTGACAGGATCCTGAGAGACGAGGCTCTTTATCGATCGGCGGACCACATCCACGTGCCAGCTTCATACGTTCCATCTCCTTCACGATCAAGTTAATGTCCCTTCTCCCTGTCTCGAAGTAAGGCTCCTTCTTTGTAGCGCCGTGTATATAGCCTCAAAGCCTTCATATAGCATGCCATGGTGCTTCTTGGAGAAACTGCAGAGTGCAGACCGCATCTTCCCGCTCCTTGTATCATTGTCCGCCCATGCGCGAACCCGCCCAGTTCGTGAGTTTTGGGTTAGTCAGTCGCATGTTTCTTGCACGAAAAATTGACTGCGTGGTGGAAGCTGCAACGATTATAACGAATTAACAGATGTGGCGCAGTTGGCAGAGTCTGGAGGGATAAACCTCTGTCGCATGCTGGGGTTGGGGTTCCCATCCGTATTCAGCCAGGGCTTTCAGGACAACGCTCTTTTCTTACAGAGCAACCGAACAACCACCATACTCTTCACGTTTGACTTGGTTTTCCCGCTCGCAAAAAAGGAACTTGATGAGTATTGAAAAACAGATATAAATACACTGCGAACTGCTTTCCTAAGTTGTTTCATGATGAACTTTCATCTGACAGTCGATAAGCGGGAAAAACAGCCTACACTGCATAGTGAACTCGAAGCATTGACGCATGACGTCATATGCCTCATCGACTAAAACAGCTGGAACCGCTACCATACCTTGAATCCTTGACATTCCCAGGAAGGCAGTCTACTCCTCGAGCTTCTACGGAGTTGATCATGTTGCTGCGATCTTTCTTCAAAATTCCAGGCCATCCAGCAGTAAAGCGAACGTTAAACCCCACCTTTCCTCCGTCCTGAAGCCTCCAAGATATTTTGCAGAAAAACAAATTTGCTTCCGCTGCTGCCATCTACGTTACGAGCTTTTTATGAGACACCGCAGACGGGATGCCGACCAATGATATTTCGGAATCACGCCCCCATGACATACTAGCATTACAAGTGCAACCTCAACGGTCGGCTCCGTCAGTCGGACATGTCCATTCCATTTGGCGCTGTCAACCGTTGATCTTCTGTTTTGCTTTCCGTGGAACAACATTCATAACAAATTTTGACAACAAAATCTCCCATTTATTTCTCATGCCCATCTTCATTCTGACTGACGTTCCCACAAGAACACTCCGGCGTCGAATGGACTCATTAAACCATCTCTGCTAACACCGGACATGTGGATGACATAGAAGACGATCTCGGACTACATAACAATATAGAAGATGTTCTGGCTAAAGTCAAAGGATATTCTACGGCTGCAGATTGTCCTGCTCAACTCGGATCAACTGGAATATGAATGCTCAAAGGTACGCCAAAACTGAATGTTAGACAACATTGGTTGTGGAGTCTTTGTGTGCCTTATCTGTGCTCACAGAGCGTTTCAGGAATTTTTATCGTTGTATTTGCTGACGTTGACACGGTTTGACGTTGCCGATGCCGTTGTCCAGATAGCGCACAGTCTTTGATTTACCGCCCTGATGAACCGGAAGGAGGGTTCTATCAGAAGGAAGATGAAGGTTCTTGTTCGGGAAAAGAGAGATTCAGGTTGAGGCACACAGATTGATAGCGTGGGAAATGCGTTATGCTTTGTGAACATAAGTTTGACTCCATTGCGAGGAAACCGGTTTCCACCCTTTGAAATATCCTTTTAGATCAGCTAATTTCAAAGCAGCGAAACGATAACTGGCTGGTCCGATGGTCAGAGGCTTGGCAAGGTCCAAAGATCTACCGAAACTCGACCAGGCTACTTTGCTTCCACGTCAAAACATTGCAGGCAAGATGCGAACTTCCTTCCCGACAAAATCTGAAATCTGGATGGACCAGCTGACAGCACCAGGTATACGTCCATGAATATTGAAGCTCCAATGACTATACAGTCATTCCTTCGTATATTACTGTTTAATACTTTTACAGGGTGTGAGGAGTGCAGCGATGCGCAACAGGTTGGATATTTCCCCAAGAGGGTGCAAGCAGGAAAAACTGGACCGTCCTTCTCGCTTTCGACGCAGTTTGGATCAGAAGCTATGAGAAGAACCTTTTTCGGTTGTCGGAGTTTTGCCGGTTTACTCTGCTTTAATCTGAGCTTTTGGTGTTTGGTAATGCACGTGCTTTCTTCCATCAAATTATGCACCAGAGTTGGTTGAGGACAAGCCAGGAGAATAGCAGCACATGAGCGGAAAGGTGAACCAGAGGCTTTAGGTGAACTGAAGAAGAAAGGATTAGAAGGGCGATTTGCTTCGTTTCTGAAGAAAGGGGAAGGAGAAATGGAGAAAATGATCGAGCGAGGAAGGAGGATAGAAGTGGCTGGGGTATTGTTATCGACGTTGCACGTGTCTGCAACTTCTAACGACTTGCTGAGCTTCTTGGCAGTTCCCTGTGACCTTCACTTGCTAGTCAGCCAGTGGAAACACTTATCGCAAACAGTCAAGCCGAAATAATTCCTTCTTCTCTGTCTTTCTTGGCGTTTATGGCTTCTCTCTCCATAGTGTTTAATGCTCCTTCTTAGCATTTATCGGAATGCCCACAATTGGGGGACAATAAGGAAAAGGAAAGACAAAGACCTGTTGATGAAAGATGTCGGAACGCTTTCCCAAAAGCCTGTTTGAACAGCTATCGCCCCCGAAAATGCCACAAATCAATCCACACTCAAGCCTCAAAATGGTTACAGTACTTCGGATAAGATTTTCATTTATAGCGCGCACGATTTCAGCCAATAACACCGTAACCGTGAGCCAGTTGGGACAGCAATGAAACTCGACGACGGTTTCTCCAAGTGGCACACACTTTACGCCAACAACACTGAGAAAGTGCGCCGCTTGTGAGAACAATCCTGTCGTGTTGATTTGCCGCACTCCCAATTATCGTATTGTTTTCCCAGCTAAATTATTTTCACGTGGTAGTTTCGATTGAGGAACGTCGGAAGATTGACGAAATTGTCTGCCGTTTGACACAGTCGCTGCTGGAGATGTCCTGAAGAACGCACCTGCTCTTAGTCAGGCTGATACGTCTAGAGGGCAGAAAATGTCTATTGAGATAAGAGTTGTGTGTTTGATGAGAGAAGGGTAATTATGCTTGCTTCTGACGTTGGAATGTCACGTCCACGGCATAATGTTATACCGTCGCGAGACATGCATGCCGGTATAGCGCACTATACTGCCATATAAGATAATCTAATGATGACGGAATACACAGTGTGGAACCTGTTGCTTTGAGCGACCCACTGGCTGTTGTACGACGCTATCTACAGCCGAATCGCCTCATAATTTACCTTAAATAATAGTGAATGATTGACTGTAAACATGGTTCAGGAGACATGAAAAGAAGATGTGCCACTTGAGTGATTATCATTGCCATGTTTTTTGTCATTGTACCTCTTGTTCAGACATGTATCCGAAAACTACATACAAAGATCAAGAAGCACTTTGCGACCAAAAAGAATATTATCAGGCCGAGCGAAGCGAGGCCCTTTTCAGCCTGTCGAGATTTCAATGGACGATCTGATCGTTCGAGCTTTCAGATATCACAACCTCTGTACTGAAGACAAGTGCTCAACTTGATCCGAGTAGCAGAAGTTTTTACTCGCAAAACTTGTGCTTCTTTGCTTCTGCTCGGCCTTCCCAGTGGCTAGAACCACTAGCTAGTTATTAAAGAGGGACGACCTTTAGTTTACACATAAGACGCGACAGATGCCGTGAGAACTTTTTTGCCTTTTGCCCTGGATTTCGGAAAAGCGATACTATGAAATAAAATAAACTGGCCAAAGTTAAGTAATATAATACTTTGGAAATTTAGAATGATATGGCAGTCATGATACTGTCGAATAAATTTCACACGGAAAAATTTGATATTGCGAGTTTTATGGGCGGATAGTTTGATATCTGTCAGATATTCCGCATTTTAACGATTGGGACAACAAATTACTTCCAAGATTACGGTGGGATATTGATTTGCGAGGTTATGACTTTTGGAGATAACCCCGTTGGCCTCCAGCTGACCATTCCACCATTCTCATGCTCCAAGAAGCTGGGGTATGAATATTGAATATTCCACACTGTGTATCTCACAGGCCGCTAGACTAAACCACTAAACGATCAAAGCTGTGTTTCGCACTGACGCATGGCGTGTCGAGTAGTAATCTGGAAATAAAAGGCGCCTTTGGATGCAACTATACGGTTATAGAAATGGACACAGGAATTTCTTCAGCTGGAAAGACTGGAAAGCGCTTACATGACCCATATCGTCGAAGGGTTCTTCGATGGAACCAGACCATGGCTATATTTCTTTGACCAATGAAGTTTGCTTTCGGTGCAGGCTTCTTTGGCCAGATTGGAATTTCAGGCGCACTTTAGAGCCAAGAGATAATATTTCAATTGAAAACGAAAGATTGCTTTGATAGTAAAGGAAATCGGAGCAGGAGTTGCTTGAGAAAATTCCTGAGTCGTTTGCAAGCATGGTGTGAAAATATTTGACCACTTCCTCTGGTGTTGTGTGTCGCTATATTATGACACAATAACGTTGCGCGCACCATTTTGTTAGTCAGACAACTGCAGTAAAATTTCTTTTACGCCTTGTTAGAATTATTTCCTCTGTGTTACTAATCTATAATTTTATTACAGACGTCTGCCAAAGGAAAGGAAGTCCTGGACTTCGTGCTGAGTTCCCTGCATGTGGAGGAGAAGGAGTACTTCGGTCTGAGATACCAGAGCGAAGATGAGCAAGTGTACTGGCTGGAACTCGGAAAGTCAGTTCGAAGTCAACTCAAGAGATGTAAGGAAGACGCGAATATATCTTACTTTAATATACTGCATTACCATCAGCCTGATGAACACGGAAGTGAAGAAACCCATATCGATAATTCTTACGTTTTGCAGGCATTCAACCCTACCGGTTTTACTTCTGTGTTAAATTCTACCCGAAAGAGCCGTATCTAATCCACGACCCGAACACCAGGTGAGAACCCAACGACCTGCTTTCTGTGTTGGCGTTGTTTGACCTAACTGCTCTTGTTGCAGGGAACAAATCTACATTCAGGTGAAGCAAGATATTTTCCAAGAACGCCTGACGGTACCCAGAGTCGAGGATTTGGTGCAGATGGGCGCAGATGCCCTACAAGGTACAGTCTTAGACTCACAGAGGTTTACTAAAGTTGGTGTTTACATCCGTTGGACAATGCTGGCTCACGTACTGCAACTATAATGGGCCCCATAGAATGTGGTGCAACACTAGGCTTTGCATTGGGCGTGACTGCATGGTTAACCAGTATAACCACCCCTTGTTTTCGCAAACCAGAGATAAGATTATCAGTCAAAGGCTATTTCTGTTACAGTGGAGATGGGTGATTTCGACCCGAATTTGCACGAGCCTGGTTATGCCTCGGAAACGGACTTTATACCACCCTCCCAGTCTCTGCAGCTAGCACAGAGGATCGAACAACAACACAAGAAACTCCGGTATGTCATTCCTATACAACGCTCCAAACAGAAACCGATTGAAAAAAATTCAGTGTTTTCTGCGTTAGTCGAAAATACCGGAAACACAAGTTCCGAGAATCACGTCAGGAAAAAAAGAGGGAAGTCGGCAAACATGTCGTGCTCGTCTTTCATGAACCTGCATGCACGATGCCGTGGGTCTTCGTCGATGGTAGACTAGCATGCAGGTCCGTGAGACACTGGGTGCGTGCCGTGTGTTTGCAGACTTCTCATGTTATGGGAGACAGAAGATTAAGTTTCAGCAATGTTGCTCTTCTTAATAGCGGCTGTTTATCTAAACATGGTATATGTTACAGTGGCCGTTCTCACATGGAAGCCGAGTACAGCTTCCTCGAGAGAGCCAGCCGCCTCGATCTGTACGGAGCGGACATGCACGGCATGGTAGGTGGCGACGACGGCGACTTCTCCCTGGGCCTAACGCCTTCTGGCATCGTCCTGGTCAAAGATGACGAAAAAGTGGGCGAATATCCCTGGATCAATCTGGCCAAGATAAGCAAAGATGTCTCCTGCTTCAACTTCAGAAGAAGCAATATACTGCGAGATGGTGGCGGATCAGTCATGCTGGACATTAGACATCCGCACACCAACCAGATCCGCAATCTGGGCTTCCGGTTAGCTACCAAAGAGGCTGCCAGACACTTTTACAAGTGCACGTCGGAGCATTTGGATTTCTTCAAAAAGACTAACAAGCCCCAGGGTGCTCGGACACCTTCTATTTCCTCCAGAATACTCAGCAGGTACAAAGAAAATATTCATAGAAGGAAATTTCAATCAAAGTATGCATCTAGGCGTCTCATAAATACAACTAGAGTTTTATCGCTTTTAGGTTACGCTCTTCGAGTCAGAAGACCGAAGAGTCCGACGCCGGAAGTCTGTCTAGTCGAAAGCTCAACCGAATCGAGAACACCCGCCAGAGCACCTCTCGACCTCCTACCACTCGCGATCGTCTTCGCTCAACCGTCATCTACGAGGATGACAACAAGACGGTCGTGCTGGAAGGTGACGATACAGCGAAGGTCTATCATAAGGTCCCAACATCAAGGACCGCCGAGACCCAACCCTCCGATCCTCGATCTCTATCCCTGGCTCGTCCAGGCATTGCTCCCAGACGAGCGGAGAGCCCTCTTTCCCTCAAGAGTTCTTTCTCAACGTACCCTCAGCACAGACATCAGCCTACCACGCGGGTTATGGACGACATCCCTGACATCGACAATGACTCGGTGTTTTCTAACTCTAGCCGCATGAGCCACGTCCTGAGCGAAGGTACGCGATTCATCATGGATAACAATTTACCGCCCTAGTAAATTTTTCCCGTTTTCTACGAAGGATGCTCAACCTTGCTCGGCACCGACTTGGCTGGCATTCTCGCAGAAAAAGGTCAAAATTTGTTCGCCATGCGAAATTATTACCCAGTCGTGCTGGTGCCGTTAAGCTTGCCGCGTTTACTAGCGTGAAGTCATTTTAGTTAGTAAAACGTTGATTTTTCCATCTTGCAGGAACCCTTCAGAAGAAACGAAAGCGTTCGCAGGTTGGTGAGAACAACTCGTCCGGTGCGAGCGAGGAAACCGACGCCGGCATCGGTCGGACCACTCCTCGTTCTAGCGCTTTGCGGAGCTCTCTAGGTCCACAGCAGCGTCGTAGACTGAGGCAACAAGGACCCGCTCAACGATACAAGACTCACGACGGAAGCAGTATGCAAGAAGCTCTACTGCAAATTCCCTCAATGCAGGCACCCATGTCACTCAGCTACTTCCAAGATCTCTCCTTACCCGAACGATTAGCGTTCCTCATCCAACCCGCCAAGTCCATGCATCAGCTTAGTTCCGCTGGTATGCAGCTGAGCCAAGATCACCACGGAACTTCCATGGGAAACCTTCACACAATCAAAGCTCGGACAACGAACACGCGAGCGTTGTATCCTGTAGACGTGAACCCGGCAACGTCACGCACGTTACCGAGAACTCACAGAGTACCCTCCGTACAAGAACACCCATCAGAGTCTTTCTTGCCGTTATCTCTTGTACCGGACGACGGTCACGTCATGTCTGAGTATTCATTCGATCCGACGGGACGGTTGAGGAAACTGTCGCGGTTCGATCCAAGAGAGACCTTGCCGAGTTTGCCCACTTCCTCGCCTCGGTTCGGCCACTCCATGGGCAAATCACTTCCGTCGTCGCCGATGAAGTCGCGCAGTTTCGATTTCAAGGTGGAGAGCGGACCACCGACGGCGACTGAACCGAGTAAACCTGTGCACGTTCGAAGTCTTTCGCACAGCTCGGAAAGTACTCCCCCGGGAAGGAGCTCAAAGAGACTTGTGGCTCGCCAGCGACTAAAAAGTGATACGGCTTTCGTCGCAGGTGGAAGCCACGACTTCCAAGAGGACCACGGTACGTTCCCACTAACTCCTTTTGCGTTTGTCAAAGCGTTGACTAGTTTTTGTCTTTTACAGGAACGTCAGCCGAGTCTTCGCCACTGACGCACCCGTTCCCCATCATTCCGCCTCCGACTCCCTTCAGCGGAGATGATCCCGAACCACCTCAGGTTCCTGCTCGTCCGCCCTTCACCTTCACTTCTCGTATAGGTTCAAAGAAGTCATCCCTGTTTCCTGGAACCAATCGTAATGAGTCTTTCAGTAATGCTGTTGGCCATGGCGATATCGAGCTTCAGGAAATGCGGCCATTGAAGGAAGCTGTGCCTGAACCTCTCTACGACGCGCCGTACGGGAGCGAAGGACCTTCGAAACAAGTCGTGGAAGTCGATGTCCATCCACGAAGAATACCGTCAGTGACGAACCCCATAGTTCACAATCAGCTGTATACTGACGTGACTGGGCTTGGGGAACCCCGGAACAAGCCCGAAGTGCTCAACAACACAAGGTCTTTGAGACAAGTACCTGCAAACACGATGACGGCAAGTCGAATATTTTGAAACTAATTTAGTAGAGCGGATAAATAATTCCATATTTTTCTTTTTAGAAGCTGGGTTTGCCTTCCAACTCAGTCATACTTAGCCATCCGCTGGCTGTGTACTCCACCGGTCTGGAGACCCAGAAGGACTTATACGGAAGTGTTTCGACTTCGAAGTCGTCCTCGAGGAGCTCACCGGGTGAAGACACGGAATCGAGTTTGCATACCTTACATGCAATCTACGCCAATGCTGGTGACTGTGCAATGTACACCGATATTTGAGTTTCTTTTTTGTTGAAAGCTCGCACGACGACTAGATAAGTGTATGTTCTCAGTTGTTACCGTCAGAGTTTCTATTTTTGATTGTTGATTTATATTTTATATTCGTCGCTGGGCAGGTCTGGCTTTTTGAGGCTTCTGTAAGTTTGACTAGCTTCGACGTTTGAACTTTTTATGCAGCGAAGAACCAGTGGATATGGAAAAAAATTAAGTTTTCGATACTGCGTGCAGGGAAAAATTACCCAGAATAACAGTGCTGTATCGCTAGAGGGGTTCATCCCCACATTCGAATCAGCTATCTTCAACAGACAATTGTATCTTATCGTTGGGTGCAAATGGCCAGTTTTCCACTCTAAAGTCATCGGCTTTTAAAGTGCACACAAAGCTTCAAGACGATCACTCGTTGCAGAACCACATAGAGCTGACGATATCCGTGGGGTTGACGTCGTCAGGTCTTCGCTGTTTCTGCCACCTGTTGTGAGCACAGCAAGTGTCTTCTGTAAGGGGAAGGGATTCAGGGCCAATGATACGATGGTTCTACGAATGATATGGAAGGGAGAACTAAGCTTCCGGGTATTCCCGTCTGTACCGTCCTTCCGCAAGATGACCCTTATTCTCGGCTTAGTACTGCTCGGTACGGCATAATGGTATGAGTTTCGGCGAAAATAAACGTCTCAATTTTGTCTTCTAACTCGTTGCAGTCCCTCGTTATTGCGGCTCTGTTACAGATATCTTAGACCATGCTGACGCACTTCCGCATCTCCAGAATGGAGCTGATCTGACGAAGTCGGCGAGGGACTTCGACGGCACGACGGAAGCGGAAACGACAACGTTTGTTCAGGCTCCACCACCAGGTCCCCGCAAGAAAAATCCGGCCTATATGATTGTTTTTGGAATCCTAGCATGCTTGCTGTTTATTGGGGCCATCGTCGTTCTGATAAAAAGCTGGCGCAAGAAGAAGCGCAGGCAGAAAGTTGCCAGGAAGGTGGCGTTCCGCGAGAATCCTACTGGACCACCGCTGTCAGTGCCTGTAAGGATGGAAAAGGTTGCTCTGGCCTTAAAGATGGGAGACGTCACAACGCCGGAAAAAACGCCAGAAGTAACACCGCGACCCACAAGAACCACTGTGAAATTCGCCTCTCAAACTTCTGTTCGCTTTGACGAAGACGCTTCTCAGGTCGCCGACCAACAAGAAGCATGAACAATGAGAAGTTTTCGATTTCCTCTCTTTCTGTTCTCAGCGTCTTGTTAATCGTTATCCGAACAACGCGTATAAAGGAATATAGAATACTGGGTGGAAAATCACGAACTGTGTTGTTCACTTTGATCACTTTGTTGTGAACAAGCAGCGCGCAGGAACAACGGCCAGCGCAAGATGCCGAGTTGTTGATCTAGCTTGCAACTGTCAAATACGATCTTATTTGTATCAAGTCCTTCCTTGGCATTGCTCTTTCAGTGTCAACCGCGGGCCAACCCTCTTTGTTGTAGGACCCTGTTTGTCCACTTGCTAGTGGCATACGCAATCGACTCGATCATCTCTTCACCGATCGTTGCACGATCTTGAAAGTCACTTCTGAAAGATCGTTGTCGAAACTCCTGGAATTTGTCGTACCGCGTTTGTCCAAACACCCTTTGTCAAGTACACTGCTTCTCAGTACCGTACAAAATCTTCGGGTTCCCTGAAGAGACTGTTGGCGGTTTACAGGACGAAGGACCTGGATGACTTGATTGCTTTAGGCGTTGCCTCCATCAACCCGGATCGCCGGTGCGGGTCGTCACTATGCTGAAGGCTTCGGTACTCCCGTTTCTGCTACGGTACAGATGACTCAATGGGACGTGAGTGTTGGCCCTTCATTATGAATATCGGCATCGGTTTCCTGGTCCAAATTTCCATTCTTGCACAAATATTACTGGAAGCTGTCCGACTTGATGCCGCGTCCCTGTCTGCCGCTCTGGTAAAACGTTCCTTCCCATCAGCATGAAAATTATTTCCTCTCCCGCCAGTGCATTCTTATCGTCCATATACAGCAGTTCCAAATTAATTTTTTCTACTGTGTTACTGGGGGGGGGGGGATGTTCATTCTCATTCGGTATGATCTTCCAGAAATATCTGCAAAAGTTCGGATATATCGACCATGGATCGGATGGGCAGTTTATGGCGGCGCAGCTTCACATGGACGACTTCATCAGCGCCATCAAGAAGTTCCAGCGCTTCAGCGGTCTACAGGTCACAGGTACTTCTCAATTTTCTTTTACGTAATGTTGAGTTATCGCGGGATCCTTCGGCTATTAGGTAGTCAAGAACAATGGTCAGACTCTATTGAATGGTTTGCGCTGTTCATCAGACGCCAACTGCTGTGCTAACAATCAAGAGCAATGCACTTTGTTTGCTGATTGTCAGGTAGGCTGTAACTCCGTTCATTTCTGAAATGAGGCACAACAACGTCGTTCTGGACAAGATACGTCTTGACTCTTGAGGTACTCTCTTGACATCAGCCGTAATGATCCCAAGGTCAACACTGATCGATCGACCCATGACGCCACCGATGTTACAGCATAGAGCGGCCTTACCCTAAACTTTTGAATTCAACCGGAAGTCACGGAGACGAATTCCACTATACTGAATTTTTGCTGTTCCGAAGAACGGCCCAAAGAAATCTAGCTTTCAGGCTTCTGTCTCATCATGCTGTTACTTTCCAGGAAAAATGGACGCGACGACAGCCTTCAGGATGAAACAGCCGCGGTGCGGAAACCCTGATCCAGTTCACCGCGACCCGCACAGCAGAGCCTTCATCTTACAAGGTGAGCAACAGTGGCTCAGGTTTTCGTTGGATTAGACATCCGGAAGAGGAACTGAACTTTTCGGCGTTACAGGAAGTAAATGGGACAAGTTGGACTTGACGTTTAAGATAGGACAGTATTCAAGGACCCTAAGCCGGAAAGCAGTCGATGAGATAATCGGAAAAGCGTTTTCTGTACGTTCGTCTCTGGATTTCTCATAATTTTAGTGTATCAACATTGTACTGACAGAGTTCTCTCCTCTAGTACTGGTCGAAACCTTCTGGCTTAACGTTTACTCAGATCGAAAGTGGGACTGCAGACATAGTCATCCTTTTTGCGAGGGGCGAGCATGGGGACCTGAGTCCCTTCGACGGACCACAGGGCGTAAGTAGTCAGTCCCTATTGACATAATACGTCAGTATCATAGCCTGGACTTCCTTATATACATGTAGGTGCTGGCCCACGCATTCTTTCCGGACTTCGGTGGAGACACTCATTTCGACGACTCGGAAAGATGGACTCAAAGCGCTCGAAACGGAGTCAACCTCTTGCAGGTCGCCGTCCATGAACTTGGCCACGCTCTGGGTCTTGACCACTCTGATGTCACCGCGGCTGTCATGGCGCCTTTTTACGATGGTTTCAACCCAAAGTTCGAACTACATATAGACGACATTGCTGGAATTCGAAGGCTGTACCCACTGCGAGACGGCGTAACCGGCGCAACCGAATCGTCCAACAACTTTGAAGAGACGGAAACCCCGTCGCCCACTAAGCCCATGACTCCAGCGACCACACGATCACCTTTTCGGACTCGCTTCAGTACACCGCGAGCTTCTTCGGGGTATCCTACTCGACCACCTCGTACATCAACTACCGCATCGCCTACCCAGAACACGACGGTTACATCCTTTGCGGTTACTCGTTCGTCTGTGCGCCACACGACTCCTTTGTACTACGACGTCAACCAGCCACCAGAACTGCTGGACGATGATATTTTACCATCGAAAGGACCTCCACCCACTCTTTCATCATCCTCAACTTCTTCGACTACCGTTCTACCGGCCCATAACGCCACGGACATCAAATTGATCACAGCAAACGAGTTTACCGAGTTCGACATGGTAGCGGAAGTCGTCACCGCTCAGGCGGATATTGGGAACGCCACTGTGTCATCAACGACCAGCAAATCGGTTTCCGAGGATTGTCCGGACTTATGTAGCGACAATTTTACCATTGATGCACTGACAACGTCGGATGGAATTGGTTACCTTTTTAGTGGTAAGCGTCTTTGTGACCGACAATAAACCCGTCGAGGTGTTCGAGATTATCCAGATTAGATTGTATCGAGAGACGAAGCATGGCGGTGTTAGTGGTATTTACGTTGTATCGGGTTGTGTCGAACTTGTTTGCAGGTGAGTGTTACTGGGCGATTAGTTCGATGGGAGAAGTGCTACTTCCGGGTCGCAAGATTAGCGCTGACTGGGGTGGCGTACCAGGAAACCTGAACGCAGGTACAACTTGCCTTAGATCTAGTAGCAGACCATGCAGCCCACTGCCTTAACGACATCGTCCCTGTTTTCTAGCGTTAACGCCATCATGGGCAAATGGTCGAACCTACTTCTTCAAGGTATCAGAAAGAAGTTGCTTAGGGTGCTGCAGAACTTCCGCTTTACCATCCATTTTTTAGGGTTCATGGTACTGGCGCGTGACGGAGCGCAAGATCGACTCGGGATACCCAAAGCTGATTCGTTCGTCCTGGGGTGGCATACCGGACGACATAGATGCTGCTTTCCAGTGGGGAAAGAACTCCCGGACGTATTTCGTGAAACGTGAGTCGAAATCATGACCATCGGGCTTGGCTAACTTAGTTTCTGCCCGTTTTTGAGCACGAGTGTGTATCTACCGTTACAGGGAACCAAATCTGGTCTTTTGATCGGACAAAACTCCCACCTGTGCGCGGTCCGAAGCCTTTGCCGGTAGATCGAGGTTTCCCTCAGCATATCGATGCTGGCTTCCGATCGTCAAATGGGAGGACGTACTTATTTAGCAAGGATAAGTATTACGCCATGAGCACGTGGAGCTTCCTCGTAAGTCTCTTACTCGCCAAAGCGCTTCTTTCGCTTTACTATCTTGTTGTGAATCGAGGATTTCAGTCAATCCGTGGCATCTCGACGAGAAACAAATCACGGTTCTTCGTTTTAGATAAGCCGGTATTATCCGCAGCCAACTGCGCCCAGGTGGTTCGGATGTGGTCTTCTGCCTGTGGATTCGGACTTACCCAAAGATCAGCTAACACGGGTGGATCCGTCAACATCCTTACGAGATGATTTCGATGTGTCGAACCGAACAACAACGAGCGCTCCTTTGAGCGCGCTCCACTTTGCTCTTTTTCCATTGCCTTGATTTTCGGCTGATTCATGACAGATCTCGTTTTTAAATCAATTTCTAGTACCACACCAAGTCTGCAGTTTCCCCATTTCCGACGTAACCAGATGGAAAGCTATGTAAGTAGCCAAAAGCCAGCAGTGTCGTCCTACTGAATGAGGAACGGCACTGTAGGCCTATCTGAGTTCTCCGCACTATACTGTACGTTCTGAACAACGAGCCACGCCTCTTGTCATCTCGAAACCCAGTAAAGCTGGTGTTGACGCCTTGACGGGACGAACCATATAGGTATGTCGAACCTAGCCGCGCAAGAGTAGCAACACTAGCACTGTAGCTATGGCCGGTATACTTAGTATCACAAAGACCTTTGCCGCTCGCTGGAATTCCGGCTGCCGGCACTGACAAGCTCGTCCGCCTTACAGTGTAGCCATGTTTGCCTACTTGTAGATGTGAACTTGACGTCTTGAACAACCGCTTCCATCATCTTGATCTCCAGCGGCCATTGCACGAACTTGAAAGTGAAGTCCTCCTACAGTTGCGGCTCCCTGACGATTCACAGGGCGTGGCCACTTTGACTCGTTTCGTTTTGCACTATGACTTGAACGAAATTCGACGTTGCTTCTTATCGAGAACGCGCCAGGCAACAATATCTCGAGTTCGACTTACTCGATAACACCCGCTCCCGGTCGGCCGGGTTTTAAATGAGGGTCTGATTGAGGAGGTCCTTGCATCGAGTACTTCGGATGATCTCTTCGCCATACCGCTAGCGGATAGTGTCAAATACAAACGAGGCACGAAGAGCGGTTTTCCCCCATGATTATCAATAGTAAATCCGTGGTGAAATTTGTCTTCGAAACAGGAATACCAGTTTTCCACCATGATTATGGGTTTTAAATTAGTAGTGAAATTTATCCTCGTTGTGCTCATATGGCTGGAAAAGACTTGAGGCCGTGTCTTATCCGTGGCGCTGGTAATTAAGTGTTTCCAGCTACTCTTCATTGATGGATTACACATCAACCATCACGATCCGAGCTCGTATAGAGTAACTGAGAGCAGGTACCCGGCTGAGCTGGGCAGGATACTCCACCACACTCATTTCGCGTCGTACCCCCAAACAACTACTCCATAGACGCGAAACCATACCTCGCCATCCGTGCTAACCACTGCGACTTGAGCATTACATCCTGTCTCACATAGAATCTGTAACAGTCACTGCTCCATCGTCCGAGCACCGTGATCTGGTCCATAGGTACTCCGCATTGAGAGGCCGTAGTCGCTGCACCCATCCGGAAACTGTGACTTATATTTTGGCTCCCAGTGATGTCAAGAGAAATTCATTTAACCTTTGACGCGTGCGGGGTGCTGCATTTTCAAACACGAACTCTAAATCTTGCGACGACTTCTTGCTCACTTCAAGGAAATTGGCATACGCGCGCACTGCGCAACGTGAGCGTCCCCATGCAGGTATTTCAATTGCCATCTCAACCAGTTGTGATGTTTTCGTCGATCTTACACGAATTTCCAGTAGGTCTTCTGTGTGTTCAATACTTCCGAAAGTAAGACCATTAGATCCGCTCAAAGAAGTGAACTCCGATACTCTCATAAAACCGAAGAAAGCCATGCATAGTGCATGCCGACCATAACATGTGCTTGTCGGGAATACTCAAAGATGATTTGCGTAACACATCTTTTAGTTTCCTTAGTACATCAATCGTGATGGGTTCTCTACTGATGCGTTGACCAACTACAGATCGGTTCCAACCTTTCATGATCATTCTGAGTCGCGTATCATCAGCTGAAGGGTCGCCATAACCCTTCATAACATGTTGCGATCGTACCGAAGAGATGTACACTGTCGCAGCCACCAGACTCAGCCCTTTGCAGTACAGATATGCGGAAAATCGCTGGATGGTTTTTTTGGCTGAAGGTATAAAATCTTCGGAGTATTTCAGACAGAAAGACAAGTAGTGTCGAAGTCCAACATCATAAACTCTTCGTGTGGAATTTGCAAGATGTTTATTAGCGAGCCATCGCGAGACACGGTCGAGTCCTTCGACCGTGGGACATGGTCTGATTGCAATACACGTTTCAGAAACTCGAGATCGCAATCGACTCTCACTGCCTCTTCTGAGGCTGTGGGGTATAAAGCTAGGAACTGTTCCCAGTTGCACCTAGAGACGGCATAAGCGATTAAGTTATCAACATCGGCCATATAGGTGATGCGTAGGTTGAAGTTATTAGTAGCCGCCATGAAATGTATCTGCCGTACGAGCTACATAATGCCATTATGTGGAGTTGATAGCTTCCGCCACGCCGAGACCACAGCCATGGTGTCCGAATGGAACAGTAGCCTTTTTCTTTGCCAGTTTACCCCCTAAACAAAAACAAGCTAGAAAAATTGGCAACATTTCAAACAAAGCTGTGGGAGGTTGCGTCTCAGTAAGCCAAGTAGGCCACGGCAGGAAAAACCACTCATTACCGAACACAGCACTAAACCGAAGGAACCTGCTGCAACGGTAAACGAATGCATGAAAGTTGCTGAGGTTTCATCGGGTTGCAGGAAACTGCATGTCCCGTTCCACCCCGGTAAAAAACCCTACCACCATTCGATGTCCATCTTGAAATCTTTCGTCAACTTGATTTTATCGCTGCTGTTGCGAGCGCGATGAAATGACGAAGGAACATTCGACCAGCAGGCAAACATTTGGTGGCGAAGCTGAGTTTGCCGATCAAACTCTGAAGTTCGTTTTTCGTTGCACGAGGTTTCCGATGGAAAACTGTTAGCTCGTCCATCAGTTCTTTAATCTTGCCTTCAGGCATAGCTATGGTCCGTTTCACGGTACCGAGTTCTATACCGAGATAAGTCAACTTCGTAGTAGAAATGTCAGTTTTCTCTCCAGCCATTGGCACTCCCAGCTAGTTGCAAAAATAACGGAAAAAGTTGAGAACTCTCTGACACTCAAGATCGTCGGGTTCACGAAGTCATTAACGGATTCCTTCTCGGGACGTGATAGGTCCATGATTAGTCGCGAACTCCCATTCTTTTTAGCTCGAACACCGATAGAAGAAACGACACTGTTTTCAATAGGTGGCTGATCGAGAGGTCCTACTGTGTGCTGGGCTACAACCTCCTTTGCGACATATTTTCCGAGGATGCGAATGTAGTCAAAAGCTGTTCGAGCATTTGGTTTTTCGCGAGAGAACTCAGGACCGCGGTAACCGATGTGAAATCCGTTTCTCAGCCCATCGACGAAGTACGTAACAGAATTCTGATCGGGGTACTCTTTTAGCAATAACGCAAAACGATCGGGAATCAGAAGTGTGAAGGCTTTAGCTGGTATCATTGTCGGGGCAAGTGTCGCGTCGGTGGCCTTTCTGCATGCATTTGTCGCAAATGTGAATTTGACGGTTTAAACAAGGCTCACTACAATTACCGTCATTCCACCGAATACATGGCATATCTGTTCGTAACCTGACTCTAAAACTACGCTTAGTCAAACCTGTACCGGTGCTGCTCAACGGTTTCAGCTCAGTGTCCTTCGGTCCAGACGACCCAGCCGCCCTGTGGGCGCTGTCGTCCGAGGTGCGTGTATTGCTCCGATACTGCGAACCACGATCATTTTCTGCACGCCGGCGGTCGTCATAATTCCGAGCAGTTCGCGTAGAAGGAGCAGGACAGTTCACAGCGATGTGGCCGTACTGATTGCAGTTGTAGCATTTCGTCTCTCTAGAAACAGTCGAAGGTGGCAGTACAACACTGGTGTTACCACGTACCACCGCAGCTTCCAGATCAGGATCTTCACGACACCACTCGAGATCAGTCGAGCCAGCGTGCTTCATCTTCATTCGAAAACGTTGATGTATTCAAGCCACAGGTTCGCGGAGCCCATCTGTCCGGAGAGTCCATTGATAATCCCAATGTAGCTTATCAGCTTTGGGTACAAACCCGGGTGGTAGTATCCACGGTAAGAAGCAAAAATAATGAAGGCCTCCAACCACGTAGCGAAGCTGTCGATCTTCCGCTTCGGATCCTTGCCCGCGTACTTCAGAAGAGCGCCGGCAATATTGCTGAGAACTGAATCAACATCGGAGGACACATCCAAGTCATAATTCTGCGGTAGGATTAACTCAAGATTAACAAAGGCACGGCGATCCCGCAAAAGTTTGTCGATGGCATCAGATACCGGCTCGAAATTGAAAGACCGATCCGGTGCGGGGAGCTTTGAAATAGTAACAATTACCGTGGGGGAATCTGAAATTGTAATCGTTTCCACCGGCTGACGTAGTGCACGTGCAAGTACCAAGGAAGTTCCACCGTCAGAAACAGTAGCTGTGGTCTCAGTTGGTGCTACTGCTCGTCCGTCGGTACTGCGGGACGTACTCACCTGATTAGTGAGAGCGGTAAGCGCGGTAAGTACTTGGTCAAACTTATCCTCTATAGAACTCTTCTTGTGTGAACCTTCAGCAACTTCGGGTAGGTCGCGGGGTCCAGAAACGGAGCGATGACCGGCCTTTCGCTTCCCTCCAACTTTGCCGCGGGAACGCGTAACAGACGAAGTGCTCCGCGAGGCTGGAGTCAGATTACTCATGTCAGAACACTCAAGAGCCCCAAAGAACAGAACCAAAACAGTGTAAACAGATCTTCCGCTTGTCGCGCACACATCATGAGACGCTCTTCTTTTCTCTCAACCTTACTTCTTCGTACACATGGCTACCGCGCTTGAAACCGCTTGATCACTGTATCCTTCCCCGCTTCTTCTCAAAATCCGCCAGTTATGTCAGCCTAAGAACTACTCACAACGCTCATTACGAGAAGCTGTAAAGGTAGATTGTACACCTAGCGGCGTATATCTATAGTAACTGCCTTGTTTTGTCTGGATACCCGGATGAATATTCGTCTTCGGCTTTGACTCGTTGAAGTCGCGCACTGCGTCATTGCAAAATCATGACGTATTTGCGGCATTCATTGCTGATCAGCTGATTTCTTTTTCGGATTTTTCGAAAAGTTAATTCTGAACATTCTGACTGAAGGCTTTGAGTCTTCTCATCACCTTGTAAAATCTCACAGAGTGTTGACCGCCGACCAGCTCTCTCCGATGGATTAGTCCATGCTCGTTATCTTCCATATTCGCAGAAATACCTCAAGTGCTTTGGATACATTGGTCATGACTCTTCGTCGAATACCAGGTCTATGGGGGCTCAGCTGCACACGGACGGCTTTGTCTCGGCGACCAAGAAAGTTTTCGCGAAGCTTCTCTGTAATTATGTTGCGCGCTTCGAGTTTCTACTATCTGATAGCTCGAATATTGGGTGAGAAACTGAACTTTTATTTCTTTTTAGTACTGGTCGAAACCATCGTCGCTGAGGCTCAGGCAAATCCAAAATGGACCGGCGGACATAGATATCATGTTTGCCGTGAGGGAGCATGGCGATTTTAGCGCGTTCGATGGAGCAGGAAAAGTAATTACCACACATCATCGTAATAGCAGATCTAACGAGATAATATCGCTTTTGACGTGTATAGGTGCTGGGCCGCGCGTTCTTCTCGAGTTACAATGGCAGTGCCCATTTCGACGACGACAAAAACTGGACTCAAAGTTGACTTAACCGGAATCAACCTTCTGCAGGTCGCCGTCCAGGAACTGGGTCACTCTCTGTGTCTTGACCATTCTGACAACGAGACTGCCATCATGAGTCCAGTGTACAGCGGCGAAAACAAAGCTGTGTTATGGTTACATGAAGACGACGTTGCTGGTATACAAAAGTTGCATCCGTTACCTGAAGGCGTTACTAGTGCTACAGAGTTTTCCATCCTTGTGGAAGGTGCCGAAGTTCCTGCTACCACCGAGCCACCTTGCAACCCCATGTCCCCCACAAATGGTACCTCTTCTTGGTACCGTACCCGGCGTCGTCGCTCTCCTACAACGACCACGAGTACAGTGTCAAATACCGATGTCACTCAGAGCAGCAGCGTTTCTGGGTTCCCGAAGCGTTATACGACACCATTGTACTATGACGCAGACCATTCTTCCGAACTACCAGATGACGATGCACTTTTGCCATGACTCACTCTCCTTCCCCTACGACCATCAGCGATGTCGGACAGAATATGACAGACCTCAGCTCAACGGCAGGCAGTCTGGCTATTGTTCCTGATGTTAAACCGGAAGTTACAACCATTCAGCCAAATGCGAACGGTATGACACTTGGCTTGGCTCTGACCAGTTCGTCTACGAGGAAGCCTGGGATTCCTGTCCCTTACAAGGATTTATGTGTGGTTACAACTTTGCGATCGACACGGTAACAGCCTCGGATGGGACTGGTTGCCTATTTAGCGGTAAGCGTCTATCTGACGGACGTGTTCATGATTTGTGGCCGAGGTGATTATAGTGTATGAAGGAAGTGAGCCTGGTGGTGTTAATGGTACTAACGTTGTGTCGGATTATGACAAACGTGTTTGTAGGCGAGTATTACTGGACGATTAGTTCGACGGGCGAAGTACTACTTCCGGGTCGCAAGATTAGCGCTGACTGGGGAGGGATACCGGACGGCTTGGATGCGGGTAACTGGTACTGCTAATCTGTCAGCGAATGTAGAGTTCTATAACGTAATGCGCTGACGTCAACATGGGCTAACGGCCGAAGCTACGTTTTCAAAGCTGACTCCGTTTGGTTCGGCCAAACATTTTTGCAATAGAAGTCTGTGTATGGTTGCAGGGTCCGTGGTACTGGCGTGTAACTGACCGAGGAGTCGATTCGGGATACCCGAATTTGATTCGTTCTTCATGGGGAGGTATACGGATGACATTGACACTGCTTTCAGTGGGGGAAGAACTCTCGCACGTACTTTGTTGAACGTACTGTATGTCTAAGTAGCTTGCATACTAACTTAGACAGTAGGACAGGCTGTGACGTATGAAGTCCTTCAGTGGATCACTGTGCGGTCTTTCTTACAGGCAACCATATATGGACGTTTGTTCGAACGAAACTTCCGCCGGTTTGCGGTCCAAGGCTCTTACCAGTCGACCGGGGATTTCCACAGCATATCGACGCCGGCTTTCGATCGTCAATTGGACGGACGTATCTCTTCAGTAAAGACAAATATTAGGCCATGAGCACGCATGGCTTCCACGTGAGTACTATAGTCATTCGGGCATTCCCGCGAAGTCATCTCAGTTACTGAGTACGGTCCATGTCCCCGAGGTAAGTCACTACTATCCACCATCAATAGCACCCAGATGGTTGGGCTGTGGACGGGACCAAGCGACTGGCCATGAGAGTAATCTACTGACTCGCGCGTGGCGAGACTTGAAGTGCCTAACACAACTGCGACCAGAACTCCTTTGGCAGCTCTACATTTTTCTATTTTTCCACTGCCTTTATGCTAAAAAACCATCGACGGTAGATCCCGCGTTTAGAAGCAAAAGTTAGATTGGAGTGCTCTTTACAAAGCTCAGAGCTGCATTCGGAAGCAGATACATAATGCCCAGGGTATTTCAACTGCATTCACCCGTATAGATCAGGAAAGATGAGTTCGACCGATGTCGGTCTGTAGTCGAACGGACGTCGTCGTCGTCGTCATCCTTCAGAGATTTCGCTGTGACGACACGAGAAACTTATGAGTTGAGACAATGCAATAAACCATTTGGATCTCTACTAGTCTTTCAGTTTTTGCTCGTTCGTAGACCTGTGTTCCTATAGGAGGATAGTCCATATTGCATGCGGGGAAGACGCAGACAAGTCTAGATTGGTTTTTCAGTAAACTGTCTGGCCCTGCCGCATGACGTTTAGGCAGGAATTAGAACCATGTTGGACCTAATGTTCCGACGTGTATTTCTAACGATATTGCCTTATGCTGCATTGGCCAATGTTCAGTCGGAGTTAACCGTTGACTTTGCCAAGGACTACCTGAAAAAATATGGGTATATCGATGGATTGTCCTATCGTACGGCCAATCAAGCGACACTGGAAACTGCGGTGCGGAAGTTCCAAGAGTTCGCCGGCTTGAAACCATCCGGTAAGAACACAAACGGTTTACATGCACCGCTTTATTTTCTAGCTAGCTCAAATGATTTGTTATTCCAGGTGTTTTAAACTCCGAGACGATCTCCAAAATGTCTCAGCCCCGCTGTGGAGTGAAAGATGTGATCACCCAGGGTTCTCCACGACGCACCAAGAGGCAGATCTTGGATTTCGGAAAATGGAACCATAATTTTCTGACGTATAGAATGAGCAAAGGACCTTCCACTCTCAGCACTGAGACGGCAAAGAAAGAAATACAGCGGGCTTTCGATATCTGGACTGGCGTGGCGAACCTATCCATACTACCCTTACCTGAAATGGACGTACTGACGAACCCGGATATGGAGATAACTTTCGTCAAAGCAGATCACGGTACTATAACCCAATTCTGCCGCTATAGACTCGGGGTACCATCAACGTTGAAAGTTTATGGTTTTCAGGTGATCATGAACCATTCGACGGACCAAAAGGCATGCTTGGACATGCATTCTTCCCTCCGGTACGTACTGTTCGACTGAAGAATTCACACTTTCTGTGAAAAACTGTTATGGAAGATCATTCTGTTATGGTTTTCCAGTTTGGTGGAAACACTCACTTTGATGACGCGGAAGAGTGGACAGCGGACAGCATTATCGGCGTCAACCTATTCCAGGTGGCCACTCACGAGTTTGGACACGCACTGGGCTTGGGACACTCGAAGAACCAGAAGGCCTTGATGGCTCCATTCTACCAACCTTTCGCGCGGAATTTCTCCCTTCAGAAAGATGACATCAAAGAAATCCAGAAACTGTATGGAGAGCGCTTGCTTATGTCTTCCGACAACCTTCCAGCAGCAGGTGTAGGGGAGTCCGACAACCCATTCAAAACCATCGAAGCTGTGACTCAATCGACAGTAATCGAGACTGGCGGTGAAACCATTTCGCCCGAGAACAGTACAGTTCCTCCTTCCGTCAATGAGGTTCAAACGATGAACTATACTTCGCTACCGTCAACTTTCAAGCCACAGCCAAGGTTTTATCCTCTTGGTGGCGGCTATGGTGGTGGCGGTTATGGTGGTGGCGGATACGGAGGTGGAGGTTACGGTGGTGGAAATCACGGTGGTGGAGGTTATGGTGGTGGAGGTTATGGTGGTGGAGGTTATGGAGGTGGAGGTGCGTACGGTGCACCGCCCAGTTATGGTTACGCTCCGAATCCCTACGGTCCTCCGCTTTACGGTCCTCCGCTTTACGGTCCTCCTTCATATCAGAATTCCTACGGAAACGTACCCATAATCATCATTCCGGCCACGCCCGCACCTACAACGACCACGACCACTGCAGCGACCACCACGACTACCGCAGCACCCACGTTTATCTATTATCCAGGTCGCCACTCTAAATTCCTGGCTGTGTTGTAGGAATTGGATTAATGTGTATTTCCTTGCAGGTCCGTATAATCCGAACTACAGTCCGTACCCAGTCGGGGTACCCAACTACGGACCGTCATACAGCTACGCTCCACCAGCTTACAACTCATATGGTCCCTCGTACGGATCCGGCTTTCCCAACTTTAACCCACCTTTCATCATTGTGGGAACTCCAACGACCACTGCGGCCCCAACCACAACCACCACGACTACGACAACTACTACCGCAGCACCCATCGTTGTTTTCGCAGGTAGCGGGCTTGCTGGTGGTTATGGCGGTTTCGCAGGCGGCTTCAACGGTGCCTATGGGGGAGTGGGAGAGCTTGGTGGTGGAGGTTTCAATTTTGGGGGAGGAGGTCTAACGAGCGTACCTGCAGGCAGTACTGTCATTCAAGGTATCCCGAGGTCGAATATACTTACCGCTCGAACCCACAAGCTTGAACGAGCATGAAAAAAATGTCTAGTTTAGTAAGTGCCCAAACGGTTTATAGGTACCCCAAACTTCAACGTTGTCCAAGGTACGCTTCGCGCCCCACAGTTTATTCTTCCCGGTGGTGGGTTTCCGATCTTACGCGGATCCACCTTGGGCATATCGTTGCCAGATGGGAAAGTGGAGCCTATTGAAGACCCTAACGGTGAACAGAGTTCCCTTAGCGCCTTGACAGTTGCCAACGATTCAGTTTCACACCAAGTGGAAGACGGCTTGGACGTGCTGATAACGCCGGAATGGAACCAAGAAGAGTCTGGCAACCGACCGTTCGACGCCGATGAGGTGAGCAACAAGGAAGCCAATACGCGGGCAGACTTATGTAACAGCGTGGACACTCCGGACGCCGTGGTCGCTGTTGATGGTGGAAATCGCATCATTTTCAAAGGTTTGAAGTCTGTTTCGTCCAGAAAAACTGAAAAAGACGTTTGCCGAACTTGAATCGAATTCTGGTTTTTTCATATTTAGATTCGAGATACTGGTTCGCGAATAAGGCATGGGAAGTCGAGGCTCCCAGGCCGATAGCACGGTTGCACCCCAGCCTAACACGAGTTGATGCTGGTTACTTCAAAGAGCCTCACGTTTACCTGTTTCTGTCAGACAGCTACTATAAGTTAGAGGTCGACCCGTATTTCGATCTTGTGCTCATGCCTGACTTCCCCAAACCAATCTCGCTAGGCTATCCCGGGGTGCCAGATGGCCCGTTTGACGAAGTGATCCGGCACGATTCGCGCTTATGGTTCTTTCAAGGACCTAACGTCACAGTGTATACGCCAGAGAAGTTTCCGCCTATCGATTCAAAGACCGGAAGGCTACAGCTGTCGGACCTCACCGGAATGCCAGAAAGAGTAACCGCAGCTTTCGTAGATGAAAGTGGTCGTCGTTCCTCGTTCATTTTTCATGATGGCGCTGCATTCAGATTAACGAGTTTTGAACCTATGCTGAAAGCTCGTGCACGAGGTTTCCCGCGTACGTTCTTTGAATGGATGCATTGCAGCGCTTCTAAGTCCTGGCCTTGACCGTTTACTCTTCCCGGTCGAAATTTTCGATACTGCAGCTCATACGGCGAATTTCCCTCCCCTCAAAATACTTAAGTTATCGTCTGTGCTGAATATCAAGTAAGAAGTAAAAAAATCTTGGAAATCATCTCTTCAATACATTTTTGTTGTGTCGGTATGCTGTAAGAAATCGATGATTTCGTCTTCGGTGGGTTCTTCGACCGACTTCCGCATTGCTTCGATGCAGTCAGTGATGTACTTTCTTTGGCGCTGGATAAATCGTACTTGTTCGGAAGCTATCTGCTGGATGTCATTCAGGGTAGGGTTGTCCAGGTTCTGCGGAAGTTCCAGCTCGGCATCCAGATGACTGGATGCGGTAGAAGGAAGGAACCTAGCTGTTGCAACTGCTTGCTGCGCTGTCTGCCGGAAGCCATCCTACCCAAAAATTCCAGTCGATGAGAACCGCCTTTATGACAACTCTTCCTACCAGTGAATCATTTGAAAAATTTGTTGCTTACAAGTGTGGCTCGGGCTTGGAGGTATGCAAAGGCTTCCGCATCCGATAAACCAGAGTCCTCGACACTGGGCTTCTCCTCTTGAACGCCATTGTTGGCAAGCCTAAAATATCAAGGCGTTGACCAAAACACCTAGTCATCGCCGAGAGGAACCACATACTTGCTATCTGCTGACTTTTCACCAAGCCGAAGAAAACCCTCGATGAAGTCCGCATCATCCTTCAGAGCGTCCTGGAAAATGCCTCCACAAGCTTACGTATGACGTTACTGAACAGTCCAACGTAGAGCAACGACGACATGGATAATTGATTGGCCAATTGATTGATCGTAACCAATCGGTCATAATTTCTAATTATTTCTGTTGTTGCGGAGTTGGGATGGTTTTGCAAGCTGGAGAGTAAAGACTTACAGCGAGAGAAGCTTCCACATTATACGCAAGACTTTTGCCTGCAGTCTTGACGTTCCGAAATGAGGAAACATGAGATCCAGCTGCTCCCGAAGGTGTGAATGTCAGAGTGGGAGCGCTCCCCGAAATGCCCGTGTCCGACTCTGGTCTCGTCGTGTTCGTGTTGAGGCTACCGGCCGAACCTCCAACGTTCCGCTGGTGAGCGAGATCCGTGTTTGAGGTAGGAGTAGTGGAAGGCTGAAAACTATTCATATCGATGCGACGAAGCTTCTGCAAAGGGAACGCCGAGAGCAGAAATCAAAATTAATATACAAGCAAGCAGCAACCTGTAAGGATCTGATTATTTTGTGTGACATCACTGACATGGTATGACGGTGTAAGCCAGTTGTTGCCGTGACTCGTGAGCGGAACGGGCTATGTTCGTGTGCCTTTTGTCACTGCTACACGCTCTGTAGCGAATGGAGCGGCAGGCGCGCTTTCCCCTACCGGAAGTAAAAACACCAAGATAAGTCTTCCAAATTCCCGAGGAGGCTGAGGTGTTATTCTAGATTTTACTGGTTCCTTAGACGGACAGTCGGATTGCGTCGGATACAGCTTATCAGAGATCCGGTACGTCCTTTATTCTGCAGTAAGTACCAAAATGCCTCGTAGCTTACCAGCGAAAAAGGAGCAGAGTCGGGAAGCTCAGAGACGATTCAGACGGATGAGAACGCCGCAGAACTTGCAAGCAGCGGCTGATGCGCTAAACGAGGTAAGCACCTGTTGCTGTCGTCGGCGTTGTCTTCCTTCTCGACGAAAACTTCAAGTTGCGCAGTTGAGAAGTCCAGGCGACAGGCTGTTACATATCGTACGCAAAAGTTGCATGAACTGGTTTTCTGTTTGTAGCTGAACCACCCATCCCAGTCGACCATTCGTGCAACTGGATCAGCCGAACACTTCCTGTCCAGCCAAGAAACTAAAGCCGCGAAGGAAGGAGGAAGTCGCAGTAAGAGAAGTCGATCAGACGGAGCGGGCTCGAATGAGACACAAGCATCAAGTTCCTACTATGTCGACGCATCAATTCATAAAGATGTGGCTGCTCCTGCTGATTCCTTGACACCAGATACTTCCGCAATTCCCGTAAAGCTCGCTACTTTTCAGTCAGACTGAGGCTACTCAATTAATACCTGCTCCTTTCAGGGTAAGGAAGAAGTGCTGGCAACGTTCCAGAATTCGCGAAGAGAGCTGGACAACAGTAGCTGGGCGGTGGACAGTCCAAACTCGTCAACAGCTCTAGATCCGAACAGTAGCTTGACGGCGCCATCCGACGTCAGCCTGATAGTTCCCCACAGTTTGAATCCCGGTACTAGTTTTACCAAAGATGGACAGTTGAATGAGACTCTTCCAGCGGACGAATTCCAAAGTTCCCGAACACAGGCTACACATACAAGAGACGACGATGTGGCGTCGGTTTCGGCGTCCTGGGACAACCGTTCGAGCGTCATCGAGAGAACACCCTCGCGCGGACACAGCACCACTCCTTCAAGCTCCCCCCAGAAGACTGACTTCAGAGATGCGGAAACGTGGAAAGAGCCGGATGAGTGGGACACGTCGTTTAATCTAGAACCAGACAGTAATCAAACTATCGCTTCAGGCTCAGATGTCACTTTGGTAGACGTCCGAGTTTCGAGCCAACAAAAAGGTTTGTTCGAAGAGCTTGGTGAAGAGAAGGATGTGCTTGAGTTGACAGATGAGGAACAAGAGCCCCATCATGGCGTTGCACCGGACACACAACGTCAGGCCTTCATCCCGGAAACGCCTTCTCCTAAGAACAAGGTAGTTTCCACAAGCTGGTTCCTCGATGAGCTCGACAGCTCAGACATGTCACTCAACTTGGAACCCGACAGTGGCATGATAATGGCTGTAGACGATATCGACATTACAGCGATCGGTACCCCAAATACAAGTCTGGACATGAACAACAGTTATCAGGCCGCTGACGAGAGCCAGGAGACCACGTTACTGGCGAAACCTGTCGATAAATCTTCGCTGTACAAAACCCGCTCAGTCAAGAAAGTATCGGAAACGAATTCCAATTTTTCTGGATTACTCGGATGAGGTACTTGGTCCGAGTTGCCGCATCTTGATGGATTTCCCCGAAGTCTATGCTATAACACATTGCAACTTCGATTTGAATTTTACGTCACTAAAGGTCCTCTTGTGAGCAGGACCACACAAATTTTTCTAGGATTTCTCTCATATACACTATGTGAATAAACGACAAAGAACTAGTTCCGTCCGATGGGAATGTAGTCACAAGATAAAGAAGTGTACCCTCTTTGAGAGCACACCTTACGCAGAATGCTATCAAGAACGAACTCATTTGATTTGTGACCAATGTTCGGTAGGGCTCCACTTCAGCTGTTCCGTCATCTGTTCCAAGTAAGAAATTCGATGGTTCAGCAAGTCCCTCTGGGCTTTAGAGCTGTGCAGCAAGTCACTGGCCCTCTGTCGCAGATTGTCCATATCTCTGGTCAGCTCGTCCACGGAGGAATCTCCAGTGCTTGTGGGCGTGAAGCTCGTGGGGACGTTGTGGCTTCTGGGACTGGCCATGAACATCATGGACGACGAACTGGTCAGACCACGGGTACTTGGTGCTGCCAGGCCGCTCATCAGACCGGGCTTGGTGTGGGTCGTCTCATTCTTCCACGAAGGACCCGACAGGTTCTCGCTTTGACCCGGCATTCCAGGCAGGTTCAGCAGGTCGCGCGGGTTGGGTGGGGGGAGGCTCGCGCGGCCACGGATGGAATCGGTCAGCCCGATGAGGTCTCGCGTGTCGTTGAACTGGAGTCCGAACATCATACCCAGTTGGTCAGCCCAGGCATTTCCGTGAGCGGGAGTAAGGTACTCGCTGGGGATGACGGCGTTCAGCAGCTTTTGCGTCGTGTTCTGCAGGGCGGCGCCACCGGTCTTGGTGTGGCAGTACAAGGCCAGTTTGGCGAATGACCCGGTCTTGGCCAGCATGTTGATGGGATAAGTAAATCACTAGTAAGAAAATACAACGAAAAAGGTCAAAGAATAAACGGAAGCATGCTCCTTGTACAGTTTAGGCGACAGGATATCTTGGATTTGTCCTTGATAAAAACAGCCATTCTTGACGGTCACCATGACGCGCGATGCTTCGGTCTTGCTGTCTTTATCCGTTACTACTGAAACTGAGCTTTTTTTCCGTATAGAATTCACAGAGGTCTTCGCAAACGGCATTTTGTTCTACGCTTTACCCCGTATCACATTATACAAAGTTTTCGTAGCAAAGAATGTACAGTCTACGGACTTCATAAAATTCACTTTACTTTAGTTTCCTTTTTCATTCGTTTCAGCGAACTTCTGCGAACATGTTCATCCGAAAGATTTTGCTTAATTATAGGTAAATCTTTGTTCAAAAGTTCTTCTGGAGTTTTCTGAAAGTCGCTG
Organism: Ramazzottius varieornatus; assembly: GCA_001949185.1. Taxonomy (NCBI): domain Eukaryota; kingdom Metazoa; phylum Tardigrada; class Eutardigrada; order Parachela; family Ramazzottiidae; genus Ramazzottius; species Ramazzottius varieornatus. Next base: position 267,456 of record BDGG01000005.1, read on the forward strand.
TAGAACCACGCTTTCCGCAGCTCGTTGATCATTCTTCCGGTCTGCGGTCCCTGTGCTACTCCGCTCTCCAGCAGCATAGTTCCGCTGATTGGGAACCTTGGAACTTCCCACGCTTGCAAACGCTCGATCAGGTGCTTGTCTCCTCTGTACTTGAGCAGCTCTTCGCACCGACGTAAGGCTACTTTGGGGTTGGAAGTTAAGATCTCAACTGCCATCAGACGCTTGTAAGGAACGACAGGATCGCCATCGGGTACAGTCGCGCAGTAGTTCAGCAGCTCGGGATTGGTGCGGTTTTTCAGGATGAAACGGACGATATCACAGTCTTCGTTCGACATTTTGATCCTTGCGTTCAACACATCAACCTGAAAACGGACTACCGTCAACATCTATCAATAAAGCCATTTTGCACATTGTAAAACTGGTACTTTGCATACTTCCGGGTCGCTGTGTAAGAGCGAAGCCAACATTGTGGCCGGAGCAGGCTGAAGTTCTTCCGCGAGTTTCCAAACCCTCTCCATTTCATCCAAGTTAGGATTCTCCGGGAAGCCTAGGTATTTCCCGATACCGAGCTCGAGCATTCGCCGGATTACAGCATCGGCGAACCGGCCTACGACGATTTTCCTAAGCTCCATCCACAAACGCTCTCCGGATATTCCTGTAAGTTAAGCACCGTTCACTCTACGGTCACTATTAAAACAATTTTGAAGGCACAAACAGAATGGAAAATAAAGACTTCGTACTTTTTAGACCAACCGAGTTTTGCCGAATTGCTTCCAGCGTTTCTTCGTCATGATTATCCGGCTTATCGCTTATCCGTCCGTAGAAACGTAGGTACCTCAAAATTCTGAGGAAGTCTTCCTGAATCCGTTTGGCAGGATCACCCACAAACCGTACACGCCTGTTTGTCAGGTCTTCTCTTCCGTTGAAGTAATCATACAAGTTTCCGTCCAAATCTGCAAGAACAACCCCTTCTTCCTTTTTATTCTCACATTCTTTCACCGTTACCTACGTACCTAGGAACATGGAATTGATGGTCAGGTCGCGGCGACTGGCGTCCAGCTCCCAATCTTGCGTGAACTCCACCTGCGCCCATCGTCCATCCGTAACTTTGTCAATACGAAGCGTGGTCACTTCAAAGTTTTCCTTATCGTCGATTCTGGCAGTAACTGTTCCGTGTTTTTCGCCATTAGTGTTGATCATTCTGATCTGCTTCTCTTCAAACATCTCGCGCATCTGGATCGGGGTAGCCACAGTGGCCAAGTCGATATCCACCGGTCGTATGCCCATCAAGATATCCCGTACGGCCCCACCGGCCATTCGAAGCTCATATCCGCGCTCTTTGAAGATCTCCGCCAGTTTCTTCAGCTCGGGTGTATCTTCCAGAAGGCACCGGAAGACGGGTGATGTAATCTTGACCGGACCATCTTCTCTTGTCGTCGGCATGTCGACGTGCAGCTTGGATAACGAACGAGCTGGTGTTGTAGTGCCTGGACAATGTTCGGTCCGCAATCTTCCGTAATGAAGAGCTTTAATCGACCCAGCAGATATCCCGGACAAAGGAGGAATGGAACAATTAACAAGGGAGAAGGCTTTCCTATAAAGGAGCTTGCAGCGCATTTCGCACCACGACACGAGCAGGATGATTCCTCCACAGCCCCACCTTCAACAGTTACATCCTGTACTTTCTTCCCGACTTTCGAACTTGAAAACCACTAGATTTAAGAACACCTGAAGTTCTGTTGAATCTGATGATTCTGAAAATCTGATCCGAAACAGAAAATTAATTAAAACAGAAGGCTCAGTCCAATCAATTAGTCCAATCAATCTAATTGATTGGGGGAGCAAGGATCTTTTTGCACGGCGCCCTGGGGCCGGACGCATTTCTGAAAAGAGGTCATAATTTCGAAAAGGGACTACTGAGTACTGTAATGAGACGTTACTTCGAGTCCGTAAAGCAGCCATTTTTCATCTTTGATTATTTGCGAAATTTTGTATCCGTCTCGTTGAACGATCCCGAATTCCTTGTGCCTTGGTGAGGTTTGTGTTTGGACTCCAGAGGAAAGGAGACGTTGTTGACAAGAGTGAAGCCAGCTGAGTTCTGAACCACTGGATCTTATGGACGAGATTGTAGAGCGGGAGATCGCGTTGGAAGGTCTAGAAGGTAAGATGGTGGCGATTCAACTCTGTGTTTGGATCTTTTTGCTTCAAATTCGTGTTATCCTCTCCAGGTCTCACTTTGCCATCTTTCTGGATTCGTCTCAGCCAGGAATATAAGCGCCTTAACACGGTCACGATTACGAGGGCAGTAGCGGCGGAGACGGATACGACCAGCAAAGCTTTCCGGAAAGCAGCATGGGAAAGTGCGCTACGGAATGCTAAGATCGAGCTGTATGCGTTACCGGAGCCAAGAGACGTCATACCTCAGCATGAATACACAGATCTGGAGAATTATGCTTTCCGTGACGCGACTGGATCTAGTCCGTCCGCTGGCAAAAGAAAGCGGCCTGACGACGACGAGGATGGCGCGGAGGAAGTGGACAATGCTGTTTCGACGGAAGATACCGAGATGGAAGAACCGCGGCGCAGCAAGGCTGATAACTCCTATACGCATGGTTGGAAACAGGTATATTCTTTATTCTCCGCAGGCAAAGTAGTAAGCCATCCTATTACGAAGCCAAGACGTTCGCCGAGGTTTTTTACATACTAAAGAAATCTAAGTGATATTCGGTCAGTCATTTCAAGTTTAGTTTTCTGTGTCCGTAGGAAAGGTCCAGCGAACCCACCATACTAAATTCCTATGGGATGTACATACACAAGGATGCGACTCTCCGCGGATCGTGCCGGTACTTGACCGAGCGCCAGAATATTACCGAGGATGTGAGGCGATCTAAGATGACGGCTGAGGCAGCTTACAAAAAGTGGGTAAACTGTACTTCCGGTTGCTTTTCCCGTACGGTAATGCACCACAGTAATGCATATGTTCCATGACAATTTCCTGCTTACAGATATGGGGATAAACTTGTTCTGGTGGCATCTCCAACAGTTCGGGAACAATGTATGGGAGTTGCGAACTTCTCGAAGGCGGAATGGGCGAAACTGACTGCCCAGGCATACTGCGTTTTGGAAGTCATCGTGAGGTAATCCAGTTCGCTTTCAGTTTTTATAGACATATGAAATGTATGTTGTGCACTGTATTCCATCAACGATTATCAGATGCGATGATGAGGCTTTTTGCAGACATCGAGCACACGGATGTTTTCTCTGCATATATGGCACCACAATGATTGGACTGGGAGTCAGGAACCTCAAACAGGTTCACAACTACACGTCCATACTGCAGGAACTCGGAGTAGTTTCGAAGCAGGTAACGTACGATACAGTAAATTCGATGGTATAGAAGTCTGCGCTGAGACTACCGGTAATTAATCAGAGTCGATAACATACGGATATTCTATTTCGGTCACAGAAGGGGAGGTTTAGGACAAATTTGCCGCAGCAAGGAGCTCACCAAGTTCTGACTTACATGTTTCCAACCGCTGTATCAAGATCAGTGAAGACTGAAATGGAGGTGTACGTGGACCAGCTGAGAGACGCTATCACAAAAGCTCCGGCTCATGGAATACCGATGGCACTGTTACCTCGTTTACCAGTAAGCTCAGATCTTCCTGTTGATGCAATACGCATCTATTTTCGGCAATTAGGATGAATTGATCTGGAAAAAGGACTTTGTGTGTTTACAGGGTTACCAGAAGGACAAAACGAACAAATTCAAGAAACGTCTGAAAGGCTTCTTCCCGGAACTAGAAGTGGAGTCAGTGCCAAAAGAGTCCCTACAAGACATTTACACGAATCTGGTCGGTGACAGAAATGGAATGGTTAGTGTGGTTCGTTGTCCTGCCACGGCTAAGGCGGAACCATCCAGTAAGAACAGTTCCATGAAAGGCCGGCCTCCATGCAGGGTTCCTGAAGACCTAGGTACAGTTGTAAACCTACTAACTTTCACCTTCTGTTCCGATAGCATTGATATCGTATTGTGTTATTTGTAGAAGTGACGCCAGGTCCCCGGCTGAACAAGAGTCTTATGAAAGCCACGCTGTTGATCTTCAAGGAGAACAAGGAACGCGGTCTCTCCCTTCCCGATTTGGAAGCAGTCTTCGCTGAACACAAGGTGACCAAGAAAATGGTGGAGAGACTGATGAAGCAGGTCTTGAAAACCGGCTACGTGGAGCCAAGTGGCAAGTTCCCCGGGAAGAACCCAGCGAAGAGGTACGTACAGGTTTTTGCTTCATACTGAGAGCTGGGTAAACATAACGGATATACAAGATCGCTATGTTGAGTGGCGCGCTCTTCCAGCAAACAAGAGTGAAACGGTGTGGTATTAAAGGTAACGAACTTGTACGTTTTGTTTATCCAGCTCCCAACTTTCTATTCGATGTATATATCCTTGCTTCTTTCTCTAGATACGTTCTGGTGAAGAATGAGGACGAAAGGCAGAAGCGGTTGGCGCAGGTGACGGGCGAAGCAGTGGACCTGTCTACCGAAAGTCCCTCTCGTGGCTTGGTTCCTGCCACGACACTACGGGACCGAGTGTTGGCTTGGGCTGAGAAGTTCAGGATGTTCGAGGACGCGAAGTTTCTCCAGACTTACTACTCGTTTCTAGAACCAGATTACGGGTTTTTGGGGTTGGGTGATGTGATCACAGAAGTTGCCAATGCTGTGGACGCCGGTCTTTTTCGCTTCCATCTTATTCAGAAGGAAGTCATCCAGCCTGGCTCGCCTGGCTTCTCGACGTTCCTTTCCACCCTCGACGCTTCCCAGAACGAGCTGCAGACTTACGTCAAAAATATGGCATTTTCGACCGCGGTCAGAGCTTGTAAGTTTTGAGACCAACAGCGAATTGGTAACGACATTGGTATTTTCTACTGATATCAAATTTTTAGACTTGGCGCCAAATAAGAATATCGCCGGACAAGAAAGAAACAGTACGGTGGGTCGTATCACCGTATACCAAACCAAAAGTCGCATTCTCCGGTATCGGCTGTTTCACCGATACCTCTTCTGTCTGGCGTACGAATCAGCGAATCCTCCGCCCGGAGGTTTCAAAGATTGGAGGGGCCGAATTCAACACGCGCAGCTCGCAAGTATGAAAGCCCGATCGAAGACTGATAAAATGTCGACAATTAGAATAATTTAATAATATAGTAAATCAATATCATAAAGTAAATTAATTTCAAGTCAGTTTGAATGGTTCTTTTTCTTCAGGAAATTTGAAAGGGTGGGTGACGTTCGAGGACATTCTCCGGAATATGCCACTGGCCGTCTTCGCCCGTCTGACACCTGTGACTTCTCCGGCGGACGATCATGAAAATGTCATCAAGAACACCGTAGAGTACGAGACTACGGCCATCCTTCCCTTGAGTGAACAGAGCGCCAGAGTTCTGCGCCACATACTCAGCGACAGAACGTTCGTCCACCTGTTGCGTGCGATCTTGTTCTGTCTTCGGCAGATGGGTCTTGTAAGCTTTGGCCTCTCAGAAGGTTACTGGCCAGATCACACTGAACTGTATTACGTCCACGACGAGCTTACTCTGAAAGATACCATGTCTGTCCCAAGCGCCCACGTTGCGACAGGTACGCGGACCGGAACTGAATTTCTGGAAGGCCCGCAAACGTTGCGTATAAGATTGTGATCTCAAGTTGCGCGCGTTTTCATTGTTGGTAACTGGAAGTGTGCGCCACTTCAAGTGACGATCTTGTGCGTTCGCTTGCTGGTCTTCCATCTATCAAAATGTTAAAGACTACTAATCATATGAATTCTCCTTTGGACGCGGCATATCGTAAGAGATGGTTTTATATCGGCAGGTGTGATGGATGCGGTCATTGCTGCACAAGTTCCCGATATGCAGATCTCCTTCTCATCTGACTACGATGTGGTAAACTTCTGGCAAGACGTGGGGAATCAAACCATAGCCACAAAGCCGCGAACCCGAAAGAAAAAGACGGGAGCCGATGGCGAGCATCTTTCAGGTAACATGTTACCGGTCGTGAAGAAGAAGAAGCAAGAGAACAAGTTGGCGTCCCAGTACCAAGTAAAAGAAGCTATGCCGGAAGTGCTGCAGCAGATGACACCGCAAACGCTCACTCGTCCCTCGCGACCTCCAGGTAAAAAGAGACTGATGGTATATCGGTAAAAAAAACCGCTGAATGAAATAAGAAATAATTTTTGTTTAATACGACTAAACGTCTGTTACAGGCCAATGGCATGTTTGCTCAGGTGTCATTTTCATTCTTTTCCCGCATGAAAATTTCAAAATATTCGATTACGTCGAAAACTGAGGTTAAGAGGAAATGAGATGGTGGTGAAGGTTTGACCAGCGGCTGGTAGGAAAGCAGGACACTGGTCAACCGTTTGAGGAGCAACTGGCTTGCCAGGCTTTTCCGTGTACTTAGTCATCACTTAAGCTTTTGCGGAGCCATAAGAGAAGATTCGCACTGCCCGAAACATATGATTCGGAAATCGGCACAAAAGCGACTTTCCTGTTCTCATCTCCTTTCCTAAAATCTTACTGTCTTATACTTTTAGGCAGTAGACTGGCCTTATGTGGCTTCGACCCGATCGTCCGGCTGCATGTCAGGTACTTCTGGCTCCACGCCGAACAAGCCAGTCGGAACATGCAGAAGGAAGATGGCTACATTCCCGAACTGGACAGTTTCAAGCTTGACCACCTCAGTGCCACCCGAAGAAGAAAACAGGCTGACCGAGGAATCGACAAGCCCAAATACAAGAAAGTGAAGATAACGACGAACGGACGTGCCAAACGTGGACCGAAAAGGCTCGAACCCAGGCCCAAAATGGTTCCGGACACAGTCAAGAGGTACAGTATGTTATGTAAAACCTAGACAAACGAACTCGACAAGGCTGTTTTTTTTCTTCAAGTGGCGCAGTTTCCAGCCAATAGGATTGAAAACGTGCACCACTTTGGAAATAATAGTGTCGGGGGTGTTTGCTGAGCTTCCGTTCCTGGGAAAATTTAACTGTGGGTCAGAATCGAAATAGTTGTATTTTGTAGGGCGTTTGGGAACCGGTGGAACGGGCAACTCTTTCGAGAGACTTTACCGTGGAAGATGCACGAGAAGCTGCTGATGATCGTGTATATCGCTTCGCGAGATCTCCTGCCTCGCTTGAAACAGAAAAGACCGGCGCATGTGGCCATCTTTCCCGACCTGATGGAAGACTATTTTCCCGATACGCCGCTTCGGAGGAGTCGTCGGGAGATCGAGGTGCATCTTTCGGCTCTCCAGCGTGACGAAAACTTCTTGCAACAGACAGCGATGATTCGAGAGATCATCGAGATGGACCCTAAGGCACAAGAAATCATCAGGCAGAGTGAGGCCCGCAAAGAGAGTAAAACCACCTGGACCCTGTCGGAACAGTACGAAGAATGGAGACAATTGGTCCGCATTGGTATGGACATGATCCTGTCGAGACAGAAGTGCTCGAGGGCAGATAGGTTCTTGGCGGACGAGGACCCGAGGAAAGTCAATGCAGCACAAGGTCCCTCGCAGCACGAGTGCATAAGGCAGTTTGTCCTCGGAAACTTGGTCATGGTATGTAAGGATATTCTTACAGGAAATTTTGCTAAAAATAATCTCGAATAAAATGTGGAAGCTCGACAGAGAAACCTGATACGTTTTTCCAAGTGGCGCATGTTTTCAGTGTTCTTGGCTGAAAGCTGCGCCACTTGGAAAGACGATCTTGTCGAGTCTAATGAAAATGATCAGATGGTTTCAGCTGCTGTATGTGATATTTCTTCTGTAGCACACGATTATTCGTGGAAGGGTGGATGATCCACGAGCTCTCAATGTAGCGATGAGAAAGGAAGATCAACGTGTTAGCGTGGGGATGGGTTTCCACCTGAACTTCCGAGGCGTCATCGTCACTAAAAAAATCTTTGAAAGACATCCCGACATGGTCGTCAACCTGGGCGGCATCGGAATGGGACCGTCCATGAGGTTCAAGGACTTCATCAAAGCGGCCAGCGAGAGCTGGTTGGGAGTGGCCGTTAATGTCGGGCAGGTCGAAGACATGACGGGCGAAGTGGACCCCCGGATTGCCTTGCCCTTCTACTTCGACGCTCTCACAGACTACGCTGCTGAGTATCACTGGTCTTCGATCGAGCTAGACGTATGAAAATATATTTCTTAGAACGTGACTGAAATTCTGCATTCATCTTTCGTCCACCTGCATATTATCGTGCACCGTAGTAAAGCCCGTTCCGCGTAACACGACAAATGCGCCAGCATTGTGTTACAGTTGTTTACTGCACGGCACGGCATGGCGCGGTGTATGCAGGTAGCTGAATAGTTAGTGAGTCGTTTACATCAGGCTTTCACCCACCTGCATATATTCACCCGTATGTGAGTAGGCAGGTGCGGATGCTTCGGGCTTTTGGCGTGCTCGCTTAGTGGTCGCCTTTTTTAATCGCGTCTGTTGTTTTTCTGCAGAAAAGGGTGCAGATTGTGGGACTGTCGTCCTATCTGGAAGAGAACGAACTTTTCGACGAAGACCTCGAGTCGACCAATGCTGCTGACCAGTTCAAGTTTGTTGCGGTCCCAGGTCTACGCTTGGAAGACAGCAGCTTTCTGGGAATGTCAAAGCTCGTACAGTACGAGATAGCCGAACGTTTCGAAGCAGTCAAGAAGGAAATCGAAGCCGGCCTTCCATGGTCTGATACTGGTGAGGAGAGTGTGACAAACATCGCCTTTGACTGCAGCAGTAAAGTTTTCAACCAGTGTATGGCAGTCAAGAAGCTCGTGGCGGAGAAACAGGCGGCAGGAGTTACGAAGAAGTTCATCTGGGTAAATGAAACTCTAACTCGAGATATGATTTCATTTGCATGTATCTGACAAACCGACTCTTATAGGACGCCATGGAGGAGCATTTGAACCTACCGTTAGAACAATGTCCGGGTGTGTTTAATATTCTTCTGCAGCGCCATTTAATTATACCGGCAGGTATCGAAGAAGTTCTCTACGTTGCTGCGGATCATATGGGTCCTTGGTTAAATCGGGCTCATAACGACCCGACGTAAGTCATTACATACTGCAGTTACGGTCTAGCTCTGTCAAAGTTTGCGTTCTACGTTTTCTGGTTTTTTTAGTAAAGCGTTCCAGCCACGGCCTTGGCTGTCTTTCAACGGCGAGATCCTGGGCGATATCCTGTACTCGCACTTGCAACTAGTTGTGCTGCGAATCTGCGAAAAGCCTTCCTCTCCGATCTCTGCATTGATCCGACACTTCCAGCCCTTCTTCTTTGGGCGTAACACAATCGAGATTATCGAAATACTCGTGTCGCTTAAGTTGGTGAAGAAAATTCGATGCGATACGGTCGACGATGATCTGACGCAACTGCCCATCACCAAAGGTGCGAACGAAACACCAGTGCGGACTTCTAAAAATATTTCGGACAAAGTTTTCAGTTTTCATCCAGCGTTCATCGAAGATCATTCGACAGAATTTTATTTTTGAAGATTTGGAATGGATCGACGACGGCGACACGGAACACATCCACGTAGAATGTAAAGAAAGCATTTGGCATTCCGTGATGGGTCTCTCTTTCTTGAAAGAACTACTGCACGTTACCAACAAGGAACCTTTCTCTTCCGGTTCCGCCGTCAGCCCGCAGCCGTACTCTCGGACAGAAAACTCTCAAGTTGAGACAGTGAATTCTCAAGAGGAAGAAGACGAAGCACCGGCTCCCTCGAAGAGGTCCAGAGAACAGCGAGTGGTGAGGAAGCGAGCCCTGTCACAGGAAGCCCAAGAAAATATCATCATGGCAGAGGTCACCGAGACGGCTGAAGCGGAGGAGGACGAAGAGGGTTCGGCGAATGGTGCAGAAATCTCCGAAGATGAAAGTGAACACGAAGATGGGATGGAGGAACTCGATCCTGACTTCTTCGCAACCTTTGACGGAAACAACACGGAAGAAGACTGAAGCCTCACGAAAGACCCGAACCACTTTTATACTGTAACGAACCTCCTTGTCTTTTCATAATCACACCTAATTGTCGCTGTAACTTCTCTTTTTATCCTTCGTCGTTCAATAAAGCTTCTGTAAAAACAGGCGAAATAAAATTAGAACCGGAAACTAGGCCTGGAATGCGATACGCGGAATAGGATGCAGTTAAAATTTGTTCAGCGTCTAGAATAAACCAGCCGACTTCTTCAAAGCTCCCTTCTTCCAGCTGGGCAAACCGGCAAATTCGCCGTATGACATACCAAAGACCTCGTGGAAGTCATTGTCGTTCAGGTAAGCTTCCTTGTTCATCGGATCCACTCCTTCCGGCAGCCCTTCCGCGTCCTTCACGCGAAGCATGCTGATCGGGTACTTGGCATCAGTATGCTCGTAATGGTCGTGGGAGTGGCCATGATGATGGTTACCATTGGTATTGGTCTTAAAATCGTATAAACACGGCCATGGGAGCGTACTTGAATACTGGTAACGACGAAAGCGATTCGTACCTTGTCTGCCAGAGCCTGTTTTTCATGCGCAGAAATCGCCTGGCATGGTTCCCCGTCCGCGTGGTTGTGCTAATCGATAATAATCAATAATCAACCAATTAGAGATTGCAAATGATGCGCTGGTCGTTTCTCACCGTCCACAGGTCGAAGTCCCATACTCCGAAGAAACCAGTAAAGTTGGTTGGTTCGTGGCCTTGGAATATTTTAATGATGGGTGTGTTGATATCGCGACCCTTCGGATCTGTTCGTAAATACTCCTGTCCAACATAACATACAGTAAAACTGCGGGTGAGCTGAAATGTCTATCCAGCAGTCAGACAATCAAGTTTATCCCAGAAGTTTGGGCTGGTCGAGAAATTTCACCTGAGCAAGGATGGATGCGTTTTGCTTCTCTTGACGGTTCGCGCCTTCACCGATCCACATAAAAATAGCGTCGCCACTGTCCAGCAGCAGAACATCATCCGGAACCTTCAAACATAACCACACTTCACTCAACCTCACTTCACGAGCATGTTTTATTCGCCACCTCAGTAAGATTCAAGAACGACTTCTGCGCCTGAGTCAGAGGAGTTTTTCCTACGAGTAATTTATCATATACCAAGTCATCTTGCGTAAAGTCGACCAGCTCTTCCGCGATGAAACGCCCACTGGCATTCGAGCAGTGAAACAAACGCGGAGTACGGTCGGGAATATCTTCCTGTAGGCGCTTCTCGTTGGGGTATTCCTCCTTTCCTCCTATCGCATTCCAAAAGTCCGGTTTCTCCATACCCTCGAAGACCAAAGTGGGTTCTCGGGTGGCTGTCGTGGCGATCTTGCGAGCCGCTTCTCTCTCGTCACCGGTGGAACCCTAAAACCAGTTAAAGAACACTGAGCAGCTCGACCACCTGATTAGCCGAGTATCCATTATTTATTACCTTTCCGGCCCACATATACGTCATGGTTTTCGTGACCAAGACAAAGGCATCATTCGAGTTTAGCGACGAGGCGCGTCTGGGTACTTCGATCGCCTTCGTGTTCGTACTGGAAGACCCGCGCACATGCAACAGGTATGAGTCTCGGGAATCCACCAGGTCGTCCTTCTGGCTCGACCTGGCGAAACCGCTCTTGACCCCACCCTGTGCGAGAACAAACTTGACTCAGGTGGCTGGCCAGTTCAAAAGCGAAACATACGGCAATCGAAAAAACGTGGTACCTCATGGATGACCATGCACCCGCCAAACATGGCCATGAAATGCGGTGTTTCCTTCCCCTGGACGATTCGCACTTGGACTGGTCCTCCGCCCATTCGAGTATCCATTTCCACCATCTTGACTGCTGCTGTTCCCTGCTCGTCTGCTGTGGACTTCCGACCGAGCCAAGTGTAGATGATGTGGCATTCGCGAACGCTGTTCCAGTAGGTGTATAGGATAACGTAACCTACGACAGAAGACTTTTCCGTTCAATTGTCAGTTGAAGCTCCTGTTCTGTACAAAATCCTGTTCTTACAGTCTCCCGAGTAAAAGGTCCCATATTCTTTAGGCTCCAGTGGTTTCAGGTCGAACTTGACGACCCGCCAGATGTCGCGTCGTCCACTGCCGTCGTCGACCATCTGATATTGCGCCGCCAGACTCCGCTTTTCGTGCAAAGAAGCTGCGTCAAACTTTGTTTGCACAGTCGGAGCTGTGAATGTAACAATTTACCGTCAATATAACCTCTGGCCTTTGTGTCAGTGAATAAATAGTTACAAATAGGCTAGCATAAACAAGATGGTGAGCGGGAACTGACCTATCTTGTTGAAGGAGCGATCCATCCACTTGGGTCGCTGCGTCTCGTCCTTCTCAATCCACACTTTGAATAATGCGCGGAACTCAATGGGTTCTGCACCATCAATCACGCGGATAATGGGGGTGCCGTTAGGGTATCCTTTTTTGTTGATGAAACCCTGCAATAAAATTTCCATAAAACCAGATAGGGGCATCGAACAGAAACCAGGGTCGACCTATTTCAGGACCAAGCCAGGCTTCCCTTATTTCTACTCCGGACGCTTATAGGCAGTCCCGTTTCAGTGGTTTACGTGTCATAATAACCATCCGAAATCGCCATTGCACTGTGGCTATAGTCAGCTCATAATCGTACTGCTTAATTAAGATCTACCACCAAAACTGAGTATTCTGTTTGGTGGATGAAGCTTTGAAAAATAACTACCTGTGCATTTCGCATGGCTTCGTTGCGTTCGGTCTTCGTGGCGTTCTTCCCGATCCAAACCCAGATGCCGTTGGAGTGGTTGTCCACAATAAAAGAGTCCTGCAAAATGGATAATTACGTCACTGTGAAAATGGAGTACGGGCACAGTAGTTCGAGGAAGTGATTGAATCGTACGTCCGAGTTCAGATCGCTTTGCAGTAATGGCCCGCCCTTCACTTCCGTTATCTTGAAGGTTCCCTCGGCATCGCTACATCGATACAGACGTAACTGTTCGGCAGATACTCGTTCGTGGATGACGTCGGAGCTGGCTGCATCTGGGCTTGCTTTTCCCAAGGTGATCTTTCGTACGTCCAAAAATTCGCTGAACGCCTAAAGAAAAACAGTTTCCAAGTTAGCCGCAGAGAAAAGCGCGCCGCTTTCATCAGCGACCGGTGCGAGCGTTACCGCTTTCTCGTCTTCCGGTAAGAGATGCTCTTTCCCGTCGTCCACAAACACAATGGTGTGTTCGCCTCCGTGCTCGCTCTTGAGCTTGTGTGCAATCTTCGAGCCTTGATGCTTCTCGTACATATTAGCGTTCTTGCCGATCCAAACGAAGATGGAGCCGCCAGTGTCCAAGACGAAGACGTCGCCATCGTTCATGTTCTTCCAGGCGATTTCACGGATCTAAAGATATTTTTGAAGAAAGTAAATCTCAGTCTTATTATGCTACCACCAAACCGACAAACGAGTCTTACGCACCTCTCGAATAACAGGCCGCCGTTTTCCCTTGACGTGGAAAAGGTGTGGCTTGTGAACCAAGTCCAAAGGCTTCAGTCCGCTCTCCACACCGCCTTCCAAATACCTATTCAGAATATTCAAAAATTGCTTTCGACCCAGATCCTTTCACATTCCAGGAAAGGCTTCAAATAATTCAATGCCATTTGAGAGCTCTTACCGGATGCCCGATGGAAAGTAGCTCTTGAAACGCTCCGACTCGGCCCCTTGCACCTCGCGGTGCTGTACGGGCGACCCATCTAAGTAGTCATCGAGCTCCACGCTCTTGATCGCAGCCACTGCAGCTTCATCCTAAAAAGAGAGTCCAGTAATAACACGTTAACGAATTCTGCGTTCATGGTTTTGGGTCCAGCAATGGATGCAAGATGTCAGCAATGACCCCCATACCTGGGAAGTGTTCTCGCCCAGCCAGAAGTGCACTCGCAGATCGCCATGTCCTCGAAGATCGCGCGGCTGTAAATATCAATTCGTTAAAATCAGACCAGAGAGTGAAGCTGCCGGAAGCCCCGTACGCGCAAAGAGGGAGTGCTAGGCTGCGGCTGATAGAGTTCAATATCGTTCCCGCGACCTGCGTACCTTGATATTGATTCCGGGTCGTTCGAATTTGTCCGACGCCTGAAATAAAAACCGACAATCTTCGAATCGTCAGTTCCTCTTGTGGGGGCTTGAGTTAACAGACAACATGTGACTTCTGCTTACGAACCGAGTAGATAATGTAAGAGTCGCCATTGTAAAAACTTCCGTATTGCTCCTTTGGTACAGGGACAACTTGCAGCGTCTGCAACAGAACAACACCGGTGGAATTCAATGAATTCAATTCATTACCCAATAGACACTGCAAGCTTGGACATACCTCGATTCTCCAGATCAAAAATGCGTTCTGCTCCCTAGGGACTACTTTGAATGCCGGATCAACGGAGGGAGTTCCTGGGCGGCTTCCAGGTACGTTGGGAGACATGGTGCAGAATTCTGAATACCCTTTCAGCCCGCGGGGAAGCAACTGAGCAAAAACCGGATGTCAAGTACGGAATTTCTACAAAGTGTTTCGAGCTCCGTTATTAAATTCGAACGGATTTTTAGTTTACAGTTGCGCAGTCAAATCATCCGGGTTTTTTTGTAAACCCTTAAAAGTCGACCTTACGTACGTGGACTACGAATATACTGACACTATACGTGCTGCATTCTAAACTTTGTGGTGCTCTTTACGTAAAGGTACACACCGATGATAAAGTTTATCGAGAAACATGAATAATTCACTGATCAAAAGGCACCCGGAATACAGAAAGAGCATTTTACACGGTGACCGTGACTAGGTGCAATCGCATAATCGAGATAAGGAAACAATGACAAGATTGTAAAGGGCAGGATATACGCTATATATTCGATATCAGGCTACTTTGTGATCCATTCGATTGTTGTCGACCAATCAAAATTCATTGCCCCCGATCAACCATCACCAAATGTCTAGGCGGCGTCCTTGACATGAAGAAATGAGTTTACGTAACTTTAAGCTGGCCGATCCGTCGAAAAAAACCGCATGCTAATAAGACTTCATGAAAAGCACTGAACGCAGCCTGACTGGAATTTATTCTCATGGCCCTGCGCACCAGACTTGCTGCCAGAACTTAGAGTAGAAACTAGCGAGCAGCATGATTACGGGCGAGAAGCATTTGTTGGATAACGTGATAACGTGCCAGGTTCGCTGAAGTTAAGGAACCAGTAAAAAAGGGGGTTCCGCACTACAGCTATACAGTACCGTATACTGTATCACCGGCTTCCGATGAGAATTGCACAGACCGTTTGCAGTTTAACAATGTTCGCCGCAACCCGGAAGTTCAGTGCAAGATACTCCCTCAGGTGGACTGTTGCGGAGAAACAAAGGAATCCCACACTTTGTAACGGATAAATCTGGAAAAGCCCCCCAAACCGAATTGTCTAGATGGAACACAATCGTTAAAAGATTTGATATGATAAGGACTTGATATCGAAAAGAACCCATGTCTATCACTAAACCAATTGTCGATGGCTGATCCGCAGTTGTATCACGCTTACGGCATCAGAAATGACCTATCGGACATTCTTTTCTTCGTGGACGAAACCAATGTGGTTTATGCCGCTGGCGCCCATATTGTCCTCCATAATTGTGAATCAAATGCTCAAAAATTTATTTCCCTACCCGAAAATGGAAACGTAAGTTCATGTCAACCAATTCTCCACTTCCACTGCGCCGTTTAGAACGAAATGAAAGTTGATATCCACCGTTGCAGAAGCTCACGGCAATGGCCATGGCTCGTGGGCAGTTCCTGGCCTACGCCGAAACCACCGATCCCTTCGCCACCATCGTTATATTTGACTTATCAAGCTTCCGGAAGAAGCGTACCTTGGTCACCAACGAGGTTGGCTCTCCCAAGTACACCGCCCTCGACTTCTCCGACTCCGGGAAGCAGATTGCCGGCCTAGGTGGCGCACCAGAGTTTAACCTCGTCTACTGGTGGTGGGAAAAACCCAAGGTAATTGGCCAAGCCAAGGTCGGCCAGGAAGCCAGAGTGGTCAAAGTCTGTCCCAGAGATGCCAACAGGATCGCCGTTTGTGGCACAGGGATGCTCAAGATATTCCGGGTGGACGAGAATCAGCTGAAGCTCGAACCAAAATCTGTGGCGAAAGTCAACGAATATTTCGACTTTGTTTCGTTGGCTTGGGTCAGCGAGTTTCGTATGCTGCTCGGCACATCTCAAGGCCAAGTCGTCATTTGGGAAGACGGTACTTTAATCTCGGACATTCTGGATCCCGGTGCATCGTTGTCTCTGTACTCCATGAAGGTAACAGCAGGTAATTAATCCGTCATGAAGTATCCTCAACCAACCAAAAGTTCTGACGCATGCTGCAAACTCGATCAGATTATTTTCCCAATTGGCGCACATTCTCCCGTGAAATTGGCCACAAGTTCGCTCCACTTGGAAAGACGATCTGATTAAGGTCATTTGCCGGGCTCCCGCATACTATATTCTTGCGCGATCTTTCTGTTGGAGCTACATTGAACGGTTTCGTGTACGGACCCGTATTTGCTAACCTGCGGGAAATATTCTCAGGTTTTCAAGAAGGATGGAGCACCAAACGTGATCGACCATCTCATTCTCCACCCTCACGGTTTCCTTTGTTCCAGTTCGGCAGGAACTCTCAAATATTTTGAACTATCAAAAGACGGGGCTTACACTCACCAGAAAGACCTGAAGATCCTCATTGAAGACAAGGCCTTGGAGTACGGCATTCTGGATGAGCAGCGTATCCTCGACCTGACCATCAGTCCTTCCGGGGAGACCGTCGCAGTGGCCACCGACAAGCGCCAAATATTCTCCGTCAAACTACGAGAGCTCAAAAGAAGCAAAGATGACTACTACAAGATGAAGCCGCTTTGTTACCTGCTGCACAACAACCCAGTCCATGCCATCGACATCAGTGTCCGGAAACCTCTCATCGTCACCTGTGCAGCAGACCGGACTATTCGCATATGGAATTTTTACAATCGCGGCTGCGAAATATGGAAAAAGTTCCCTGAAGAACCACATTCGGTTGCGATCCATCCTAGTGGGTTTTATTTACTTGCTGGTTTCACGGACAAGCTGAAGATGATGCACATTTTGAATGATGATATCCGCACTGTTCGGGAACTCGCGATCCGAGGCTGTCGCGAAGTCAGGTTTTCTTATGGCGGCCATTTGTTCGCTGCAGCCAATGGATCCATTATCCAGGTGGGTAAGTGCCAAGCACCCCTGCAAAAACAAACAAAGTATTGTAAGTCTACCTGATCATTTTTCTCAAGCATAAAATTCTACAGTAGTCCACGTCGGTAAATGCCTTTACCCGGATTATCATCTCGAGTGGCGCACGCTTTCACTGATACTAATGAGAACGTTCGCCACTTGGGAAAAAATGTATGGGTGAATTATACCGGAGCTCCAGTTTCCGAACTAGTTTGCTCTTATTCATTCACAAAGAAAATTTCCTTGATATCCTTCCAGGTGTTTTCGACCATCCAATTCGACAACATCGTCAGTCTGAAAGGCCATACTTCACGTATCCGCTGCATCGTCTGGACGAGAGACGACTTTCGGATATTTTCCTCCAGCCAAGATGGGTCCCTGTTCGAGTGGAACGTAACCCGTGGAGAGATCCTCCATGAGATCATCCTGCGTGGTACCATCTTCGTCTCGATAGCGCCAGCAGTCGACGGAGAAACCGCGTTGGCCGTAACAGCAGATGGAACGTTACGGGAGATCGTCACCGGCCAAACGAAACGGACCTTCACATGCCCTCTGGGAACCCTGACCCTCGTCAGTATATCGCAGTTCGGGAAGACTGCGCTGTTCGGGACTGTGGAAGGCAAACTCCTCCTACTTCCGTTTCCTATACCGGTACCGGATGAAGGAGAAAATTTGACATGGATCGACATACCGGCGCATCAGAAGGAAATCACGAAAGCCACTCTATCTCACGACGACCAGCTTCTCATCACCGCTAGTGCCGATGGGAACGTCTTCGTGTGGAAGGTGGGGGAAGGAGACTTGGCTAAGGTCCTACGACGAGATAAACCGTCGCCGTATGTCGACGAGATTCTAATTGAAAAGAAAGAACTGGAGCAACGCAATGTCCAGATTCTCGACTTAACCACCAAGGCGGAAGAGATTCAGCTGGAGAACGAATATCAGAAACGCGCGAAAGATGCCATGTATAGTGAGAAGATCAAGGACCTCACCGATAGCTTTACGAAAGAAATCGACCTTTTGAAGGTAAGCGCTAGCCGCTCTGAACAACATCACCATGTACCTGCATACCCCTAACTACGAAACAGTCATGGGTCATTGCATGTAGGTGCGTGAGATATTTCAGCCTGGCTTGCCTGTTCTCATTTAGCCGGTTTTCAATGTCTTTTTCCCCAGACCAAAAACGAAAAGCAAGCACTAGAGAAAGATCAAGCAGAACAACAGCACCAACAGGAAATGACGCTGATGATCGCGAAGTTCAACCATGACCTACTTGAGCAGGAGCGAATAACGAACCAAAAACTGCTCCTTGAGTACGAAAAGTACGCCGAACTGATTATCGAGAAGGAGAAGCAAGAAACCGACTTCAAGGACCAAATACAGGAAGTAGCGGCCTCGAAAGAAGATGCGATAGAGCGGTTGACTGTTCACTACGAAACGAAGATCGAGTCGCTTCACTCCATTCTCGACAAGACTCAGAGAGAGTTCGCCGATTACATGAAAGAGCATGACGAGCTACGGCACATGATTGAAGAGGATTCTGACATGGAAATCATCGATATACGAGCTCGGTATGAAACGGCCATCTTCGAGCTAAAAGAAAGCAATATGAAGCTGAAAGGAGAAAACGGTGTCATGAAGAAAAAGATCAACAATCTGTTAAAAGACATCGACGATCACAAGGCAGAAGTAATGAAGTTTCAGGCAGATTTAGCCAAACAGATGTCGGTCACGAAGGGACTCGAAAAAGAAATCGAGTCATGGAAGAAAGAACTGAAAGAGCGGGAAGAAAACGTACAGGAGAAAGAGAAGCGCATTCATGAACTCAAGAAGAAGAACCAGGAGCTGGAAAAGTTCAAGTTCGTTCTGGATTTCAAGATCAAAGAATTAAGGAAACAGATCGAACCCAAGGATGACGAGATTACGGAGCAGAATAAAAAGATCAGAGAACTCGAGGAGCAAATTGAAAGCTTGGACATCAAGATCCTCGATCTGAAAAGCGAAATGCGCACACTGAATACGACCCTGGAGTTCACTCGGCGCGAGCGGGATAAGGCTAATCAAGGAATGAAAGAGCGGGATGTCTTTATACGACGCTTTCAAGGTAAGATTGAAAGCTTCCTTGCAACATTTCCCGCTGTACAAAAATGAAATTATGGGAACCCGGCAAAAGAAACGTACAACACCGTTATATGTCAAGTGGCACACTCGTCCAGCCAATAACGATGGGAACGTGCGCCACTGATCAATGGTCTTTTACGGTTTATTTGCAGACCTCCCAATTTGTATTCAAAACGATTCCTATCTTTTGTTCCGTCAGGTGAGATGGAACTTGCCGTGCGGAATATCAGTGATGCCCAAAAGTTCCGCCATGGGTTCCTCGCCATCTACCAGAATTACATGGTATCAAGTAGCGAACAGAGTGCTGCATCAATCTGCGATGGTTCTTCCGATCAGGAACGCGCCCTTGCCAATGAAAACCTTGAACTAAAGACAGCTGTCGCTGACGCAAAAGTACAATACCAGCGGAAGACCGACGTTCTCTCCCGGAAGTTATGGAATATGATGCAGCAGAACACAAACCTGATCGAAGAAATTAACATCTTCCGGCGTGAAATGACCGCTCTCCGCACCCGCCTCAACCTCCTCGACACCGCAGTGCAGGGTATCAACCCCAAGAGGAAGGACGAGTTCACGAAGATCCAAATGCTCCTCAAAGACGTCGAAGAAGCCAAGATGGCCGAATTGGAAAAGACCGGCGTCATTGACTTGTACCGGCACGAACTACGCCGGTTACACTTACTGCTCATCCTAATGCGGAAGGTTCTTCATAATGACACCGGACCAGGCGTACAAGAAGTCATATCCAAACTCCAAGAAGTGCAACTTCCTCCTTTGGTCGGACAGTCTAAGATCGATCTGGTCTCCGACGTGGTGATCGGAAAAGTAACCCAAGCCATGACCAATCTCACACAGAAGTATCCAGGCACACATCGACCCGGAACACCTTACGGTCACAGAGCTCAGGTACCTCCGAAGGAAGCAGCCTTACCAGTCTTTCCTAAACCTGAAGGAGAAGCCCAAGTACCTCCCAAGCAGCTGCAGTTCCTGAAAAGTCTCATGAACATATCAGAACATCCTCCGCGCTCAAAATCTCAGCAGAAACTCGAGCCTCATTCTCGTCCTCCATCTGCAAAGACACCGTCACAGCAGCAGCAGCTGCAACAGGAAGCTCAGGAAGGGCTCTTGAACCATCCGACACCCTCCAAAATTCGCACACTTGATCACCATGGCCGTCCGCGTCCTGTAAAGGCAAAGTCAAAGTTGAATCAAGAGGAGCCGCCTGCGGTAAATGCAGGCGACGCTCCATCAACGCCGCCTGATTCGGCAGGCGTTGTGACGATAGTGGACACCGCAGAAGTGCCAGCATTGAGCCCTAGTCCCGAACCACCTGCACCTCCTCCCGAAGGACCGCAGGAAAACTTGCAGCCAGCTTCCGATGTGCTGGTACCGGACATGCCGCAAACACAATCACAGAATCCTGAAGAAGTAGCGACCAGTCCGGAGAGTCAGCCGCTGGCAGCACTCGAGACGGTTGCTCCCAGTGCGCAACGAGCAAATCTTCCCTTATCGGAGCAGCAGCCGCAGCAGTCCACAGTACCTGCTTTCGAAGTGCCTGCGTCGGAAGCTCCAGCATTGGATGCACCTGTAGGGGACGTGCTGGTAGTTGAGACTCCGACATCAGGTATACCTGCACCGGCAGTTCCTGCGCTCGTTCCTCAGGAGCCTGTAACAGATGGACAAGTAAATCCGCCACAGTCGCCGTCATAGTTAAAGTTTGTCAAACGATGATGCCGGCCAATGGTTCTACGAGCTCCACGTAAATTTCTGATGTCAGCAGCGTACCGTGGTTTTTAAATGTTTCGGTAGTCAAGAGTCCAGTTCAGGAGTATTACACATATCCATAGTCTTGAAGAAGTATCACAAAATCTGTTTCTCAGACTCAGAGGGTTGACCGTCGACCGACCTAACAACAGGATACAAACTCTCTGTCGTAGCTTCCGAGGAGGTACCGTATCCAGTCTGCTTGGTTCCCAGCCACCAGCCACCATTTCCTGTGAAGCTCTTGTACATATACCCCGACAATAGCGTCACAGCGAATCAATTATACAGTTTTACTATGAGCGTGTTAAGCCAGAAGATTCAAGTAAGTGTTCCAAGGCATTCGTGTCCAGTCTTCCGGTTTCCCAGCCATCGTCGACGGTGAGATTGTCGAACCCAAGGCTCGAATAAAACATCTTCGCTGGATTGGTTTTTAGTACGCTAAGTCGCAACTGACATCCTCCGCTGTCAAGTGTACGTTTACTAACATGAGCCAGTAGTAACTTCCCAATTCCCAGCTTTCGATGGGCTGGCTTCACGTACAGGTCTTCCAGAAACATCCCTTTACCGCGCCACGTGGAATAAAACGGAAAGAATACCGCATAGCCGATAATTTTATCCGTTGTCCTGTCCACCGCCAAAAGAGTTTGAAACGAAGCTTGCTGGTTGTCGCCGAACCCGTCTCGACGAAGAATCTCCGCTGTGATCTGAGGAGCGTAGGGGTACCCTTGAAACGATGCCAGTTCCCGGATGAGGTCCATTATCGTATTACAATCATTCTCCGTTCCGGGTCTAATTAGGACATCCCGGATCTTCGTACTCTCTTCCCATGCACATGCCATTACAGATCGTAAATCTGTTTATGCCGAAACTGAACCTTCTGTTACTGTTACTGTTATAGCTTGCAAGCTTTTGTGGTGTTTCGAATCGTTCGATCGGCGCCCAAAGTCCAGGTTGATAAGACTGCGGATTTGCGATAAGACACGCTCCTATGCTGTTCCACATAATTTCCGTCAATGACTCAATGGAACTGTGGAACCAATGGAACGTTACACTTGATTATTGATTCGACTGTTCACTCACTAAACTGTTTTGAGTTTTGGCTTTTGAGGAAAACTGATTCCGGAGCTTCGTCTATATTGCAGGATTCCTCTGTTACGTGGAAAGGGGAGGAAAACGATGGACAGCGTTCCGGAGAACATCGGCGTTGCAGAGGTTCGTAGCCTGTTCAAGCAGCTGGAGAGAGAGGCAGAGGATGGCGAGCAGCAGCTGATCGACGCTGCACGGAGGATTGTCCTGGAGGAAGAATTCATCGATGCATTAATGCTACGATGCGAGGAGCTGGATACGGACTTCCACCGCATCGGTTACTCAGCCAAGAGTGTGGAGGACAAAGCGGACACATTCCGAGGTCGACTCGAAGAAGTGTCGAATGAACTTGTGATGCTGGAATCGAACCTGCCTCTACTGACTAACCCGACCTCCTCAGACAAGAATTCCGTCGATGCTCAAGAAGTGTACCAGAAGCTGGAACTGCTATGCCAGCGTCATGCCTTTCTTGCAGATAGTTTTCGACATGTCGTAGGGCAAGCTGGCCTAAACGGCAGCACCGAGATGGATCTCAACGCTGAATCATCAAGCTCGTCCCAAACGGATCCTTCTGGAGCTGTTCCCTCTCGTCATGCCGTCAACGAAGCTCTGGTAAAGTTGTCGGAGGGCAAGATTTTACAGGAACAGCTGGAGTGGCAGCTGTCGGACCTGCGAGAGAAACTGAGTAGCTAGAAGTCTTTCAGTAAATTTTCTTGAGATTCGGGAGTGATTGTCTGGTTTACTGCTGTCTTCTACGTTCTCCAGTTCTCATTCGGTCAGCTCCTCCGTTTTTTGAATTATTATACGTCGGAGTTTCATTTCACAAAACGAAACACTAAACAAACATCCTGAACCGTCGCTTTAGCACAGAGAATGACTGTAAAATCAGTAGTAACTTCGATAAAACTCAAGAAGAATGTGTATTGTCAGAACAAAGCTCTTGGGGAAGCTGCCACACAACTAGGGAAGATTAGTTTGAGCAAGGCATATAATTCTGGACCACTCACACTTTTTGTCAAGACTAATGAGGAAGGCGACTTAAATTACACTTTCCTGCCGTAATTTTCAAATCAGACGTTCTCGACATAGTCAGCCGGAAACAGGCCAACCTTCCCATCCTTTCGACCCTTACACCACCCTTGCTCATCCTTTTCTGCAATCTTCTCAAACAAATCACCTAAAAAAAGCCAAGAACATGCTCTGAAGACAACGCTATAACCAGCTTTTAGTTCGGCAGGAAAGGTTCTCTAGCGCCACGTACCTTCTTTGAAGTTTAGTTCGTCCTCTTCCTCCCCACTGTATGAGTATAGTGCCCGTACTTTTACACCAGGTTTTGAATGCTCTGCTTGTGTGTCGGCCGTTTCGGAAAATTCTTCGTGGAATGGGTTATCAAGACTGAAATGAAAATCTTCAGTGTAAGCACACAAAAGAAAGAAAGCTGGGCATCCAGAAACACTTCCGGCTCCCAGTGGGCTTCGCGGTCGGGAAGCCAGCTCAAATTCTCAAAACTGCCTGTAAGTAAAATGTCGAAGCTGACCGTTTAAGATTTCACAGCGGCAAGGATTAAAACATGACACTTTGATTCTGGTAGGATAATCTAAGCGGTTTCATGGTCGGACCCATCCGAACCAAATGGGTTAGTTTCCTCCTTGGCTTTCGGTTCCTCCTTGGCGTATACTTTCCGCACAGGAGGCACCGGCTTCGAGGCTTTCGGTGACAGCGGAGGATACCTAAACAAAAGGAACGTCAACTCAACGAACATCAGTGCAGGAAAAGAAGGAGGACAGAAAATTTCGCTTACAGAGACTCTACTTCGCGTGGAGGAGGTGCTGGTGAAGAAGCTGTCGCTACAGGTGAAGGCTCGCGGACAGATGTCTCTCTTTCTTCAGTCCTTCCGTCTTCTTCATCAGACTCGAACGGATTGCTGGAGTTGAGCGATTCCCTAAACGTCCCCACAGTTGTCCAAAGCTCTGCCACTTACTACTAATCTTAAAGATAATACTCGCCATGCATACGACACAGGTTAGCCCACCGCAAGCCAAGCGTTGTTACTGGATGCCACAGCGTTATCACCAAACTTCATCCATTCATCACAAAAATTACGCAATGTTGTTACCTGGAGCTGGAATGTCGAATACTCAGGTTGTCTCGACTAGCTGCCACCGGCTTTTGTGCATCACCGTTCACAGGTCTAGTAGTTGTCACCACGTTTTCCGTTCGATTGGAAAACGGCGTGACGGTGGTAGTAGTTGTTATTGTCACCGTCGAAGGTTCGTCGGTCTTCGGAGTCCATTTCTCTCGACTAATGGTCGAACCCGCACCGTCTCGGCGGATCGTGAACTTGGACTTTTCGGTGATATCCCGGAGAGCAGGTGACCATTCCTGCAAAAGCAAGCACAAATTAGAGCACAGCTGATAACCGAAACGGAATGTCGGGCATTCTCAGACGGTTTCTCACCTCGAACTGCGGCCAGCTCATCGGCATGTCCACACCTCGTTGCATATCCCACCATTTCAAATCTGATCTGGCATCGGCGTTGTTGATGGTAGTTAAGTAATCGGCGCTAATCTGCTTCATGACGACGTCGTTTGATAAGTCCACGCTTTGATGCATAGCCAGCAATCTATCCTTGAAAAATTCTAAACGCTTATTCTCCATATCCTGACATCGCATGTACACCTGAAAGCGAATAACACTGTTATTAACAACCAAGAAACCAATATCGCTGCTAGAAGCTAACGGAAACTCAACGATCTGTCGAACCAACCTCTTTCATATCTTCCATATACCGCGCGTTATAAGCGTTCAAGTCTCTCAAGGCGTCTTCGTAGTTTCCACGAGCACTCTGCTTTTGAGCGGAGAGTTTGCTAAGCTCTTCTTCGATCTTCGCTCGCTGGAAAAATCGCAGTAATCATGAGTCCAGGCACCCATTAGTCAACTCCCGAACTCGCAAGGAGAACTAACAAGGAAACAAGGCTGCCGAACTTACCTGGTCGTCCGAAAAGTTCGAGTCGTTCTTGGCGTTATGTTGACGGACTATGGCAGACTGTTCCTTCTGGCACAGGACATGGTACTCTTTCTTGCACTGCTCGACCACTTTGAGCTTCTTCGCCCACGGTTTTTGAGCCTGAATTTCCACAAGTAAGTTACTACCTTCATTTTTGTACGACAAGAAAATTTCGTGCAGGATAATAAGCTTCATCAGTATAACTATGTACCTTCTTGAATTCTTCGTCCATTTCTTTCTTCTGCTTCAAAGTCAGGGACATCATGCTCTTATGATAGTTATCCTTCTGCCATCTCCTAACTTCGTTCTGGATCGCGGCTATTAGGTTATCCCGAACTCGTAGATGAACGTCGGCCTCTACCAGAGTAAACATTTGGGTGTGTCGACATTAGAGTAGAGTAACAGTATCTTTGAAAGGAGTGACTTTACCGCGATCGGCTGCAGTCAGATTTGCCTTCCATGCAGATTCCATCGATCCGTATTCCGGACCTGTTAACAGCAAATTAAACACGCGCAACAAATGAAGTGCAAAAATCCGATCTGCATGTCACACACGGCTATTTTACCTTTGTCAATATGTTTTCCCCACTTCTTGGCCCAACTCTTCATTGACGCCGCATAGTTTGCTTCGAGTTCGCATCGATCTTGCACCATTTCCACAAAGTCAGTGCATAACTGATTACCGTCCGTGATGCGCTTTGTCGTCTTCTTGTAGCCACCAGGTTCCCAAAAGCTCAGTCCTTCGATCTGATCGTCATCCAACTCGTCAGCCATGGCGAGGATCCTGTAACGAAACGGGGAAGATTTCTAAGTCGAAGTCAGACGCATATAGTTTTGATGAACTCGCGCAACTCCTAACAACGTGACAATCAGTTCAAAGCAATTACAGAGCTACCATAAACATAAAAGCGCGCTGTTATCGCTCGAGTGTTATCGAGTCATTACAAACCTGCAAATATGTTGGGAGTGGACGACAAACAAAATCACAACGAGTATCGTCGCGTTGATGCTCCTCTATTCGAACTTCTGTAGAACAAAAGTACCGCAATTGATATTCACACTCATAAATCACGACGAAGTGCTCCTCTTCTGCATCTTCTTCTCGGGAAATGTCCAGCCTTACCTAAAGGGTTCCGCTGCTCCAGAAGTTCCGTCCCAGATCCAGCGAGCTTTAACGACGTTTCCTCGCTGCCCAGGTAGCTTTCCCAGCGGCCAGAGCGGTACGGTCGACTCCTATAATATCATAAGCAGGTTTGATAAACGCGTTATCAGTGTTATTATCGTCTGGAAGAACCTGTCGCCGTCGTCGTCATACTTTAAGGTAAAGGTAAGCGCTCCCCGACGAAGTCACGATCGCGAAAGTATCACACCCTGTGAGAACTGAAGAATGTTTACAAAATCAAAATGTGCCTCATATGAGTCACGCATTCCGAAGTGACAGGTGACGCGCCCTGCCGAAACCCCTGACCAGGCTGCCATGGATGTACCGCCACAGTCCACACACCGGTGCAGTACCGGTACCAGAGTGATTTCCATCGGCTTGCCAAATTTCGCCCTGCGCAGTGCTGTTTGTCAAGCCGTTAATGTTTCCCACCGCTACAGCCCTGCCATCCTGCCTCTGACCGGGCCTTACCTCCTTCACGGGGCATCTTACGCCCGGTCTGGACCGGGCACCAAAGACTGTGACAGTACCCAGTTTTGGCGTACGCCGCAACGGCGAAGGTGCCACCTCGCGGACTGCAGCAGCTTCGAAGCTTTGTACGGCTCTCCCGGTCGAGGCCGATCCCGCATTACGGTGTACTCTGTGTGGTCTCAACTAGGGAATAAATCTGATAGCCTAATGAGAGATAGTTCCCATAGGTAGAAGCATGACAAATCCGGAGGAAGATACTTCGTACAATCGCGGTCTAATAGACGGAGTCGCGGAGAACCACCGACATTCTCGACTCGAGAAAACGCGCTCGGTATCAATGACTACTCGCAATCTGGTCAAAGAGTTTCATGGTATTTATGTAACCGAATTAGATGAAATGAGGTAGTGAGAAACGGAAACCGTAATGGTGAATGAGCGGGCTCCAGCAGGGACGCCAAAAGCCTAAAGCTAATAAAGATTAACGACTAAAACTACCACTTGGAGGAAAAACACGAACAGATGAAATCATTTCTAACTTATCTCTCCAAGACAGAGACAAAAGAAAAATGCACTAGAACGTTTCGGATCAGGTGTCCGAAATATGACAGTAGATATTCCCCAAGTGAAGCCCTAATCACCAAATACATCGGGAATTCGCGAGTCTTCTGCATCGAACGAGCTGAATTTGGACGAGGATATCTGAGATCTTTTCCAGCCATGACGAATACTTGTGAAAACATTCTTACGCAGGCTTGAGGCGCTTCCGGGGTGGCCCGAGAGCTGGGTTACCCATGAGGTTCTGTTGTTGGGCCAATGCCCGAAAGGCTTCAGCAATGAGGTGTGGATGTGTCTTGACCATGGCTTTCCACTCGGGTGTCTCCATAACCTCGTTAACGTGTCTGTCAAAGCATGAAACGGACAATGTAAGAGTCATTGGCTCTGCTATGATGAACTCATAAAAGACATCGATGAAGACAGGTTAATACGTACGAGTTGATGTACTCTATGGAGGCGGTTTTCAGTTGCTCGGCACTATGCATGTCCGCCAGAATCAGCACATCCGACACATGCTCCACCGACAAGTTGGTCCACAACGATTCCTCGCACTGAACTTTTAACCGATCCAGCTCATACTGCAAAGATCAACGCACACATGACTGAGCTTATGGTTCGCTTGCACGGGCACGGGTAGAGTACAGTTTCGGTTCGAACGTACCTTATCAGCTGCCGCCAGCAGTTCATCGGCCATCTTTTCCATGTTGGGTGCACGACCCGTGTAGATGAAGCGTAAGACTTCCTCCAAAACGTCCTCTTGCACATCGTCAATCTTCACCTTGTTGGTCTTGCTTTCCTCCATCTCATGACCGAACATGGCGGCAAATACTCTTGAACGCGCTATCACAGAGAAACAGCCAATTTAGATCAGCTTCCAAATCGCCGCAAATTTCGTCATGGATCATTTGCGAAAATATTATCGACAGTTTTATCTTGTCTGAAAACTTTGACCCGGTTGAGTTATGGAAAACTCGCCAGAACGCCGTTAACATTTACTTTTCCTGAGCTAGTATATACTAATTTCTACGAAGAAACCGGTAAAAGTTGAGCCAGGTTGCCTGCTTGCCCTCAGAGACATTAGTTTGAACGAGGAAGCTTTCGTGTACTTACAGGCGAGAATACTTTTGTGAGCTTTGAGTTCGCGGTTGGCGGTCGTAAGGATCACGTCGGCAAACTGACCACTTTCCAGCAGCTGCCCGTAGTCTTCTGCCAGCCGGCAGTCGGGTATCTTGAACTGCGTCGCACTGTTCTGACCGGACACGTTCTGGGAATCTGATATCACGCTCACCTACGAAAGAGAACATTGTTGGTAGATGGTTTTCCACAGTACCGATAACATCAAAAAGACTTACTTCGCAGAACAGGGTCAGTTTGTCATCCGGTAGAAGTCCATTAGCTTCGTCCATCAAAAAGTCCCTTCGGATAAACTTTTTGAATCCCCAATCTTTGCCTTGCACAAATCGATACGCTCTTTGGCTCTCTGTAAAAGAAATCATCAGCCTACGAAAACAAGCTCCTTCCTTCCATGCTTCGAGAAACTTACCCATCGCTCTTGTCTCCTCTCGTTTGGCATTCAGAATGGAAAACTTGAATTTGGCTCGTACTTCATTCTTATTGCAGGACACCAAAAACAGGTAAAGCGACAAGTAATCCTTGCTCTCGTCATCGAGACCTTTCGGGTTCACTCTGAGACACCTGAAAAAGAAGGCAAACAATGAAAATCTGTGGGACTATCATATCGTTTCCGCCTTCATATCGTTCTTACCATTTCAGCTTGTCATTTGCACCGGCAGAAAACGTTGAGCTCTTCAATACTTCGCCCATCTCCTCCCTCGTGTAGGAAAAGTTGTTTATTGTCCAAACGTAGGAAAACTTCTGAACTTTGATCTGCCAAAGACGAACAGTTGGAAGCTAAATCTCAGTTACGTTCTTATGGAAATTGTCTAACAAAATTCTCCAGACAATCCAGCCATTACTTTCCGTCTCCGATCTACCAGAAATTTTATGTTTCCATTTTTTTCTTGCCTGCGGAACTCATTCCTGTGCGGATGGGTCACCTGCATGCGACCCGATCTCCTTTTGATTTGCCACAAATCTATATTTCGACAAGAAAGCCTCGACATCATTTGCGGAACAAGGCTGCACGTCACACAAACTCGTCCGAAATAAGACACGCTGTAGTACGCTATATTGATAGCACAGCCTAACCGCAACACCGATTGACATTCAGTCTACTAAACGACCTAGAAAGCTACCTATTAACCTTGAGGAGTAATCTCATCGACAAACATGATCCACATCTTTGACCACCGTCAACCTCACACCGCCTTTCCCATCACACAGCTACGTACAGACACATCAACTTCTTAACGAACTTAACCCGTTACTCAAGGCGCCACCTTCAAAGAACCTCGACTCTTTGTTCATCTGGGAGCTCGGCAAGCAAACTCGACAAGTGGCGCACCTTTTCAGTGTTACTAGGTGACAAAGTGCGCCACTTGGAAAAAACGATCTTGCCGAGTTTGTTTCTCCAAGTGGCGCACGTTGCGGTGTGGTTAGCTGAGACTGTGCGCCCCTTGAGAAAGCGATCTTGCTGAGCCAAAGGTTAGCCATGTCCATCTGTTACTCACTCACGCCTTATTCCGATATTCCGCTTCCCTGCAAAAACCTTCCAAAAGACGAAAGAAACCAGCGCGTGCAGACAATTGTCATCGGCCGGAACTTTCCACTTGACTGACCATTGTGCGGTGTGTCAGGAGGACACCCCACAGGACGGATCACTGGTTCGCGCTCATCTAGTCAAAGACTTTTGTGTCCTGTAGCTCGTGTGCTAGTACTGGTACTTGACGTCAGGCTCTCAACTCGATCTCAACCATCAAGCTTGATCATCTTTCTCAACGACGACACGCTTTAGGTGCCCTGACCTGTAGGCTACATTGCCATTATACATCCGTAGGGCTGACTTGCATCTGTCTCTCTTTCGCAAAGTCATCATATCACGTCTCTTGTAGTACGAGAACTATATACTCAGACATGATTTACGGATTGTCCGCGGACAACGTTCGCTCAAGGAACCTCGACCTCTCCGACCACAAAACCTGACAAGTTCCTCGAAGGACGAACCCTTTATGGGGCGAGATGGCTGCATTCTTTGAGTCTGCAGCTTGGCTGACACTGCTCTGTAAAACAGCAAAAAGAATGAAGCAGTAATTGAGGTTAAAGTTCCGCCAAGCGCACGGAGAGATTCTGCTCGCGATCGAGTAAATGGTGGCAACTAAGTCGGATCCGTAGCATGGTTCTTTTGCATATGTATAACCGTAAAAGACTTGTCAGAAACCGCACAACGAACCATGAACGGAACCGTGCTGATCGATACTTGTGCGTGTTCTACATTTGCCTGTTTTATAAATTAATTGTGCATGACAGGGTTTGTCAACGCTACGAGCTTCGGACAGCGGTACAGTAGCAGCTCCAGATTGTTGGACGTTAAACTAGAATATAAGAGCAACACCGATCGAAACTACGACCCACAAACTAGAATACGATCACTGTGCTACTGTACGCAACTGCATCGCCCACTTAATGTAACGAGCAACTAGGATAATAAACCATCACAATCGCTGCCTGCATGCACAACGGACGGTACCTCAGACCTCGCTCACAGGCCGTCGTCAACCCCGAACCCTACCATGAGACCCAACGAACTTTACGCCCATCCCAGTCCCGAAGAACCTTAAATCAAGCTGCGCTGGTCTTTTCGAAGCAGTTCGGAGACCAGTCCTGCATATGTACGAGACTACGACAGTACTCTTCGAGTATGCGAGCGCGCGAACTCAAACGGTCCTTTCGTGGGTTCGCGCATTCTCCCGCGGTCTTTCTCATCTCGCAAGACGGCAGCTTCCCGCGAATCGATTGTGCTATGTGACATGTGCGGTGTATAACGCCTGTGATAGAATTTTAGAAATCCAAGTCAACCTGTTTCTTCCTTCTGTTGACATACAGTTGAATTTGTCCTCGTTCAGGTCAAAGGCTCCATGACTACTATACACACCCTCGTCTGAACGTCTGAACTCTCAAGCTGTGCATGCGTCTCACAGCCTTTTGAAATGTCGACTTTTCTCTTGTGACACTTGTTCCGAAATTATTGTTATTATGAACTCCGTACGCGATTATTCCACTGCTCCGCCAGTGAAGTCAAGCCTTTCTTTCTCTCTTCTTGAACGGCTGAACTTGCCCCGAACCAGGCCAACGTTCACATTCTCCCAGCTCCGGACATTCAATCGAATGTTTCTCGCTCTGATTACGTTATCCTAACCCCAATGTGCCTCTCTCCCCTCAACGTAAAAAAAAACACATCCAAAAAGCATTCAGAGAACAGGCATGGAAACTCAATAAGTTTGTTTTCCCCAAGTAGCGCACTCCTCCAGCCAATTACACCAGAAACGTGCGCCACTTTGAAAGAACGATCTTGGCGAGTTTGCTTACCGAGTTCCGAACATTCAAAACGACTTCCAAATGCTGAGGGATCTTCGAATATTCGCGGAGTGTTTCGTGAAAGAAAGGTGAGCCTCTTTGTTGAGTCTTGGTGCTTCTCCTGCGGGGAACTGCCTGCGGAAGTGTACGTCAAAATGTGATAGTTATTGCGTAAACGGAGGTAGAGTCGTAGTAAATTGTCTTTGTAGAATACCAATACATGCATAACATTGGCATCAGACAGAATCTGCTACGCTTTGCTCGACTTGAGGCAGGGAACCCAACGGTGTGCTTCCTGGCAGCCATCAAATGGAGCTCGCTAGCTATTACATAACCCGAGCTGCTTGAAAGCTTTCCAATAATGACGCTGGCTGATTGTGTTTGGACCTCATAGTCGCCGTCTAGCTGCTGCCTGCAGAAGCACATACAAAGGCCAAAGCTAGTAACGTAACCAACCCTACAACCTATCTCCTGTTTCAAGGTGGCCAAAACCGACCAAGTCGAGACTGGCTTTGAGTTCCTTCCTGGAACGAGACTTGGCAGAAAGCCGACCACAGCCTTCTTTCTGTTCTCCTGTAGGATGGTTGCCTTTCACATGTCTGCAACTAAAGATAAATATACGACGCATATCATTTGGTCGAGGATATATGGCAGAGATTGACTGACGCAACGAATTACGACGGCTTGACATACTAATCGACCAGTTAAGCGCTCGCCTTGTTGAAGGTCGCGCTTCAACGTCCCTGTCCTCATGGCCATCTGATATCATACTGACCACATAGCACCATATTTGAAGGCCCACGCTACCTAGATGCAGACAAGGATGTCCTATGCTCAGCATGAATGCCAAAGGGATTTAGCATAAGTCATTGCAAAGAAGCTCTCTCATAAGCCAGCAAGATTTCATAAGCAGAGAGAATATGTAACGGAAGAAGTAATCAACCACCACGCATCCAACCGAAATATACCCTTTTTTCTTCACACTTCCAAGGGTGGACGTCCCTAAAGCCTTTCGCAAAAGAGCTGAGCCAATTAACCTACGAACAATGTGCTGGGGAGAAAGAGGACAGTAACGAATTAGGATAACGAGCTGTAATATGATAATACCGTAATTATTCACGTAATTTCATCGAATTCTATGGCACTGTCAAACGAAGGAATGGCTGGTTTGTCAAAGTTGTTAGTTGGTTCCTTAGGGACTTACGTGAGTGTAGCACCAGTTTTCAGCGCTGCTGGAGCAGTCTGCAGTTCCAGGCGATGGCGAAGGGCTGGAGACGGCCATGCTCGAACTGGAGGAAATGTTGGCACGCTGTGTAGGATCCAGGGTGACGGAGGGGGCTTTTATTCCGAGAAAACCTTTGGCATCGACCACCGAGGCTGCTGCAGTGTAATCCAAAATTAGTAGAACAAGTGATCTGTGTGATGGAGAAGAGGCCCACTTGATCGGTTCGATCGTAATATCCACAAGTTGACGAGTCAGAAAGCGTGACCTGCAGTCCACTTTGTTTCGCCTACTGCTCCTTCACCCGCTGGTCACCATCCCGTAAGTTCACTGCAGAGAGTGGCCGGCTGGCTTGGTCAATCCAGGAAGAATCTACGCTGGGACTTGAGGGTGATCGAGAAAGAAGGTTTTCTACAAACTTGTGGAGACAGTGAACTAAATTTTGCCACCGCGTTTAACATGGCAGACATGCTGAACTCACGGAAAGGCTATTATGGTGTGATGTCGTCATGCGTGTTGGGCAACCCGCCCTATTCGTCAGTTTATGGAGGACATAACCATGGCGGGCGGTACCATCCCCTACGCTCAAGGTTGATTGATTGATCAGGCTTGATTTGATGGTTAGAACAAAGAAAAGCGTCGAAATAGTCCATCCACCGGTCATAGACCCAAATCGGACCGGTGAACGCTGCTGTCAAAGGTGTTTGGTGTAGTGGCCGTCGTGCCAGGGATGCAGAACGTACCAAGAAAATGGAAAAATCAACCAGTATGTAGCACACAACAGAAAAGTCTGAAATTCGCAAGACATTGAGATCGCACGAGATTCCTTGTGACGCCAAGAGCCTAGGCTTTGCTGGCAAGCTGTGATGGGAATGAAAATCGCGAGGCTTGGTTCTTTGCAGCCACAGTCGCCTCCGTGACCGGATCAGAGGCTTTGGAGAATCTTCCCTTCTCGCCAATGGACGGTAGATTGGACGTAGGATCAGGCGTATTCGTCTCTTGGTGTCGAAGTGTGGTACCGGAAGTGGACGTTTGGATGTAGACCTCCTGCCAGTCCCACTGGTCGTCGGTCTGAAAAGAAAAAGATGTTAGCGTTAGGAAATCCACAAAGAAAACAAATTAATGGCGGTAAAGGAAAATGGTCAATTAACATACTTCTGCCGGTTTAGGTGCCATCCGCGCAAGTTCGTGCAATATGGACAGTGAGATCCCATTTGGCATTGCACCCTTGGTGTCAGAATTTGTGAACGATGGAGCTTTCCGTTCCAGTTCCTGTCGGTCGGCCATTGCTTTCATTGCAGCCTGTTTGAAGTTTTGGCCGAAGCTGAAAAAAGAGGGATAATGACTTGAACCAGATCAATTCGTTTCCGGGTTGCTGGAGATCGAGCTACATAGTTCTGTTCTGTTGCTGGCGCTCTGCAGCGTCTTGGTTTGCAGGACAACATAGAGCTTTTGTATGTACTCCTCGTCTCCTGTTCTGCTACGGTGCTACCACTTACTAGTTTACCAAGTAGGAACTGAATCCCAGATCAGGGCTTTCGCCGGAGGCTTTGCGGATGGTCGCGCCATTTTCTGCTTCTGCAAAATCACTTATGTTTACGATAGTACTAAGAGATTTCTTTCGCGAGATCGACAAACTCTCAGCTCGGCTTAAAAATCGCACCTTTCGATTGGAGTGTATTCGCACTTGGTGAATGTGGGATTTTGGAAATGCTGCAAAAAAGACACTTCATAACATTTTCCACTCTTTCACCGTTCATATCACACAAAAACTCAGCAGCCACGTGACTTACACGGCATTGGCTTCTTCATCAGTTGTGCCGGTTGGTCCAGAGTTCGGAGGCACAGCTAGCGATGACTTCCTTCGTCCGATCCTGGGCACGCTGTTTTTCAGGGCCTGCTTCAGATCGGTCATCGACGACATTGTTCTTCCCAGTTTGTTGTCCATGGCACAGGACAGGAAGCGTAGGGTGGTACTATTGCTCTTTGTCGAGTTTGAAGCAATTTGCACTTCTGGCTGAACCCAGAATACAACGAGGAAGTTCTCAGGGTTCCTAGGACTAGTTGGGCAAGCAGTAGTTACTTTTGACTGCGAAAATGTTTCCTGTCAGCACGACTTAAACGGTTAAACCCGTGAATCGTGAGAAATAAACTTACCTATGGACCGTGTATGCAATGAAGCGTCCCGCGTTCCGAGATCTCGATCGATCATCACTGCAGAGAGCTTTCCCCGTCTCTCCATTCGCGCAGAGAAAACTTCACACAGTTTCCGGTGTACGAGTGCAGCGCTTTCTGCCCCGGACCGTTACCCCCAGGCGAACCAAACTTCCCCAGGGGCTTGCTTCCTTCCATAGAAAGACTGAAAACTTTGGTCATCGACTCATCGTTACAATATAACGTTATTTCATCTCCTGTGGTTTCTCTGGAGTGTGAAAGTTCCAGATTGCTTACATCCCAAGTTTCCATTACTTCCCTTCCCGATCTCGAAGCTGGGATCCTGCGATCGTTTACTGGGACCACTATCGGGACCATCCTGAGTGCTTTCCAGATCTCGAAGCTTCGCATTTCACCTTGATTCATTCATTTCGAGCAGAAGCAGACTGTTACGGTGACGACTCGTTCTGCTGTTTTCCATATAATACTCCTTTCGTACGGAAAGAACTCAGGATACTAATTGCTCTCGTTCTGCAGAAGCAACATGGCTGGGAAAGTGCGCCTTTCCAGCAACGATAACGAAGTCTTCGATGTGGATTTGGACGTGATCAAGGTTAGTGAAGGCAATCATTTGTGAGCTTGCATTCATCCATCGTTATGGACAAAGTACCTATACCCTACTCTTTCTTTCACTCTGGCTTAGCTTTCTGGTACTGTCAAGAATATGCTGGACGATTTGGGTGTTGGAGAGGGTGGAGATGCCTCAGCTGGTGGAGACGACGAGATTATACCGTTACCAATGGTCACCGGAGCGATTTTGAAGAAGGTAACTACAGACTAATCATATAAAGTTACCATACATACGTTCATGTGAAAAATTCCCTCATGATGTTGCCTTTAGGTTCTAGTATGGGCAGAATTCCACAAGAATGATCCAGTAACTCGCGATAGCGACGACGACACCAGCAAGAGAACTGACGATATCGGTCAATGGGACAGTGAATTCCTGAAGGTGGACCAAGGCACCTTGTTCGAACTGATCCTCGCAGCCAATTACTTGGACATGAAGGGGCTGTTGGACGTCTGCTGTAAAACAGTGGCCAACATGATCAAGGGAAAGAGTCCAGAGGAGATTCGTCGAACTTTCAATATTCGAAACGACTTCACACCCGAGGAAGAGGAAGCTGTACGAAAGGAGAACGAGTGGTGCGAAGACCGCGATCAAACTCCCCGATGAGATGGGTTCGTGATGGGAAGACCGAGCACAAGTTCGTCGCTCTTGTAAAGATCAGGTATACTTCTTTGAGGCTGCATGTCGCTTCTTGCTTGTGCTTCTGCACGTTCAAACAAATCTCCCATACAATTTACTTTAATCGCTTTTGACCGCAACTTCTCCTTTTCAGGATTGTAGAATGTCTTTTCATGTGTAATCGGTGGATTTGTTTCGTAAGTGTTGTACTCATCGTATAAGTTCTTTCTGAATTCATTGCGGTTAGAAGTCCCCTGCACCCTTGGGTGTCTCCTTCTTCAAAAACTCCCTAGCGTCTGTTTTTAAGCCTACGCTTGTTGTGTCACAGTTGGCTTCCGGCTGGATCACAATTTCACACCCTTTACGAACTAGGATACATTGTCATAAAGATAAGGATCATAAACACCCATCGCGGGTTGCTCCAGTCTAGCTGTTTCATGAACAGGCGAGCTGATGGATGGGCTACGATGGTCCGTATTTGGGTAATATTGAAATATCTGACGGCAAAATGTTTTGGTCCGGGGAAACCTTTAGATGCATCGTCTTCTAGTGTTTTAGACATAGGGTTCGTGACGGTTGTGTGGGATTAGAGTATCACGGTTCTCAGTGATATGAAACGTTCCCCAATCGATCCACCATACAATACTATCTTTTCCGTGCAAACATATACCATTATTGATAATGGCCCAGTTCTTCATGATGATTGAGCGGTTCAGGAACTGGTTACACAGGCTGAGTTGCGGAACTCAAACAGCAACGCGTTGGTGATATTGCCTGCGCATGCTCACTATGACCATCGTTTCCACAATGGTCTCTCATGTGGACTGAGGCGTTCGCGTATCGTTTCCCTGTTAATTTGGTGGTCCTGAGTTCTTGGCTTCAGTCACAGTTGCGAGCCGCGATCTCCGGGACAGCGTCGTAACAGAATACAAAAACCGGAAACAGGATGGTACGTGAGAGCCAGTTTTCTTCAAAACTGATCTTCTCGTGCATGAAGTTTTAGCCTTCAGTTATATCACTACTGTCTCCAACGTGAGCATTATTCTAGACGAAGCAGACCATCATCATTACGCGCGAAGCCACTATCGCGACATCGAATGGAACTGTGGTAACTCCAGGAGAGGACCCGGTGAGGGCTCCAGTAGATGGTTCAGACAGGACAAATGGAGACGCAGGTCGAGCTCAGTGGGGAAATAAAGTGGAGTTCCTGTTATCCTGCATCAGCTTGTCGGTCGGTCTCGGAAACGTGTGGAGGTTCCCTTACCTTGCCTACGCAAATGGAGGAGGTCTGTACAACTACCTTCCGTTGACAAATTAAAGCAACGTTTTAGATCTCTGTCTCTTGTGAATTCGTTTCATCACTTCCTGGTCTGATTTCCGTCCTCAAGGTGGAACAAATCACTGTTGACCAAGTGTTACATTCCTTACTTGTTTCAGGAGCCTTTTTGTTACCCTACATCGTGGTCCTGTTCCTGGTGGGTAAGCCAATGTATTTTATGGAAATTGCGGCTGGACAATATCACGCCAAGTCCCCTGTTCCGATATGGAAAAGAATCGCTCCGATCGCAAAAGGCATCGGCATGGCGCAAATCGTCATTAGCTTCTGTGTCGCCGTATACTATGGTACCTCTCGAACAAGTCGCCTCTGTTCTAAACGTTGCCACTATCAACAAAGATCTTCTTTTAGCCGTTATCATGTCGTGGGTGATGTACTACTTCTGGGCAACGCTCGTCGCCGCGTGCCAAGGAAAGGCAGTACCATGGGAGAACTTCTGTGAAAATGACTGGGCCTACAATAAGACCTGCTTCAGTACTTCCACCTACGTCGAAAGACCCAACTACACATTTGTGCCGGTTGTCAACTTCGACAACAATGAGACAGAATCCGAAAGAAAGGTTTCCTCGGCCCAACAGTACTACGACCGCTTCGTGATGATGAAGGTACAGGTTGCTCGTCTCGCGTACTGTATCGAAACCGGAGGTACCTGAGTGTCAAGGGATCTTCGCTCTTTGTAAGCGCGTGTCTTTCTTGTAGTACGAAAAGGCGAGCCCCAACATTTTCACTATCACGAACTTGGGAGACGTTAACCTGCTCATGTTGGCTTCCCTTGCTGGATGTTGGCTGGTCATCTACGTGTCGCTGGTCAAGGTGCGAATAAGGACTTGCAATTGGAAACGATTTCGACTCGCGCATAGCCAAACAGTACCAGAGTGAGCTAGCATAGGAGACTTCTGTTTTGATTTTAGGGAGTGCAAAGCTCGGGAAAAGTGGTTTACGTTACCTCGACTATGCCGTTCATCGTCTTGTTTATTCTTTTGATTCGAGGTACCCGAACAGGCCCGAACTACGGTGGTCGATTTCCCAAAGAACGCTTGTCACCATAATCTTATTTGACAGGTGTCACGCTGGACAACGCGACGCAAGGAATCCTCTACTTTATAGTGCCGAAGTTCGAGAAACTATTAGATATTCAGGTATGGTGCGTCCCTGCCTGATCAGTCTCCACACAATGGAACCGAAAGTTACGCAGTTCAATAATTTCCGTTTTTTTTCTATTAGACGTGGCGTGCGGCTGCGGAACAGATGTTTTTCTCACTCGGAGTGGCGTTTGGGACGCTTACTATGTTAGGTATCGGACACGAGGAGCACTCTAGAGTGCCCGCTTCGAGATTGAAGAACGTCACAGTGTCCAATTCAGCTTAATTTCAGGCTCTTACAATAAATTCAACAACAATTGCTACAGGTAATTCGTATAGGCGTTGTTGAGTACGTAATGTGCGTGAAATCGGAGCTCGTGCTGGGAGGTTATTGCAGAATTCTGTTCTCGATATTTAGGGACGGGTTGATCGTGTCGGTTCTGGACTCTGCAACTAGCGTCATTTCTGGTCTAGCCATGTTTTCAATATTAGGCTACTTGGCTGGTCAGATGGACGTGGGTATCGAAAACGTGGTGGACTCTGGCCCGGGATTAGCGTTCGTGACGTTCCCCGATGCAGTGACCACCATGCCGGTTCCTGCTTTGTGGTCTTTGCTCTTTTTCATCATGTGAGTTGTTCAGAGTTCTGACGCTTGACGGCATTTTGTGACTTGGGTTTCGTGCTTGACCTAGGCTCTTCACTTTGGGTCTTGGATCTGAAATCGCACTCTTGGAAAATTCCCTGACGTACCTTTGCGACCGCTTCCCGCAGCTCAGAGCAAAGCGCCCACTGGTGACGCTGGCTGCGGTTGTCCTTTGCTTCCTCATCGACATTCCGTTTGTTACGCAGGTAAATACGCTCTGCATCACACTCTGCGCCATTCTTTCTTGTCAGTTTCGGATGGAAAACTTGCTTTTTTCAGGGTGGCTATGAACTCTTCGAGGTATTTGACAAATACGCTGGCGGCCTGGCCGTGTTGATAGTGGCCGCTGCCGAAGTTCTTTGTATAATGTGGGTCTATGGGTTGAAGCGGTTCTTGAACGACCTCCAAGGTATGAAGTTAACTCATTATAAGCGCACCTTCTACGGTATCTCCACAATCCTCTTTGCAGAGATGCTGGGTAAAACCGGAAATCTAGGCTGGTACTGGAGGTGAGTTATTGTGACAGTAATGCAGAGGGAATCGCTCCTTTCGCGTAGTGCTATACAACGATACGATGGAATATCTTCAGGACCGCGTGGTTGATCCTGGCGCCGGTGACTTTGCTCGTAAGTTCCAACTTCCGGGTTATGGAGTGACTCGAGTTCGCTATCCCTTCCTTTGGTAAATCACGACCTGCTCGTAGTTCATCACTATCGTATCAATCACAAGTTTCGAGCTGATGTCTCAGCCCGGCGTCAACAACATTCCTCCGTGGGCCGATGGAATTGGGTGGTCCTTAACAGCCCTAGCCGTTGTCCAGTTACCGCTCTGGGCCGCTATCGTGCTGTATAAAGCACCAGGAAATACGTTCGGCGAGGTAAGCTACTACTTATAAGCTCCTCAATTGGGCAAACCGTTCCTCGTCGGTCAGCTAACAACTCTATCTTTTTGCAGAAGTTCCACCAAAGCTTGTGGCCGGATACCATTGTGAACCCTCGTTCTTCGAAGATGGAAATGAACCAAAACGGAATTAGCACGAACGGAAATTATCTCGGTCCCGATCAGAAAATACTGTCGTCATACGACAATCAAGCGTTCCATCGAGACTAGCTCCAATAAACTTGCTTTCGTAGTTTCTACAGCATACAACTGAAGTCTTTCTTCTTCTCGTGATTGTAAGCTATTCTTCATTGCAAGCTCAAGTTTCTTTTGGAATAAATCAAAGTTATCAATCCGTGCTATTTAGGTTGACACTTTGGCCTAAATTTTGCAAGGTTTTATTTCTACAAAACGGAAAGAACAGTCCCTCTCTGGATACTTACTACAGATCACGAGGGCATCAAAGACTGACAGTTTCCAAGATATTCTCAGCTATGGCAGCACGAGCAGAAAGTTGGACAACGTTAAAAATTTTTCACAAAAGTAGTTACTGAATCTCTCTCTGTGTTTAGAACTCCAAGACTTAGCTGGTCTAACATCACCGCATTATAGACCTCACATGAACACTTTCATCACTACAGTAGTAAAGAGCTTCTGCTCACAACATCGAATAAGAACGCCAACGACGACGTGAAACAGCTAATACCCCCCCCCCCCCCAAAGTCCAAA